>OY744553.1:49210577-49250577 GCA_963556195.1 Sepiola atlantica | reverse complement strand
ACACAACGATATTTGATTCAGCCTAACCATTTTGTCTTTTTTTTTTTTTTTTTTTTTTTTTTAATATCTTTGGCTTTAGTTTGTTTGAAAAAAAAAATTATTCCTGTTAGGAAAACTTTTACAATGGTGACAATCTTAAATAATGAATCGAATAATGTAAAAGAGATAAATTTTTGCCGCCTAAAACTATGATTTGTCTTCCTTACAATATTTGAGTTCTTACTGATCAATTTATTTTGTCCATTTCTGATTCTTTTCTTTTCAAAAAAAAAAAAAAAAAAATGTGCATCCTATGAATCCCGGGCTATACCGGGTCAGGCCAGCTAGTATGTGAATAAAAGAAAGAAAAACAAAAAAAACAAACTTGTATATTCATACACCAACACAAATATCTATATACGTCCGCTGAAATCTTTATAAGTATTACTTTATAGTCTTTACTTTTATTTTGTTTTGCACATTGTTCCTCCTCCTCCTCCTCCTCCTCCTCCTCCTCCTCCTAAGAGCGTGCAAGAACATAATCACGCTCGCATGTAACATCTCAATATCATAGACGCTCTTTTTTAAGTGGTCAATTACTGGCCGTGGTAGTAATAAATAAAAAAAAAAATTTAAAAAAAAAAAAATCAACAGTAAAGACACCAAAACTAACACCGTCTGAAGATGATTTGACGAATCAAATCGAAAGTACTCGCGCAAAAGTAAAGAAAATAGAAAAAAGTAACCTACGGAACTTACACCAATTTGACCGAAATACTAAATGGACCATTCGGAAAATTGAAAAAACTTTAAAAAAAAAAAAAAGCAAAAAAACTGTGTGTTAATAATGTTTGCCTATATATATATATATATATATATATAAACAATATATCACAATAACTATTTGGTTTCTTTGTGACAATTGCCATATTTCCTGATTCCTTATATTTTTCTATCTTTTCTTTGTGCAGGGCGGATGTTTCCGACTCAAGGAGATCTTCATATTGCCCCATTCACTGATGAAGCCTTATTCATGGAGCAGTATTCGAAAGCAAACTTTTGGTAAGCAGTCACAACCCTCATTCTGTTTGTCTGTCTGTCTCTATATATATATCTATATATATCTCTCTATATATCCCTCTCTTTCTATCTATCCCTCCCTCTCTCTCTATATCCCTCCCTCTCTCTCTATCTATATCCCTCTCTCTATCTATATCCCTCTCTCTCTATATATATATCTATATATATATCTCTCTCTCTCTCTCTATATATATATATGTATATATATATATATATATCTATATATCTCTCTCTCTCTATATATATATATATATATCTCTCTCTATATATATATATATATCTCTCTCTATCTATATCTATATATCTCTCTCTCTATCTATATCTATATATCTCTCTCTCTATCTATATCTATATATCTCTCTCTCTCTCTATCTATATATATCTCTCTCTCTATCTATATCTCTCTCTCTATATCTATATATATCTCTCTCTCTATCTATATATCTCTCTCTATATCTATATATCTCTCTCTATATCTATATATCTCTCTCTCTATCTATATATATATCTATATATCTATCTATATCTATATCTCTCTCTCTCTCTCTCTCTCTCTCTCTCTATATATATATATATATATATATATATATATATATATATATATATATATATAATCTCCTTTCTCTTTCTATATATCTGTTGAAATTCTATCTGTGATTACTTAACGTCTTATCTTTTTTTTCTTTTATTTATTTATTTTTTTTCTTACCAACTTTTTATCTTTTCAAAATAAAACTAATTTCCCTTTTTAAGTCGAATACTTCATTCTATTTATAATGCCTTATTCGATTTTGGAACAATCCAATTTGAAATGGGTAAAATCTAAATTTTTGGTAGTCGGCGCCACCAGATAATCTGCAATTACTTTTTTGCGTTTCGACTTTGACGATCGGATGATCTCATTTTTTAAAATGGGTGTGGAAGGTGACGAAATGGTTCTTAGTCGCATTTTATATTTTATCCGGAAAACAATCGTATTTACTCTAGTTGTGATACTCAAACGAATTCGACTATTCATAAGGAAAAGCATTTTACCTAAATGCTAGATGGGAGTAATTCTTCTCTTCATCCATGTGAAGCCCTTCTATATGGGAGTGACATGTTTTACAAATATAATTATCCACAGACACGCGTTTCGTCAACGTTGCTGAAACTAGCGAGATTCGAAACCGGGACCTCAAGCCAGTAATTTAAGTCACACTAATGAGTCGTAAGATGGCAAAACACGTGTCCATGGATGAATGTATAGATCTATTATATAAAGAGGAAGTGTCTGTATGTATGTCTCGCTACGGCTTCCAAATTACCAAAAAAATACCCACAAAGTTGGTACATTCTTGATCAGCGTTGCCAGGAATTAATAATATCTAAAATTAAGGGAAAAAATTTCCACCGATTTCACAGTAGCCCCTGTTGTGAGGTGTAACACAAAAATATGAAGAAATAAATGGATGAAAACGATTCTAAATAGATCAGATAAACAATATAAACTAATTTATTGGCAATTTTTACAAATTTTCTCCAGCGTACGCAGTGTATCATGATATACATAGTATTATTACATACCTAATGCTTACATTACTTATCTTTTTTTTTTCTGTCTATTTCTTTTTCAGGTATCAAGAGTCATTCCATGGGGTAAACTTGATAAGTTTACGGAATGCTGCCGTTGCGGAATATTTCCGACAGCCAATTGTTGTAAGTACTTCCCGTCTCTTCTACTCCGTCGTATGCCCGCTTCATTATTGTTATTGTTCAGTGTATGTGTTGTACAGTACATTACAACCTATTACTTATACGATATGTCTTGAACAGTAATAAGAGAAATTCCAAGTAAGGGTGACAACGTTCCAACCTTGTGCCATACATGGAGAAAACCAAGTTGCCTTCATTATTACAACAACACACAAAAGTCCACGATTACTATCCATACCTTGTGAGCTGGTTGTTCTTTTATCCGCTTTCTTTGTAACCCTTCCAGACTGAGGGCGTGCCGCCTGAAATCAAACCTCATTATTTACACTTTCGAAAAGAACTAAGTCAACCGAAGATTGATGGAAGATAGAAGAGGTTTATTCAATTTGATCTTGGTTCCAAATCACTAACCAGTGTTTGTGTAGGTGGGAGGGGGGCAGAGAGATCGATAATCACGGTTTAATCATATCTTGTCAGCCCATCTTAATGTCTCATGGTCACACGTTGTGTGCTTCCAAGGCAATAACTGCTTCTCTCTCTCACTATCTCTTTGAACCATGTGACGTCATATCCGTTTCTATTAATTCCCACAGCAACTCTCGACACGCCGGCAATATACAATAGGATGCAACTGTGGAATTTCCACGGGTCCCACTATTATACAACTAAATACACATTGGTCTTTATTATTATTATAAGGAGAGTAGAAAGTGACTAACTTGGGTTTACTTTCGGCACCTCGTAACGCTTGCTTCCTTTATTTTGTCCTTTAGTCCCCACATTCCATGAGCGATGTTTCTGACAAAGGATTGCTTTTTTCTGGGTCAGAATCTATCCATCTACCACTTATCGTTGGCTAGTTTTTGACCTTGAAGTAGTATTTTTTTTTAGCTCCTTAGATCAAGTGGCTTCATGCCTTGTCTGGAGCGATTTCCCCCCCCCCAAAAAAAATTACATTTTTTTTTCCGTCTTTACTTCTTGATTTTCGCCTATTTTCAGACATTCAAGAATAAAGGATCATCAGAACCATGTGAAGTAGTTGTATTATTTAACCCAGGAATAAGGGGAGAATAAGGGGTTCATACCTCTCTGTTTTTTTTAGTTACTAACTGTACTTACCTGGCGTTGCCCGGGATGTAGTGAAGTGATTTTAGCGTTTAATTTGTATTTGTTTGTGCATTTTTAAACTAACTCATTTTATATTCTTCAATTTAAAATGAGTTATCCCCCTTCCTGATGATTTTTATTTTTAGATGATTATTTAAAATCTTGTGCACACCTTCTGCCAAAAATGACAGAAAAAAAAAATTATTATGCTCTGCCAGTGTTCACACTGATATTCATATCAAACTATAGAATTGCTCTCTTTTATATATGTCCTTCCTCTCTTTGTGTTGCCCTGTCGTTGAGGCCACAAATTCACCGACTGCAACTCCATTATATTTGCTATGTGTATTTATTTGTTTGCCTAGGAATACCATATAGAGCAGGGGCGGGCAACCTTTTCAGAGTGAAGGCCAGATGAGACTTTTGGAAGGAGATCGTGGGCCGGAGTGAAAAACGAAATCTCAGAATTACTATATTTTGTTTACATGAATAAATTGTACAAAAATTGCATTGAACACTCTGATGATGATGATGATCATCATCATCATCAACCGGTTTATTTGTTGAATCAGGCCACAATTAATCCTCTGATGAGGGTGGGGCCTGATTGTCTAGTCTCGAAATCTAAGTCTTCCTCTCCACTCCTGTCTTTGGCAAGGCTTGATGGAATCCATACCCATGGCCTTCCTATCACGTTGTGACTACGTCCTCCCAAGTCAACTGTCGGACTTTAGCAATCCAGCCATCGCTACGCTCAATGTGACCCAACCAACGCAGTCTGTTCTTCCGCATGATGTCCGCAAGGCTTTTCAAGTCGACCTGTGAGAGCAGGGATTCAAAAGAAACGTACTGTTCAGGCCTCACCAAACAGATCCATCTGACCATTGCTCTGTCATTACGGTGCAGCTTCTTTAGTATGCCAGCAGAGACTCTACAAATCAATGAGACTGCTGGTGCTGTTTGCCATGAAAAAGTATTTCCATGTCTCGGCTCAATGGTTGACGTAGACAACAGAAGAATGTCATTGAGGTGGCGGTCCGAGAGTTGGGAGCGAAGACGAGACTTTGTGTACTTCATATTCAAAATGATATAAGTTTTACTGGTAGGTCCGCGAGTCGGATTGCAATAATAAAGCCTAGCAGGGTGGCGGGCCGGACGCTAAGCCTTCGCGGGCCGGATGTGGCCCAAGGGCCGGAGGTTGCCTGCCCCTGATATAGAGTATCAGCTGCAGCTAACTTGCAGTATTAGTCGTGTTTTTAAGCGAGACGACAGCTGTTTATTTCTATACGAATTTAATTACAAAAGTTGCATGGAAAGTTGAAGAACAATGAAAAATGTTTACCGTCACATTAGTTTTGTGTAACATGTATTTAAAATATCCGAAAAGTAAATTACATTCAGCCGAGAACAGCTTGAACGTGAGAGCTGTTCTCACGGTATGACGTCACCTTTTATGAGAAAATTTTTTTTTTAATTTTAAAATTTTTTTATTCACTCATTTTTAGTATTGTGCATAATTATTTAAACTCGCTCTTCACTCTATAATTTTTTTTTATGGAAATCGCTTTAGACAAGGCATGAAGCCACTTGATGTAAGGAGCTTAAAAAAAACAAAAAACTACAAGATTCCCTGAATTTCAATTTCCGCTTAAGACCCCTTAAGCAAGATTCCCTGAATTTCAATTTCCGCTTAAGACCCCTTAAGCAAGATTCCCTGAATTTCAATTTCCGCTTAAGACCCCTTAAGCAAGATTCCCTGAATTTCAATTTCTTAAGACCCCTTAAGCAAGATTCCCTGAATTTCAATTTCTTCTTAAGACCCCTTAAGCAAGATTCCCTGAATTTCAATTTCTTCTTAAGACCCCTTAAGCAAGATTCCCTGAATTTCAATTTCTTAAGACCCCTTAAGCAAGATTCCCTGAATTTCAATTTCCGCTTAAGACCCCTTAAGCAAGATTCCCTGAATTTCAATTTCCGCTTAAGACCCCTTAAGCAAGATTCCCTGAATTTCAATTTCCGCTTAAGACCCCTTAAGCAAGATTCCCTGAATTTCAATTTCTTAAGACCCCTTAAGCAAGATTCCCTGAATTTCAATTTCTTCTTAAGACCCCTTAAGCAAGATTCCCTGAATTTCAATTTCTTCTTAAGACCCCTTAAGCAAGATTCCCTGAATTTCAATTTCCGCTTAAGACCCCTTAAGCTTAAGCCTTAAACTTTAGACATTTTTTCGAATCCAAATCACGTAATGGATTTTGATCAAAATTAGAATGAGCATTCTCGATATAATGTTTCGGATTATTATATCTTGATTTTAATCTTAGTGAGGTGACATAAAAGTGGTGCAAAACTGTTCTGTATAGAGTATTTTACCCGTCCTATGTGTGCGTGTGTGTGTAGATCCGACTGAAATTTTTTTTCTTTTTTTTTATCAAATGATTGATATAAAAAAACAATTTTAAAAAAGTTATTGCTCCTGGGCGACGCCGGGTTTCTTCGCTAGATTGAATCGGTTGGTTGATTGGTTTTCTAGGACAGAATTTGTTAAAAAATTCATACTTGAATTCATTAGTGAGTCACATCTACGTTGTTTGGAATTATTCATCCAGAAAGAAAGAAAAGCTTTCACGGTTCAACATTTGGCGAAGAGGCAGTCTAGTTAACAGCCGAGAAATCAAAAACAAACAAAATATACACCCCCCGAAAAAATAACTTTTTAGTAAACACAAGAAAATTTACTCTTCTACCTACTTGTATAATTTTAATCTTCTGGAAGGGTTTTAAAAATTATTTATTCAGTCAATACCTGCCTTTTTAACGCGTCACAATCCAACATGACCACCGTCATTTTTTTTTTTCCAGCTTTTGTTTAACAGCCGAGAAATCGAAAATTAAAAAAAAATTACAACTAATAACTGTCATCAAATGCATTATAATGTAATTTTCTACCGATCTGTATATTTTTAACTTACTGAAACTGTTTTAAAGTTTTCTTTATTTCAAATTAAATTGCAGTATCTTGAAGCTTTTGGCCTAACATGGTCAGCCATTTTTTTTACAAGCCTTCGAGGTTCCGCTAAACATTCTGAAATAAAAATTAAAAAAGCACTCAGAAAAAATATCAGAAATGATACAGATCGATAGAAAATAAAATTTTCTTGTGTTTGGTAAAAGTTATTTGTTGTATATTTTGTTTATTTTCGATTTTTTGAATGTTAACTATGCTTCTGTGAACTGCGCGTCGGCAGCGTTCGGGCATGTTACGTAAACACGCAAGAGATGCCGAGTGATTAGCCAAGCTGTTGTCAACCAGTATTGAAGTTGCTTAAAGCCAGAAGCAATTGATCAAAGCCAGTGCATGTTTATTTCCTGTTAAATCCCCCCCCCCCCCTCCTAAAAAAAAATGAATTACTAAGAGTCGTGTAGTTGTGTCGAATCTCCCAAATGAGTCATTTCTTTCTGTCAGTAGTGGTGGGACGTAATGGATGAAAATTTCAGATTCATGCGAGTAGTATTTTTGTGTGTTCATTTATACATAAATAACACTAAACAATCAAACATTTTGAAAATTTTGCAAAATTCAGAAGGTGCAGGCCACTAGTTTTTGGCTATTTTACATTCATGAAAACCCTTTCACAGCCTGAAAATAGTCCTAAATTAAAGTACTATATCAGATTTAACCATCTATATCCATTCATAGCTTTTGAGGATGTTTTAGGACCTGCAATGTCGCATGAACCCACTTTTTCACCGAAAAATGATGGATTTTGAGTCCCGTGGAGCCCTAACGGCTATTTTTGGCCTGCACCTTCTGAATTTTGCAAAATTTTCAAAATGTTTGATTGTTTAGTGTTATTTATGTATAAATGAACACAAAAAAATACTACTCGCATGAATCTGAAATTTTCACCCATTACGTCCCACCCTACTGTCAGGAAAGAAAGCTTTAGCAAAAATAAAACCATGTCCGAAATGTTATTACATTGGCCGGTTGATAGAAAGAAAAGTATTCATGGAGGTGTACAAACACTAAATGTAGAGATTGGAATTCCGTAAGAAGTGGCACGGTTTTTGTTTTTTTTGTTATTTGCTATCTTTTTTTAAAATAAAACTGAAAAAAATACGACGCAGCAACGTATCGAAGTTATCGGCTGCCACAATTCACCTCGGCAGCTCTCGGCTGTTTACGTAACATGCCCGAACGCTGCCGACGCGAAGTTCACGGTTTTCATTACTAATAATATAAAGACTTAAAAAAAAAACATAGAATCACTGTTCATATTTTGAGTGTCCTTGCCGAATAAGGGGGGTGCATTGTTTGAGATATCGAGGAAGCCTGAGTCGATAATTTAAGGACTGAATTATCCACGGGTCTGAAAAATCGTCATCAAAACTTTGTCACTTAATTACATAAAATACATTTCATTGAAAATTATTAAATAAATTCAATCATCATTTGTTTTCATGTTAGAAAGTTCAGCGAGAAATGTATGAAGTATTAAAGTGGTAAGGTTTATACATTTTTTAAACAACACGAAGCGAAGCGTGTTATTTTATTGCAAATAACATGGTACAATAATAACAATTAAAACTTGCCTATTCAGAATTAGTTAACTGGAAAAATGATTTTAATCAAAGAAATTTGACTAAATAATTTTAGTCTACTCAATAAAAATCGGATAATACATTTTTAAATAAACACCTAAAAATAAATAGTATTATGACGAGATAGATCGAGCTTTGTTAACTCTTCCCTTGCGCGGACGGGTATCTCCTAAAAGGAAAAGAAAAAATGTTAAAATGCACAAGTGCCTATTTGGAGGATCCTTTTTAGGGTTCCAGTTTTTGGGGAATATTTTTTGAAGAACCAGTTTCTTAAAAACACAAGTAATATTCAAATGTGTGAGAGAGCGAAAAAAACAAAATAAAGAGTACAAAAGCATAAGTTCACAAAAGAGATATTTTAGATATGTTTAAACAAAGATAGCAAAACATAGAATAATTGTTCATATTTGAGTGTCCTTGCCAAATAAGGGGGAATCATTAGTTGAGATATCGAGGAAGCCTGAGTCAATAATTTAAGGGCTGTGAATTATCCACGGGTTTGAAAAATCGTAATCAAAACTTCCTCACTCAATTAGATAAATTACATTTCATTGGAAGTTATTAACTAGAGTCAATCATCATTTGTTTTCATATTAGAAAGTTCAGTGAAAAATCTATAAAGTATTAAAGTGGTTAAGTTTATAAATTTGTTTTCAATCAGCAGACGACATTGAAAGGGGAGTCAAGCAGTGTGTGTGTGTGTCGCATTTAGTGTGCGTATGCATATCTCAGTGAAAGAGTTAATGTGTTGTGTACGTTGATATCAGTGTGGCTATGTTCGATAGAAGTACGGATATATCTTTTGAGTATTGACATTGACCTCGTTGCCCTGACCTTGTTGACCCCCCACCCTTTTTTTTTTCTCTCTCTTGTTTTTCCAGGACACATTTGACATCCGAATCTGCCTTGCCAAATCGAATAAACATGTCGTAGACTTTCAAAAGGCCCAGGAACAGGATCTTCACACGATAGAAATTCCACTGATATTCAGTATGATGCATGCGGGCCTTGTGCACGGACTCGCCTTCTGGTTCGATGTCGCCTTCTTCGGCACTAAGTAAGTCAATTATTACACAACCGACTAAACGTGATGCTGATTCAGTAGTCTGCAATGGTATCCATCGCGCAACCCCCCCAAAAGAGGGGAGCTATTTAATGCCAGCCTGTTTAGCATAATGGTGAGTGTTTGCTATGCTCACAGACTGGGAGAGTGAGGTTCGATCCTCGCTCGAGTCATATCAAAGACTCACAAAATGGTTCTTGGCGCCTCCTAGCTAAACATTCGTGAGAATCAAAAAAGAACAAAAAGTAATATTTTTTGAATTTGTTAAATTTGTTTCTTTTTATCATAAGGTGGGAATCAAGGGTAAGCGGAGTAATCCAAAAGAAAAAAAAAGTGGTGCCCTCACCTACATCTTGGTGTCATAGTTAATGAAAACTGTCTCTGGGGTTGCCCTTCAGTATGATAAATTCATTTTATTTTTTTTTTAAATGCCCACCCCAAAAAACAGCCCTATTGATTAGTTTTATGGCATATCAACCTTTTTTGGGGATCGTTTTAATACAAACGAAACTATTCTAATGAAATCCTTAAAAATATTTATATTTTAAACTGAGTTTGTATTTTAAAAAAAAAATTTTTTTCTTTTTTTTCTCTTTTTTTTCTCATTTTTTTCTTTTTTTTCTTTTTTTCCTTATTTCTTTTTTATTTCATTTTTTTTTATTTAAAAAATTTTTTTTTCATTCTAAAAAAAATTCAAAAAAAATTTTTTTTAATTTAAAAATTTTTTTTTTTTCACTTTTTTCACTTTTTTTTCTTTTTTTTCTTTTTTTTCATTTCTTTTTTTTTTCATTTCTTTTTTTTTTCATTTCTTTTTTCATTTCTTTTTTTTTTATTTCTTTTTTTTTCATTTCTTTTTTTTTTCATTTCTTTTTTCATTTTTTTTTTCATTTCTTTTTTTTTCATTTTTTTTTCATTTTTTAAAAATTTTTTTTTCATTTCTTTAAATTTTATTTTTATTTTTTATTTTTCTCACCCAGCAATACCGTTTGGTTGTCTACGGCTCCTACGGAAGCTCTGACTCATTGGTATCAAGTCCGATGTCTTGTACAGACGCCAGTCTTAGTAAAACAGGGACAAACGCTTACGGGGAAAGTGATGCTGAGGTGTAATAAAAGGTGGGTGAAAATATCCTTCGTTTTTCGTTTATGAAATCTCTCATTTAACCGTAGAATGTCTCGTTTAGTCACAATGTAGCATCCTTGTGCTTGTTTTACAAATACTTCAATGGATTATGCTCCGATGAATTGGCTACTCTGGTGCCCACTCGACGTAAACTCACTAGACCAACTCGACAATCAACTAAATCCCATCCATTCACTGTGGAGGTTCCCAGATGCCGGGGAGATTTCTACTCCCGTTCATCATTTTTATCAGTTTGCACAATTTTTTTTTTTTAAAAGAAATAAAATTTTCGTTTTATGGGCGACAATTTTTTTTATATTTTGGTAAATCATGATGTTAATTATTGTGCAGAAATTGCTTGGATCGATTCCTTAAAATACGCACACGAAGGCAATAATCCACGACAAAAGTCGAAGTCATTTTCGTTCATCATTTTTATCAGTTTGCACAATTTTTTTTTTTTTGGAAAAGAAATAAAATTTTCGTTTTATGGGCGACAATTCTTTTTATATTTTCTAAAAAAAAAAAAAATGAGTTATTCCTTTTGATACTTGATTTTTCGATCTTAATTGAAAAATGTTGCCATTTTACCTTTTTGTCCCGGTTGGAGTACATAATTTCAAAAATAAACTGTAACGAAGCATTATTTTATTGCTAATAACATTGTATAACAATAACAACTAAAAATTTGCTTGTGAGAATCAAAAAAGAACAAAAAGTAATATTTTTTGAATTTGTTAAGTTTGTTTCTTTTTATTTAAAAAAACAAACTAGTATTGATGTTAAATTTTATTAAATAGATAAAAAAAAAAAAGGTGCTTGTTCAGTGCTTCGGCTATACGGAAAAATTATTTATTTATGAAAACAATATTATGTACTTACTCAGTGGTATTTTATTGTTCAATGTTGAAAAAAAGTAGGAAAAATTATCCGCTAGAACTTTAATTACAAGTATTTTCCCATTTTACGTATCGCTTCTATGAGTTTGCCTCCATCTTGTTTCGTTGAACACAAATCAAGGGCAGATAATTTGCAAGGGCAGGCACCTATTTTGTTTTTACCTATGTAGTTGTTTTTTTCAAAATTGCATGATTAACTGCCCTTGCAAATTATCTGCCCTTGATTTGTGTCCAACGAAACAAGATGGAGGCATACTGTAATTTATTCGCTTAAATCCTTTTTGCGGTCAAATAAAGGATTTGGTGCTTATCCAGATTAAGGGAGACATTCGAAAAAAAACGATGCATGTTCAGTGCTTCGGCCATACGGAAAAATTATTTATTTATGAAAACAATATTATGTACTTACTCAGTGGTATTTTATTGTTCAATGTTGAAAAAAAGTAGGAAAAATTATCCGCAAGAACTTTAATTACAAGTATTTTCCCATTTTACGTATCGATGAATATACCTCCATTTTGTTTCGTTGAACACAATTCAAGGGCAGATAATTTTCAATTGCTATAATACGTAAAATGGGAAAATACTTGTAATTAAAGTTCTAGTGGATAATTTTTCCTACTTTTTTCAACATTGAACAATAAAATACCACTGAATAAGTACATATTGTTTTCATAAATAAATAATTTTTCCGTATGGCCGAAGCACTGAACAAGCACCCCCCCCCCCCCAAAAAAATCTAATTTCCATTTTTTGAATTAAAAAAAAAATTTTTTTTTTTTTAACTTCATTTCTCTTTCTTTGAGTTGTCAAAAATCAATTCTATTTCATGTTCAATATTATTTAAAAAAAAAAAAAAATAATAATAAAAAAAATTTCCCCCTCTTTTTTTTATTTTAATTCCAACTTTTTTTTCTTCTCTCTTCCACTCCTCAAAGACAAAGCTATGATGTTGACATTGAACTGAACATCCCTGGCACCAACACAAAATCTTGCAATTCCTTGGATTTGAAGAATCCTTATTTCCGCTACACGGGTCAAACACCGCAACCCCCAGCTGGCGGAAGCAGCCAATCACCGTCAGACTCGTATTGGAACAGCGTTGCCACTGGTAACCTATCAGCTGGTAAGTACTTTTACACATTAATTGGTCGTAACTTTCATCCGTACTTTCGATCGTCTCGTGCTTGTTTATCGTTGCTATTTTCTACGGTACGTTCTCACCTGTAGTCATCATGTGTTTTGTACAAAAAGGAAAATCTACATCCGGCCTTTTTGTATCCTTTTTTTTTTTTTACCCTCCCCCCCCCCCCCCCCCCCAGCCCCCTTTTTCCTAGACAACCCCCCTCCCCCATATTGTTAGATGGCCCATCTTCCCTTATTTTGCTTAGATCCCTTCCCTCCCCATGTGATAGATTTCTCCTAGACTCCTCCCCTTCCTCCTTTACATTGCATAGGCTCCTTATTTTGCCTAGGCTCCTCTTTCCTTCCATATTTGGCCTAGGTTCCTCCCTCCTCCCATATTTTGCCTCTGCCCCTCCTTCCTCCCTCCTCTATTTTGCCCAAGCCCCTCCTCCCTCCTCTATTTTGCCCAAGCCCCTCCTCCCTCCCTTATTTTGCCTAGGCCCCTCCTTCCTCCCTTATTTTGCCTAGGCCCCTCCTTCCTCCCTTATTTTGCCTAGGCCCCTCCTTCCTCCCTTATTTTGCCTAGGCCCCTCCTTCCTCCCTTATTTTGCCTAGGCCCCTCCTTCCTCCCTTATTTTGCCTAGGCCCCTCCTTCCTCCCTTATTTTGCCTAGGCCCCTCCTTCCTCCCTTATTTTGCCTAGGCCCCTCCTTCCTCCCTTATTTTGCCTAGGCCCCTCCTTCCTCCCTTATTTTGCCTAGGCCCCTCCTTCCTCCCTTATTTTGCCTAGGCCCCATCCCTCCTCCCTTATTTTGCCTAGGCCCCCCCCTTATTTTGCCTGGCCCCCCCCTTATTTTGCCTAGGCCCCCCCCCCCTCCCTTAATTTTGCCTATTTCCCCCCTCCTTTATTTTTGCCTAGCCCCCCCTCCTTCCTCCCTTATTTTTGCTTAGGCCCCCCTCCTTCCTCCCTTAATTTTGCCTAGGCCCCCCCTCCCTCCTTCCTTATTTCACCTAGCCCTATTGTCATTCATTTCCCAGCTAGTCTCTCCCTGTGGTCCTCGTTCTGAAGAGAGGGGGAAAGGAGGTTTGATTCCATAATACCGCATTCACTCAATCTCATTTCAAGATCGAAGAATAATGTTTGTTTCCGAATTTTTGATATGAGGATTCATATTTTGGATCATTCTGACTACGATTCTCATCTTCGTTATTTTCATGTTTCGACCGATCTAACCTCTGACCTTCTTCAGGTGTACCTTTTTGAAATTGGGAATCATTGTCAAGCTTTATTTTTTTTTATGGGTCACCTAATCAAGGTCAAAACCACTCGAGGATAAGGGTTAATGAGATGTAGAATTGAAAATGATTAATGGATACGGTTTGTGAGAAGTATTTGTTGACAATGGATTTGAAGATGACTTATGTTGTAATCTGTAGAGAAGCAGTCCTGTGGTAATGTTTTCTACAGACAGGAATTTTTTGGAGGGGGAAACAAACTTTTCATGGAACAGAGAGGAAGAAGTAAAAGTCCCTCTCAGGTGAAGGAATATGAGATTGGAGCTCGACCTAAACAGTTTATTTAATGCATCAGGGTAGATTGTCCTCATTCCATCAGCCCATGACCAGGTAGATGTGTTGGTTATTATCTCTAGTAGGAATTGAACCTTCAACTCCCAGAAGACTGTCACTTAGAACTGATTGCGATGTAATTTATTTAGATACTGTATATTACATATTTCAGCTATGTACCGCGATTTCATCTAAAAGGGCAGATTTAGACATCTTTAGTAAATTTCTGTGCCCAGTGGAATCATCGGCAAGCTGAAATGATTGTAGTCCCGTCCTGATAGGGAATGGCGTCAACAATGACAGAAAACAGTGTATCTCTGAGGGGGTCCCCGAAAAAAACCCGGTGTGGGATAGTGATTAACTAAGACCTAAGGGAGATCAGCGTTCGTGTATGAAAGGCCTTCATTTTATTCCCTAGCAAGTTTTATTTATTTATTTATCATATATATATATATATAATTTATTTAGATACTGTATATTACATATTCCAGCAATGTACCGCGGTTTCATCCAAAAGGGCAGATTTAGACATCTTTTGGATGAAATCGCGTTACATTGCTGAAATATGTAATATACAGTATTTAAATAAATTATATTAGCTCTCTTATATGATCGAGCACTTTCTTTGATTTCTTTTCATATACAACCTGACACACACACACACACATATATATATATATATATATATATATATATATATATGGTTGACGGAATGAGAACAATCTACCTTCATGGATTAAATGCAAAATTCCAAATAGATTCCGGAGTTCTACAAGACGCACTTGAGGAAGTTTCAGGGTTTAATAATAGTCCAAATAATCCAAATTATTTATCTTCGTCAACAAAAATTCGAAACTTTTATTTATTTTTAAAAAATTTTTTGTCTACTATTCTAATCTTGGTTGTTGGTTGTTCCGGCCGATGTAACATCCTACCTTCTCTCGGTGCATCTTTTAAAACTTTTTTTCAATTACATTGAATTAATTTGGCAAGAGTTTTTAAACTCCCATATTTGATAAAGAGGTTTTACCTTGAAATATATTATGGAACACGGTTGCACACATTAAAGCTGAGATTGAATCTAATAATTCCAAATAATCCAGATAATATACGAGCGTAATATTGCTGCGGCGGATCCCGAGGGGTCTGTGGAAAAGGCCAAGCTGACAAAAAAGCGACAAAGTCTCCTATGACTATAGTTCCCGAAAAAAAATCTTTGAGAATCCGTAAACATACTTAGAAATGAAAAGAAAATATATATTAAGCTTAGCAGGATGCGATGACTTGGCCATGTCGAGCGAAGCTCCAGCTGGATCTCCCGGGTTAGAAATATGTCCATCACATCAAGTCGGCAGGCTGGAAGACCGAGGCTTTCTTGCGGTGAGCTGTGTAAACGTGGCCGTGCAGCTCTGGGGATTACAAACTTAGATCCTCGCGACCGCCGAGCCTGGAGTGGAAGACTTTGATCAAGACTGACAGGCAGGCCTCCCCCTCTTATAGAGGACTAATCAAAGGCCTGTTCTAAAATAAATCGGATGAAGAAGAAGAATATATATATATATATATATATGAGGAATAAAAGAAACAATGTTTCAGACAAAATGTAAAAATAAAAATGGAATAAAGGATAAGCAAATCAACAACTAGCAAAAATGAACTCAAAAACACATATTGAATAGTTCTACCAAAATATTTCGATTGTTAAAATACAATCATCATCAGTTGGTAGCAGAACTTTAATTAAAAACAAAAGTTTTCAAATTTATACAAAGAACGCAATTTGGAAAAAAAATAGTCACGTGTAATAAACAGTAGAAAGGGAGAAAGAAAAAAAGAAATGTTAAAAAAGAAAAAGAAAGAAAAATATCGGCAGTTAGCGTGTAAACGCCGATTGGAAACGCTGTAAGTTAATACAGTGGGCAAAGAGGATTAATAGTAATTTTTTAATTAAACAAAGGAGGAGGAGGAAAAAGGACTATATATATATATATATATATATATATAAAAATGTCAGCATCGCTGGAGCAACAATAAAGATAATAAAGTTTGAATAATCAAACCTACATTCGGAGAATGGAAGGAAAGCTTCAGAAAGAGGTGAAAGGAGGAAGTAATGTCACTCAAACTCGGCATGGTTCATATAGGGTGACCCCCTCCACACCCCCTGCCACTCAATGTTACTCAGATAGGGTAACCCCCCCCCCCTGCCACCCGCATCTGCCACAATGCCAATCCTTTCTGCAATCCAACCATATTTTATACAAGTAAACTACAGTCTATGCCTGACTTGTCCACCAATTTTCAGTCAGGAATGTTCAACGGTCTTTGTTTTAGTTCTTTTTCAGTACAAAAACATCAGACAAGAGAAGAAAATCTATCAAAGAAACATGAAGAACTAGAGCAAAAGATAGTGTAGGGTGAACCATCCTTCCCCCCAAATGCCATTATGGAATCGTTAATAAACTCTACAATCCGTTTTGCAATCCATCTATATTTTATACAAATAAACTTCAGTCTATGCCTGACTTGTCCACCAGGTTTCACCCAAGAATGTCCAACAGTCTTTTTGCATCAGCATTTAATGATTTAATAAGTCAGGACTTATCAAGGCGAGAATAAGGGTTAATGAGATTATTAGTTAGATGATGAACAATATTATGAGAGGATTGAAGAACAATGCAGGAGATGGCCAAAGTTTGATTTGTCCAAGAGGATAACTCGGCAGGTATTTGTTGTCATTGGACCTGAAGGCGACCTTGTTGTGTTCTGCAGGGAAGCAGTCCTGCGCTAACTTGTTCCACAGATGGGAAGTTCCTGGAAAGAAACTCTGTTCATGGAAATTGTTTGGTTTTATGTACACAGATGGAGAAAGGAAAAAAGTTTTATGTACACAGATGGAGAAAGGAAAAAAGTTTTATGTACACAGATGGAGAAAGGAAAAAAGTTTTATGTACACAGATGGAGAAAGGAAAAAAGTTTTATGTACACAGATGGAGAAAGGAAAAATGTTTTATGTACACAGATGGAGAAAGGAAAAAAGTTTTATGTACACAGATGGAGAAAGGAAAAAAGTTTTATGTACACAGATGGAGAAAGGAAAAAAGTTTTATGTACACAGATGGAGAAAGGAAAAAAGTTTTATGTACACAGATGGAGAAAGGAAAAAAGTTTTATGTACACAGATGGAGAAAGGAAAAAAAAATTAAATTATATGCTAATATGCTTAAAAAAAAACAGTCGGCCGATTTGGAAACATTTAAAGAACTGATTAAAAAAATTTTTTAAATTCATATTTAGAATATTATTGTATGGAATGAATTATGCAGGAATTTCCGCCATGTATAAATATTTTAGGACTATAAGCACTGTGGTGACTTCAGGTTATCCCGATGTTAGTTTACTTATCACATAAATCCAGTCATAGATGCACGTCCTATGTCCAAACAACCATCTTTGTTTTCCCAGTGAATAATCTTCTTCTTTAGTTTGTTAGATCACCAGCTCGGTTGAGGAAAGCCATGCTAATGTTTTGTTGTCTAGCGCAGCTATGTCGGCTTCGCCGTTTGGTAGTCCGTGTTTAAGGCATGACTCGATGATGTGGTCTACTGTCTGTTCAGAGTGACCACCGTCGCAGACAGCCGAGTCCCTGAGTCCCCATCCTTTCATGGTCGCGGCAAAACGGCCGACACCTGTCCCAGTGAATAATCATCATCATCAACAACAACAAGCAAGGGAGATCACTTTAAGAACTTATCACAAAGGAACACAACTCTTATATCTTAATCCAAAGGGAGATAACTTAACAATCATGATCATCGTCATCATCATATTCAGTTTAATGTCCGTTTTACATGCAAGCATGCGTTGGATGGCTCTAAGAAATTGACTTCCAATTTCTTAGTCGCCAAACACATATTCTTGGAACGTTTTTAATAATTCAGCCTTTTGAACTTTCTCTGGAGACAACGGCTTTCAAGTTTGGTATAAACACAAAAGTTCTCATAATCTGAAGGCTGTGAGTTCAATCCCTGTACAGGGCAGTACATTTTCATTTTATCTTCAATCACACCCCAAGATTCTAGAATTATATAGATTGTTTTGTGTTTCTTGATTCAGTGCCTCCCGGATCCTCATCTGACATTAACAGAAGAATAGGAATGCCAACTTCTGCATTTGGACGACTAAAAGAACATTTTTCAGCACAAGGAGTAAAAGAATTGTTTGAAAAAATACTCAAATAGACTCGTTATGATATCCTTCCGAAAAGGAGTGAGTCTGCGTGAACGAATTTAAAGAACTGATAAAGAGAGACAAATATAAATATTTATCAACGTATGGGTGCAACACTAATTTTCTGCCACCTTTGGTTCGAGCGCTTTGCCGGATTTACCGATTTTATCATAAAAATGCATCAACACACCCCTAACCTACTGATTATACATTTACCGTGTCTCTAAACCGAAACACCACTTTCAAATTTTTTTTATAATTTTTTCTTTGATGGAAATAGACCAGTGTTTTAATTTAAAAAAAAAAAAAAAAAAAAAAAAATTTATTCAATATTTTTATTTTATTAAATTAAAATTTCATTTTATTTTTATAAGAAAATTTTTTTATTTCAAATATTAAAAACAAAAAAAAAAAAAAAATTTAAATTTAAAAATATTTTTTTTGATTTCAAAAAAAACTTTTTTTTCATATAAAAAAAAAATTTTATTCAATATTTTTATTTAAAAAAAAATTTTATTCAATATTTTTATTTAAAAAAAAATTTAATTTTTAAAATTTTTTATAAAAATTTTTTTTATTTCAATTTAAAAAAAAATTTGTTTAATTTAACAAAAAGCTTTAATTAAAAAAAAATTTTTTTGTATATGAGATAGGGCAGTTTTAAGTAGAATAAATTTTTTTATATTTGTGCATGTTATCCTGCAAATGAGAATCTCCCACGTGTCGTCATTCTGTTTCTTGAGATTTTGTTCATTTCCTGTTTCGTGTCAAATATCCTTCGATGATCGTAACATTTTGTCTCTTCCGTGTAAATAAGAATCTCTCAGTTGTTTGTTTTTGTTTTTTGTTTTTGTTTTTTTTTTGTTTTAATTTATTCTTTTTACAGGAAATCAGTCGTCATACATTAATGGAATTCTAAATGGTTTACCGGACAATGGTGGTCAAGCAGTTGGTCAGCAGGGAGTTGTACAAACTAACTTGATCCCCTTGTGTAAGTACAATGAACAAATTTGCTTCTCATCAGTACCTCCCCTTTTTTTCGCTATTCATCCCCCCCACGATTACGACTAATAAACTAATCATTACTAACATCTAAAAACTACTTCCCACAACTACTACTACTACTACTGACAACTCCACCTCCTTTGTCCCCGTGGTTTTCTTGAGACACCATTCTCTGAAATAACCTGTCTTCCCCTCCCCTCCCCTCTTTCTGGCTAAATCTGACCTGTCCTTCCCTTCTTACGTTCTGGCCGCATATGATCTTCTCTCCCCACTTTCTGTCTGCATATGACCTCTTCTCCTCTTCTGCATATTACCTCCCCTCACCTTCCGCATCTGACCTGGGTCATCTTCTCCACTTTCCAGGCCAGCATCTGACCTGGTTCCCCCTCCCCACTTTCCAGGCCCGCATCTGACCTGGGTCATCTTCCCCACTTTCCAGGCCCGCATCTGACCTGGGTCATCTTCCCCATTTTCCAGGCCCGCATCTGACCTGGGTCATCTTCCCCATTTTCCAGGCCCGCATCTGACCTGGGTCATCTTCCCCACTTTCCAGGCCAGCATCTGACCTGGTTCCCCCTCCCCACTTTCCAGGCCCGCATCTGACCTGGGTCATCTTCCCCATTTTCCAGGCCCGCATCTGACCTGGGTCATCTTCCCCATTTTCCAGGCCCACATCTTACCTGGGTCATCTTCCCCACTTTTCAGGCCCGCATCTGACCTGGGTCATCTTCCCCACTTTCCAGGCCCGCATCTGACCTGGGTCATCTTCCCCACTTTCCAGGCCCGCATTTGACCTGGGTCATCTTCCCCACTTTCCAGGCCCGCATCTGACCTGGGTCATCTTCCCCACTTTCCAAGCCAGCATCTGACCTGGGTCATCTTCCCCACTTTCCAGGCCCGCATCTGATCTGGGTCATCTTCCCCACTTTCCAGGCCCACATCTGACCTTAGGTCATCTTCCCTACTTTCCAGGCCCACATCTGACCTTAGGGCATCTTCCCCACTTTCCAGGCCAGCATCTGACCTGGGTCATCTTCCCCACTTTCCAGGCCAGCATCTGACCTGGGTCCCTCTTCCCACTTTCCAGACCCGCATTTTGCCATGGGTCCCCCTCCCTATTTTCCAGGCGTCATCTGACCAAGGTCCTCACATCCTCAATTATATGATGGCCTCTGGCGAGTCCTCTCCCCACTTTCACGGCTGCATATGACCCGCCCCTTCACTTTCCTACGCACATCGGCCCTTTTACTCCACTTTAAACTGTGCAGCTGGCCTTTCCTCTTTTCCATCTTTTTACCAATTTGTCCTTGTCGTCGCCCCCCCCCCCTCCAACCACATCCAGAGATGACACTCTTTTCTCTCTCCTCTCTGTCCACATGCAACCTATTAACTTAGAGCTTACATAAACCGCACTCTCTAATCCCCTCCCCACATCTAATTCCCCCCCCCCCCCCCTCCCATTTCGTCATGTCGCAGACTAAAAGAATAAAACTTTCACCATTTTTATTTTTTATTCTTTATAAGAAATTCCTCATCCCATTTTGACGTCTTTAAAATTCTTACCCATTCTTAGTCAAACTGTTTTTTTCTTCTTTTTTTTTGTTTTATTTTAATATCACTTGTTCTACACCCCTTGGTATTTACCCCTTGGTATTTACCCCTTGGTATTTACCTCACTTCCACCGCAGGGAAATGTAGCACAAGGTCAGAAGGTGGGTAAAATAAGCCAACACACAAGAAGGGGTGCACTTTGGCCCCTTAAAACTTTGTGTGAGCAGCCCCGGTGAGAGTGCCTCAGGCCATTGGTCTCGTGGTCTTCATTAAATTTCTCTTTTGATACTTCGTTATAATACAGCTTGTGGAACTCTCTTCTTGCTGACTGTTTTCCTCCTACCTATAGCCTTGATCTTTTCAAGACTAACGCCAATAGGTATCTCCTGTCTTTGCGATAATCGTCTTTCGTTCTTGTTAGCTCCTTACATCAAGTGGTTTCATGTCTTGTCTGGAGCGATTTCCATTAAAAAAAAAAACACCCTAATTCTTTCCCTAAACGAGAAGGCAAGACCTGGAAGGACGGACCTTCTAGAGCTGAACTAACCATACCATGGCCCGACAAAAAAAAAGAAAAAAAAAGAAAGCCACCTCCATCACTTTGTCGGTCATATCTTCGACTGGTATGATTTGTGTAAGAAAGGAGACCCCCCCCCCCCCTCATACAACATAACATTAACAAATTAAATCTCAGTAGGTCAGCGATGTTGAACCTGCTGGGTATCAGATGGGGGACCATTTTGGAATACCACGCACTGTATGTGGGAGGATGACAACATTTCCATGCAGAAAACTAACGGCGTTAAAATAATCTCACCTGATCAGGATACGCATGTGACTGGGGGACGCTTGTCAATTTAATATTCCCTAGAAACTTTCTTCTTCAGAAGAAGAAGACGGTTTAACTCACTCAGAGTGCATGCCACACCTACGCCTTTCCACACTTGACCATTTCATTTACTTTTGCAATTTTATTTACTTTTTTATTTTTTAAATATGTATTTTACACCCCCCCCCCCCCCTACACACAGCCTTTTTTTCTTTTTTTTCCCTGTTTCGTTTCGTTTTTTCCTGTTTCATTTCTTTTCCCTGTTTAGTTTCGTTTTTCCCTGTTTAGTTTCGTTTTTCCCTGTTTAGTTTCGTTTTTCCCTGTTTAGTTTCGTTTTTCCCTGTTTCGTTTCGTTTCGTTTTTCCCTGTTTCGTTTTGTTTCCCCCCCCCCCCCCCCCCGTTTTGGTCCCCCACCTTGTTTCGGTTCTCTTCCCCCACCTTGTTTCGGCTCTCTTCCCCCACCTTGTTTCGGCTCTCTTCCCCCACCTTGTTTCGGTTCTCTTCCCCCACCTTGTTTCGGCTCTCTTCCCCCACCTTGTTTCGGCTCTCTTCCCCCACCTTGTTTCGGCTCTCTTCCCCCACCTTGTTTCGGCTCTCTTCCCCCACCTTGTTTCGGCTCTCTTCCCCCACCTTGTTTCGGCTCTCTTCCCCCACCTTGTTTCGGTTCTCTTCCCCCACCTTGTTTCGGCTCTCTTCCCCCACCTTGTTTCGGCTCTCTTCCCCCACCTTGTTTCGGCTCTCTTCCCCCACCTTGTTTCGGCTCTCTTCCCCCACCTTGTTTCGGCTCTCTTCCCCCACCTTGTTTCGGCTCTCTTCCCCCACCTTGTTTCGGCTCTCTTCCCCCACCTTGTTTCGGTTCTCTTCCCCCACCTTGTTTCGGCTCTCTTCCCCCACCTTGTTTCGGCTCTCTTCCCCCACCTTGTTTCGGCTCTCTTCCCCCACCTTGTTTCGGCTCTCTTCCCCCACCTTGTTTCGGTTCTCTTCCCCCACCTTGTTTCGGCTCTCTTCCCCCACCTTGTTTCGGCTCTCTTCCCCCACCTTGTTTCGGCTCTCTTCCCCCACCTTGTTTCGGCTCTCTTCCCCCACCTTGTTTCGGCTCTCTTCCCCCACCTTGTTTCGGCTCTCTTCCCCCACCTTGTTTCGGCTCTCTTCCCCCACCTTGTTTCGGCTCTCTTCCCCCACCTTGTTTCGGCTCTCTTCCCCTCCCTTGTTTCGGTTCTTCCCCTTTCACTCGTTTCACCCCCCCCCCCCCCCCCGTTCGGTTCTCTTTTTTCTTTTCTGTTTTTTCTTTCTTTTCTGTTTTTTCTTTCTTTTCTGTTTTTTCTTTCTTTTCTGTTTTTTCTTTCTTTTCTGTTTTTTCTTTCTTTCCTGTTTTTTCTTTCATTCCTTTCTTTTGCCAGAAGGCAGTCATTTCATCAATTTGGTGCTTAGCGCCATTGAAATAAAAAAACTGAAACAAAATTGGAAAAAACCCTTTTGTATAACATGTGCGTAAGTGAAACTGGCATTAATACATCCTAACCCTAACCCGGGTAAATTTAACCCTAATTCACTTTCATTGTGTATTAATGCCAGTTTCTCTCACGCACACATGCTATATATACAAAAGGCTCCGGAATGTTCCTAACGTTGATATGGTCCTCGTACACTGTCATATTCCCGTTTTTTGCGGACTTACTAACGAAAAATGCGAACTTGTTCTGCTAATCTTTGAGGAAGACCGTTCTCGTAATTAGTTTTAAACTATCTTTTAAATGGGTTGAAATTTGTGTTTAATATAAATGTATTCCTTCGAACTAAAGTACCTCCATGCTGAAATGCTTTCTTAAAAATGTCTTCCTAACGCTAACCCATTTTTGTACTCTTCAGCTGAAATACAATCCTTAACTTCTGATTCTCCCTCCAGCTAAAATGCTTTACACAGCTCCCATTTGCAACCCCTTCTGACTAAACTGCCTCGCACGGCTTCCATTTGCAACCATCCTCTGACTGAACTGCCTCGCACAGCTTCCATTTGCAACCCCCTCTGACTGAACTGCCTCGCACAGCTTCCATTTGCAACCCCCTCTGACTGAACTGCCTCGCACAGCTTCCATTTGCAACCCCCTCTGACTGAACTGCCTCGCACAGCTTCCATTTGCAACCCCCTCTGACTGAACTGCCTCACACAGCTTCCATTTGCAACCCCCTCTGACTGAACTGCCTCGCACAGCTTCCATTTGCAACCCCCTCTGACTGAACTGCCTCGCACAGCTTCCATTTGCAACCCCCTCTGACTGAACTGCCTCGCACAGCTTCCATTTGCAACCCCCTCTGACTGAACTGCCTCGCACAGCTTCCATTTGCAACCCCCTCTGACTGAACTGCCTCGCACAGCTTCCATTTGCAACCCCCTCTGACTGAACTGCCTCGCACAGCTTCCATTTGCAACCCCCTCTGACTGAACTGCCTCGCACAGCTTCCATTTGCAACCCCCTCTGACTGAACTGCCTCGCACAGCTTCCATTTGCAACCCCCTCTGACTGAACTGCCTCGCACAGCTTCCATTTGCAACCCCCTCTGACTGAACTGCCTCGCACAGCTTCCATTTGCAACCCCCTCTGACTGAACTGCCTCGCACAGCTTCCATTTGCAACCCCCTCTGACTGAACTGCCTCGCACAGCTTCCATTTGCAACCCCCTCTGACTGAACTGCCTCGCACAGCTTCCATTTGCAACCCCCTCTGACTGAACTGCCTCGAACGGCTCACATTTACACCTCTCCACCCCGGATGCCCGTCCTGCCAACCATCTTCGATACTCATTATCTATCTCCGCCCTCCGTCTCCCCTTTCTCCACCTCGCATGGCCACTATTTCTCTCTGTCTCCTAGCCTTGTATACCATCCTCTTTCTGCCTCGGATTCCCACCCCCTCCAATTGAAATGCTCCCCCAATTATTTTTTCCGTTAGATTTTAATAAAGTACTAATCCTGACTAATTTGTATTTAATTAAAATCCCCTTTTTTTTTTTTTTAAATCCTTTCAGTATCCCCCCCCTCCCCAACCGTTAACTTCAAATTGTTTTCTTTTTTCCAATATTTTAGAAGAAATCAAACTTTTATAAAACATTTTTTATTAAAGAATAATTATCGTAAGCAATTTATAAAATACTTATCTTTTTTCAAAAATTTATAAAATACTTATCTTTTTTCAAAAATTTATAAAATACTTATCTTTTTTCAAATATTTATAAAATACTTATCTTTTTTCAAAAATTTATAAAATACTTATCTTTTTTCAAAAATTTATAAAATACTTATCTTTTTTCAAAAATTTATAAAATACTTATCTTTTTTCAAAAATTTATAAAATACTTATCTTTTTTCAAAAATTTATAAAATACTTATCTTTTTTCAAAAATTTATAAAATACTTATCTTTTTTCAAAAATTTATAAAATACTTATCTTTTTTCAAATATTTATAAAATACTTATCTTTTTTCAAAAATTTATAAAATACTTATCTTTTTTCAAAAATTTATAAAATACTTATCTTTTTTCAAAAATTTATAAAATACTTATCTTTTTTCAAAAATTTATAAAATACTTATCTTTTTTCAAAAATTTATAAAATACTTATCTTTTTTCAAAAATTTATAAAATACTTATCTTTTTTTCAAACTATATATTTTTTTCCCAACCTATGTACCAATTAACATTTTTTTAGTCCGACCGTTTCCCTCTGTTACTCCGAATTTGGAATGTCGGACCTTTTCAAGATGGCAGCAAAGAAAAGCTATTTCAATATTAATCTGATGTCGCTAAAATTTTTCTAAGTTTAAAACTCATCGTTTCCGGGAGTCGATGCCAACATGTATCATTTGTATTATTCCGACTACCGTTCTCATCTTGAATGTTATTTTCACAACGTTTCGGCCGATGTAACCTCTAACCTCTAACCTTCTTCAGGTGTATCTATACAGAATTTAGAACTAGAACAATTGCTTAATCTGGGGGGGGGGGAGCAGGGGGGGGTTGTTCTTGTTCCGTCATTCGTCACTGGGTAGAAGTACTAAGTGATTTTTATTTTATTCTTATTATTGCTTGTAGTGAGGATTGAACCTTCAAATTGATTGAGATGTGTAGCAACCCTCCGACTTATTACTTAATTTTTGCGTGTGTATATGTATGTATGTATAATTGTATATGTATGTATATGTATGTGTATGTATATGTATGTATATATAATTGTATATGTATATATAATTGTATGTATATGTATAATTGTATATGTGTATGTATATGTATGTATATATAATTGTATATGTATATATAATTGTATATGTATATATAATTGTATGTATATGTATAATTGTATATGTATGTATAATTGTATATGTATATATAATTGTATGTATATGTATAATTGTATATGTATATATAATTGTATGTATATGTATAATTGTATATGTATATATAATTGTATGTATATGTATAATTGTATATGTATAATTGTATATGTGTATATAATTGTATATGTATGTATAATTGTATATGTGTATATAATTGTATATGTATGTGCATATAATTGTATATATAATTGTATATGTATGTGTGTATATGTATATATAATTGTATATGTATGTGTATATATATATGTGTATGTGTGTATATAATTGTATATGTATGTGTGTATATAATTGTATGTGTGTATATAATTGTATATGTATGTGTGTATATATGTGTGTATGTGTATGAATATATATGTATGTATGTTTAAATTGTTTGCATTTAGGCAGCATATTTTCATTTAGGCAAACATTAATAACACGGAACGTTTTTGCTTGATAAGACTTTTTTTTTTCTTTTTTCAATTTTCCGTTACCAAATTCTTAGTCATTAAACAATTATACGTTTGAATCTTGCACGCTTCTAAAACAATCACATTCGCATGTAACGTCTCAATATTATAAATGCTATTTTTAAATTGTAAATTACTGGCCGTTATAATAATAAAAAACAACTCAACAGTAAAGACATTTTTTAAGACACCAAGACTAACACCACTTGAAGATGATTTGACGAATCAAATCGAAAGTACTCGCAAAAAAGGAAAGAAAATGGAACAAGAAACCCACGGAACTTACATACACCAATTTGACCGAAACACTAAATGGACCATTCGGAAAATTGGGGTGGGGGGGGGAAGAAGTCTCAGTGTTATTTAATAATGTTTTCCTAAATATATCTGTATGTATGTAATTTTCATGGTTTTTCAATCTGCAATACAAATTGTCAGTCCTTATTTTAAAAAAATTCCGAAAGAGCATGCTTGGCATGGAGAGAAACAAGAATGATATGAAGGATGTGTAATGTGAGTCTTAAAGACAGGCTTAGATCTGATGACCTCAGAGGAAGTTGAAATTTTAACAGTATAGAGAGATGTGTGCAGACCAGGAGACTTCTATGGTATGTCCACGTTGAAAGAATGCATGGGAATTCTTGGATCGGTAGATGTAGAACAGTTAAGGTAGCAGGGGAGGCCAAAATAATAAGTTTAATAAATCGTTCAAGGCAAGTGTCAGGATCTCTGGAATTGAAAATGGACTTTCAGGAGATGTCGATGCAAATGCGGCAAGGATCAAAACGAGGTATAAACGGCATTATCAGAATCTGTTTCACTGTCAATTTCGACTGAACCGGAGGAAAACGGCTTTCGCAATCAGGATCTTTGGACTTTAGAATAGACTTTCGGATGGAGTAAATGCACCCGCAACGCAGTACAAAATTTGACAGGTGCTGCACCACTGTATCCTGTTCTGTGTAAGGTTCTATTCCATTTTCTGTACCTGGCAAATAATAATTGATAGTTAGATAATTTGCTATTCTTAAATTAATGACATCAGATCTGTGTGACAGCTACTATCTCGCAGATGAAGGTAGGAATAACAAGTCCTGTAATAATCCCTAAAGCCGCTTATGTAATTACATGTAGACAACAGTATAAGAAAGAGAATTGTTGTACCTACTATAGTGCTATACAACTAAGTTTAGCAAATCGTTCAAGGATCTCTAGACTTTAAAATGGACTTTGTCTAAAAAAAAAAGCCCCGTTATAATACAGGCTGCTTATATAATTATAGAATTTTTGTACCTACTATTGTGCTATACAAATAAGTTTAACAAATCATTCAATATACATTTTAAACTTATCTAGTTGTTTATGTTTGCGTCTTAATACTCACTATACTTAGTAATAATGCTACGGACTTCCATTCCTTGGTTGGATGAGTGTGTGTGTGTCTCTGTGGCATGTGAGGAGGACGGGCAGGAAGCTGGTGAAGTAATTGCTTCGGTGAAAGGAGGAAACTTGGATTGCAGTTATGTAGTCGTGCTGTTTTCTGTGAGTTGACTTGGCTTTACGATCATTTCTTTTTTAAACTTGGCAATTGAAACAAATTATATAGAATATGACGGTAACATCTGAATAACTTTATTTTCTATCAAAGGACACCCTGTACCTACTATGGTGCTATACAAATAAGTTTAACTAATTTATGTTGTATCTTTATACTCGATATACTTTGTAATAATGCTACGGACTTACCATCCCTCGGTTAGATGGGTGTGCGTGTCTCTGTGGCATGTGAGGAGGGCGGGCAGGAGGCTGGTGAGATAATTGCCTTGGTGAAGGGAGGAAACTTGGATTGAAATTATGTAGTCGTTGTGAAGTTTGTGCAGTCGTGCCGTTGTCTGCAGATAGTGGGCCTCCGTGTCCTCAAAGTAAATGTTAACTTTTGAACGTGTATAAAATTAAACTTTTAATTCGAATTTTGCTTTTCCATACGGCGGCCATTTTCTTTTTTTTGATAATGTGTTATTCTGGAATACCAATTCAGGGGGATTAATCCATTTTTACAATTTTTAATAATTCGAGATTTGAATGATCGGAGTGTTCTATTTTTATAACACGTCCTTTGTAGTTATTTTTACTGCCCCCCCCTTTCCCT
Organism: Sepiola atlantica; assembly: GCA_963556195.1. Lineage (NCBI taxonomy): Eukaryota > Metazoa > Mollusca > Cephalopoda > Sepiida > Sepiolidae > Sepiola > Sepiola atlantica. The sequence goes on along the minus strand of OY744553.1, from coordinate 49,221,732 downwards.
TGAAACCCTTCGTCACATCATTGAATGCCAATTTGCTTTTAATGTCTATATAAGCGTTAATTTGTGCTTATACAGATGAGGGCACCTATGAAAATCGCAGTTCCAAATAAAGTAAGCGGCAAACTCTTTGATATACTTACGTATCAGGCGAAAATAGGTATCTACACCAAAAATTATCGAGTAGAATTATAATTAAAAATTACAAGCCGCGCGTGCGTGCGTGCGTGGTCCCCCTCTGTATGTGACTCGATGTGGCGAGTGTAAAATGCAATAAATTTGGGGCATTTTTGACCCCCTGGGGGCGTGAACCAGAATTTTTCTGAGGTCAAGGATGCTCATTTTATATCCAGAACAATTGCCTCTACATTTTGGCCAAGTTTCAGAAAAATTGAATGGATGGATCAAACGTTATGGGAGAAAAGGGTCATTTTTTTGCCATTTTGGGGCCTTTTGACCCCCTGGGGGGCTAACCAGATTTTTTTACAAAAATCAGAGAATGTCACTTTCTAACCTGACCAAAGTTACAACTTCATGCAAAATTTCAGAGAAATTCAATTGATGGTTGCGGAGAAAAATCCGGATGGATGGACGGACGGACGGACGGACGGACATGCCTCAAAACATAAGTCCCCCGATTTTATAAATCGGGGGACCAAAAATCAGTTATATCCGCCGTTAATTCGAGTGAAAAACATGTAAATCAGTGGGACATAATTCAGTCTGTCGTATAAACAAGTCATAAATGAATGACGGTCGGCAAAATACGATGTAACTGATGTTTATTTTTAATTAAAATTCTACTCGATAATTTCTCTTAATTTTCGGTGAGGATACTTGTTTTCACCTGATATGTAAGTGTACACCAGTTTTTATTTTGAATTGTTTTCCATGTGTACTCTCATCCATATAAGCACCCGTTTTTTGTTTGTTTTTTCGGTCTGCATATGGAAGACTTTAGTGTTAGAAAATTTTAAGCATGTCTTTTTTACAAGTACTTCAGTGGAATGTGCTCCGATGAACTTGCTGCTCTGCAGATATACTTCATAAGAGTTTATTTATATATGTATATAAAATTGAATGAAAATTTAAGGATATCTTTAATGGAATGGAATGTTTCTTTAGAAACTACAACAATTGATAAACAAAAAACACAAAACAATGCACAGTAAAGGAAACACAAACAAAGATAATTTGTATAATTTTGGTTATTCGGACTACATTTCTCATCTTGAGTGTTATCTCACAACGTTTTGGCTGCTGTAACCTCCGGCTTTCTGCTGGTGTATCTCTTTGAACTCAGGGAATATTTTTGCCAGACTCGGGGAATCTGGACGGAATTTCGAACGGAACCCTTTATTTAATCCATGGTTAGCATGCTCTTGTTCCGTCAGCCATGACTGGGAGAAGTCTTCAGTAATTCACAATTCTTTGTATCGCCCGCACCGAGGATTGAACCTTCAACCGACTATCACTTGGAACTGAATTTAACTTAGTACTATATCCACGGTTTGTTTTCAAGTCCAATGGCAACGAATATCTGTCAAGTTGTCCCGTGAATTAATCAGTTCCCAAGCTCCAGCCCCTGTCTCATCGCCGCAATGTTGTATCGTTGTGCTTGTTTTACAAGTACTTCAATGGAATGTGCTTCGATGAACTTGCTCTGGTGCCCCCGTCGACGTAAATACACTCGACCAACACAACAATCAGCTAAATCCCATCCATTCACTGTGGAGGTCCCCAGATGCCGGAGAGCGTTCTACTCCAATCGCTTCTTTCCTCGAGCTGCCGGTCTCTGGAACTCCCTCCCTGCTCCCTGTTTCTCTGACTACCGACATGCAGAAATTTAAGACTAATGTGAACTAACGTCTCACTGCACAGCTCCCAATTTAGGATTACCCCCTAAACTTTCACCCTAATTCTCAGAAGCCCCTTACGTCTACAGTGGCAACTTGCCTTGTTTAAGAAAAAAACAAAAGTAGAGATACCATGTACAAAGTTGATAAAGCAGCCAAGTCTACGTTGAGCATGGCTCATGAGACCAATTTTAATATTCCATATACAGATTTAAAAACGAAGATCAACAAATATATCCAACAACAAAGACAACAACGTTGGAGTAGCAATACACATAACAAACTCGTAGCGATCAAAACTACAATAGAAGAATGGAAAGAAAGCTCACGAAAAAGCCGAAAGGAGGAAGTAGTGTTATCCAGACTTTGCATAGGCCACACAAGGATTACACATCTCTACTTGCTTGAAGACCAACAGGGTGTATGAATTTATTTCTATTTATTTGATTACACATTCCTACTTGCTAGAAGACAAACAAGGTGTATGAATTTATTTCTATTTATTTGATTACACATTCTTACTTGCTTGAAGACAAACAGGGTGTATGAATTTATTTCTATTTATTTGATTACACATTCCTACTTGCTAGAAGACAAACAAGGTGTATGAATTTATTTCTATTTATTTGATTACACATTCTTACTTGCTTGAAGACAAACAGGGTGTATGCATTTATTTCTATTTATTTGATTACACATTCCTACTTGCTAGAAGACAAACAAGGTGTATGAATTTATTTCTATTTATTTGATTACACATTCTTACTTGCTTGAAGACAAACAGGGTGTATGAATTTATTTCTATTTATTTGATTACACATTCCTACTTGCTTGAAGACAAACAGCAACCAATATGTCATGCATACCAGACTACATACAAACTTAAGCATATTCTTACTGAATGCATTGATCTGGCCCCTATAAGAGAAACGTTCCACAGAGCATGTACAATGAAGAAATTGTAAAAAAAATTAAATTAGCGACTATAATGTACTTTAAAAAAAAAATATACAAAAATCTAAAGATATATAAATCCAGTTAAATGACCTGGAAAAGGTTAATATGCCGTAAAACGAAGAAAGAAAGACCGTAGGAGATTCAGAACTGTAACTTTGTGGACAATTCAGGCATATAGTGAAGCTAATATGGTTGGATTGCAGAGAGGATTGTGAATTTTATTAATGATTGTATCGGTGACTTTTTATTTATTTATTTTTTGGTCACTCTATCCTGGGACCCTTTGACCTCGAGGGGTCAAATAGACTACTCCATTTTTCTCAAGAATATCAAATGTACCAAATTAAAAAAAAAAAAAAAATCTGGTGTGAACAAGGCCATCCCTATAACAGGCCAAGAGATCTAACATTTGGTGTCTATTATTGGAAGTAAGATTTCCAGTTCGTCAGCAAAACCTTTTTAGCTGCTAACACTTCACTCTCGTTGCTTGGCGAACATTTTCTTCTGAAAGGAAATTCTACGTTTTCTTCTGGAAGGAAATTCTACGTTTTCTTCTGGAAGGGAATTGTACATTTTCTTCTGGAAGGGAATTGTACATTTTCTTTTGAAAGGGAATTGTACATTTTCTTCTGGAAGGGAATTGTACATTTTCTTCTGGAAGGGAATTGTACATTTTCTTCTGGAAGGGAATTGTACATTTTCTTCTGGAAGGGAATTGTACATTTTCTTCTGGAAGGGAATTGTACATTTTCTTCTGGAAGGGAATTGTACATTTTCTTCTGGAAGGGAATTGTACATTTTCTTCTGGAAGGGAATTGTACATTTTCTTCTGGAAGGGAATTGTACATTTTCTTCTGGAAGGGAATTGTACATTTTCTTCTGGAAGGGAATTGTACATTTTCTTCTGGAAGGGAATTGTACATTTTCTTCTGGAAGGGAATTGTACATTTTCTTCTGGAAGGGAATTGTACATTTTCTTCTGAAAGGGAATTGTACATTTTCTTCTGAAAGGGAATTCTACATTTTCTTCTGAAAGGGAATTCTACATTTTCTTCTGAAAGGGAATTCTACATTTTCTTCTGAAAGGGAATTGTACATTTTCTTCTGGAAGGGAATTGTACATTTTCTTCTGGAAGGGAATTCTACATTTTCTCCTGGAAGGAAATTCTAACCTATCAAATTTATTTCAGCCGAGATTCTGTATCGTATCAGGAATTTCATTTGTATTATAAGTTTGTGAGTGAACTAAATTTCATTGGCGACTATTTTTTTGCCATTGTTAATTAAAAAATATGAAAACGGTAGTTCATACTGTTTTCATTTCTGAAGTGAAATTTTCCAGTTATTTTTATATTTTGTAAGAGTTTACAACCATAATCTTTTTTAAGGTTTTCTTTTTATATTAACATTAACAGCCTTTTAAAGGAATACTATTTTTTTTTTTCCTTTTTGAAGACATACTCACAAATGTATAATCTAAATGTAATCTCTCTCATATAAAGGGCAGTTATATGTGTGTATGTTCAGCTACAAAACAAACACCCACAAAGTTAGTATTTTCTTGATCGGTATTGCCCCGGGTGAATAATATCTAAAAATATTTAAGAATTATTCATTCTTTGACCCTAAACTGGTGCAGATTTCGTCTGGGTGGGGGTGTCTATTTTCCAGCCTCTAGCTAAAGGGAAGTAACTCTGATTTTATTTCACAGAGTTAATTCCCTTACACAGACTTGAGTTGTGTGTGTATCCAGAAAAGAGGTATGAGCGGAGAAGAAAGAGGGGTGTGGAGAGAGGTGGAGGGGGGGGGACAAAGAGAGATAGAAGTTATGTTACACTTTTGCGGCAGGTAACCCTTCTAGTATATCATGTAATACAGAACCTCGGCTGAAATACTGTTACAGGGATAGTCTTGATTGTGACCGTTTATTTATTTTTTTTTTGACGATGAACGACTTTTTAAAAACTGCTGCTGCTGCTGATTTAACGTTCATTTCTAACTTTGCAATAGATGCCAAAAGAGATTACCGTTAAACTCGGATGCAGGTTCGTACCCGATTTCATTACATTTGCAGCCACTCTTTATAACGTCCGTTCACGAATGCTTCAAAATATTGCATTTTTTTTTTTAAAACTCCGTCCATTTTACTATAAGCAAAAAAAAAAAAAATTAAAAAAAAATTTTTTTTTTTTTAAACTCCGTCCATTTTACTATGAGCAAAAAAAAAAAAAAGAAAAATTAAAAAAAATTTTTTTTTTTTTTTTTTCTTAAATGGCACTCTTCGAGAAATCCCCAAAACCGAAGCAACGCATAAAATGTTCCGGCAATGCATCATCACTCGCTTACTCTAAGTGTACCAAGAAGCATCACCATAGTAACCAGTATCATCACTCGCTTTCTTCAGCTATGACAGATCACGCACTAACGTGGCTCAGTTCTATCCGAAATGTTCCCTTCTGTGTGGCTGTGTTCGGTTCATCAAAAAAAAAAAATAGCAAAAAACCTTTATGATGTACTTACTTGTGAGGGGAAAATAAATACGGTTCACCAAAAATTACGGAAAATCATCCAGTAGTTTTGTTTTTATAAAATAGATTCAACTTTTAACTGTACGCAGAATATCGCCGCCATTATCGGCATCATTATGAAAGTCAAGGGAGATAATTCAAATTTTGGAAGTAAATCAACCGTTTTCTTTTGTTCAAACACGAAAAAAGGAATTATCTCCCTTGAATATTATAATGTCGGCGATATTCCACGTAAAAGTTGAATCTATTTTATAAAAGCAAAACTATGGAATGAATTTCCGTAATCTTTGAACGGTATTTATTTTCCATCACAAGTAAGTACATCAAAGTTTTCTTGCTATTTTTTTCATGACATTCATAGTTTCCGTGACTTCACGTCGTCAACGTTCGAGCTGGTCTCGGAAGCGCCCGAGAGTTGACCAGGCGAAAACTGTCAAACGCTAAATTGAAAACTGGCAGATGATAATAACAAACCGTAGCTAAACAACTGTTTTTAATTCGATGTTCGGTTCTTTTTCTTTCTTTTTTCTTGTTTTTTTAACAGACGAAGCAAATGGTTTGGTTTTTTTTTTTTTTTTTTTTTTTTTTTTTTTTCTTTTTTTTTTTTTTTTTTTCTTTTACGACAGTTTCTGGGTAAGAGTTTAGGGTTAGGGTTGCAGCTGGTCGAAAAGTGTTGTTTATTGGTTCTGTTGCTGGCAGAACTCAATTAGTCCGGGAGGTTCAACGAGCGATGATAGAAATTCATTTTTTATTATTGAACGCGATTAATTTCTTCCAAAAGTTATTGGCTGCTTGCTGTAGTCTGATTGTCTAATGCCTGCTGCAACCTGATTGGTTAATAGTTTTTTGTCAACTTTCGGGCGTTTCCGTAATCTACTCGAACGTTGACGACGCGAAATCACGGAAACATGGTGCGTTGCCTATAAGAGTACGGAAAATTTGAAACGGTTCGAATCCCAAACAAGTAAATTTGTTTTATTCATTTGAATAAATGTATTAATTTAAGGTCAACTAATGGTTCGACGTTATATGCTCTCATCAGGAATAAAAAAAACTTTTTACATGACGTGTTACGAGAAGAAGCCGCATGTTGTTCTAGCGTTGATGTTTTTTTTTTTTTTTTCAAATGTCGTAATCATAAGGTCACGCTGGAATGATGCGTGTATGAATTAGAAATAGTTCTTCAGTCTAGAAGCATTCTCAGACTCGGGAACCCTCGCGTCAAAGTAAACCATTATTTTCGGTCTGAAACCAGATCCACAGCGTCTGCCCAACTTCTTCCCGTTGCGATCAAATCTCTCTCGATTTTTTTTTTGCTTCCAGTTCAATTTTGGTCTTTCTTTTCTTCTTTTCCCATCGGGGGGGGGTGGGGGGTGGAGGGGGTGTTCCACCAAAGCACTTGGTTTGCAAATCTCTCTGGGGCCAATAACTGTAATTCATAAACTTATAATTCGATTGGGCTCAAATGTTGACACGTCCCATTTGAAGGTTAGTACTTTATACAAATTATATGGATTTTTTTAATTAGTGGCACCATCAGTCAGGCCCGACACTTATTGAGTGATGTGTTACATATAATGTGATTTACTATCCTATTTATCGTTATTTATATTGTTATTATTTTTATGTTGTTATGTTATTATTTACCCTAACTCTAACCCTAACCCTAACCCAATCTTTTGGCATGTCCGAGCCAGCCTAGACGTCGCTCTGCAGGTTAATGCCGATGCCACCTGTTGGTTAGTGGGGTCTCTGACTTCTTGGTTCGTAATTCGATCGCTCCATTTGAGAATCTTTCTCGCAATTTATATAATTGTCGGTGGAAACTCTTATATAAAACCTGCGTTCTACATCGTCTCGGTTATCTTGCCTCGGCTTGTCACTGAAACCCGACTTTGTTTACAATTAGTTAAAAAAACGCTACAGTAGAAAATAACGAGGTTGTAAAACTTTTTACTCAATTAAAACAAATCCACGAATGTCGTAAGACAATCGGAGCTGAAAAGTGTACGAATAGTTCACAAAAAATTTTGACGTGCCTAGCGTGATGCAAAGTTGTGGATAATATCTCTAAAATCTAATTCGTGTTATAGGTCAAAATTTGTCGACATATCTGTAAGACTACTGCATTGGACAACTCCTGATTTCAAATTGAGAATTTTACGGCAATCAATCTTTACCATCTGAACGGAAATTTTTTTTAAAATTTAATTTTAATTTTAAAGATATTTCACCCTAAACAAGGCAGGTCACCACTGTAGACGTAAGGGGCTACTGAGAATTAGGGTAAAAGTTTTGGGGGACATCCTAAGTTGGGAGCTGTGCAACAACAAGATGTCTGTTTACATTACTTATAAATTTCTGCATGTCGGTACAGTCGGAGAAACAGGGAGCAGAGAGGGAGTTCCAGAGGCCGGCAGCACAAGGAAAGAAACTATTGAAGTAGAAGGCTCTCCAGCATCTGGGGACCTCCACAGTGAATGGATGGGATTTAGCTGATTGTCGGGTTGGTCGAGTGTATCTACGTCGAGGGGGGGGGCACTAAAGCAGCAAGTTCATATGAGCACAATCCATTGAAGTACTTGTAAAACAGGCACAAGGATACAACATTACAGCAATGGGACAGGGGCTGGAGCTTGGTGGATAGTGAGGGACCTATTCAGTTGGTGACTCTTTTTTTGGGACCTTGTCTAAGAGGGGGAGACTAGTGGATGATGCACTAGCCATGATGTGATAACAATACTCCATACATGAATGGATGATGGCTTTGTAGAGATATCGGATGCTGTCAGGTGTGAGAAGTTTACTAGCACGGTAGAGGGAGCCCACCTTCTTTTCTGGCTAAATTCTGTGATAATTACTAAAACCGACAAAAATAACCCCATCCGAATGACCCTAGTCCCTACAGCTTTTTCAATCTTGTGTGTATGTAGACCTACAAATTCCTTAAAATAGATATTTTAGAAAGAATCACAAGGCAAATCAAAATATGAAATCCCACAATTTCCTGTTGGGCTTTCGAAGGGCTTATTTTTTGGCTAGCTTATTTGGAGTCCAGGGGATTGAACGCTGGTGGTGGGGTCTCTTTAAGGCTTGGTTTGTATTGAAGTTATTCTACCTTCCTCTCCCTTTTTATTATTATGATTAGCTCCTTCATGCCTTGTCTGGAGCGACTTCTATATAAAAAAAATCCTGATTTCAAGAACGTCAACTGGCCATATTTCACAAAGTATTTCCTTTTAAAAGACAAATGAGCTCCTTTTTTGGGGGGTATCTCGGAGAATAAACTTAGAAAAATTTTCGCTCTCGAATCAAATAGAGAAAGTTGTAAAAACAAAAGGAAAGTGGTCGACCGTAGTCGAGGGCAACCCGAAGGCTCCCTTTTCATTAGCTACTATGACGAGATGTAGGGGAGGGCGCCACTCTTTTCCGAGGATTACTCCACTTACCCTTGATTCTAACGTTATAATGCTGAATGTTTAGCAAGGGTATTTGTTTTTTAGACTGAAAGCTTGAACCCCGGTCTCCCAGCCATTAGCGAACACTTTGACCATCATGTAAAAATAAAAATAATTCTATATGTTCGCTTGGTAGTGTGTGATCGATTAATTGTCAGTTTAAGTTTCGAGAATGCATATTTATTTATTTTATTTAAAATTTCTGTGAGATATATTTTTAACGGTCCGTTTCATTTGCCTTGTGCCAAACAACATTTGTATGTCAATATCGTCTCTGCAACAACTACAAATTAGAAAAAATTCACTAAGAGTAAAAAGTTCTTGGATTAGAGTGTCTTGAAAACATTCAAAATGGCGGAATAGTTTGATCTCACACGTGTGAGTGTTTGCTCTCAATTTTTATTTGTTTTTTTTTGCTTGTTTTCACGCTAAAATGAAACTGATGTATAGTGTAGGTTGGCACAAGACAAATGAAACGGACTGTTAAATATATCTCACAGAAATTTGGAATTTTTGGAAATGTGAAAAAATAAAAAAAGTAATAAAATAAACCATGGTTATTGGAATATAATATAAACTGACTTATATTTTGCTCTGTTATCAATAATTGACAAACATTTAGCTGAATCTTCAAAGGAGACTACAAAGTAAAAGGATCTGATGGTATATGATAGTACATATATTGTCTTTAATAATTAATTACATATATATATATATATAAGTGTAGGTTTGTAATCCGAGGCTGGAGCAATGTGATATAGGTACCGGAAGGTGGAGAAGGTGAATATATATATATATATATATAAATTGTTGTTGAATATGACAGACAATTTAAGTCTGGATATCCTTGTGTGGATCCTTTCCATTTGCTGAATCAGGGTCTTTGTTTCGGTGGGGAATTGGCCGATGTGTCTGCCATAACTAAAGGTGTCCCAAGTACTTTCAGGCCCATCCGGGTTCATCTTCAGGGGAATCGGGTAAATACCAAGTTGTTAATATTAATAAGTAGTTTTGGCGGGAATTATATTATTAATACGGAACTAAAGTTAGAACTATAAACATTTTAGAATGTGATGACTAGTGTTAAAATTAATTCTGTTAATGGCTGTTTTTTGTTTTGCTGTATAACGCTTCTAATATCTAGAGTTTTTGTTTATTATTGGTATGTTTTAATATTGTTGTGTTTTTTCTACAAAGAGTTTTCGACGTGCTAGGTTATGGCACTGGTAGGGGATAAATGCATTGTTAGCCTCCTCGACAAAGTTGTAGTAGTTAAGCCAATGTATATGTTTTTTTCACTGTCGGAGACACTCTCTAAATAGGCATTTAAACTCATATACGTGTTTCGTCCTATCTAAAACTTTAGTCGAGGGGGAAGAATTATTAGTAATAATAGGGTTACCAGTTTTTAAAGTTGTTTTTTTATTATTATTTGAGTCACTAGGAAGTACGTTTTTGTGAATAATATTTTTTAATACCTATTCATCAATTTTATAATTATGATGAAACTGGTTACGGAAAAATAATCTTATAAATATGTTATATATATGTATGTAGGTAAAAATAATTTAATATTTATTTAATAAATATTGTTATAACCCCCTTTAAGAAATTAGAGTTGAGCCCTGTTCGGGGAGTTAAAAATAGACTGTCACCTACGTTTACGCAAGGTTACGAAAACGTTTGTTGAACCCTCTTGATTGCCTACTGTCTGTTGTCTTAGGCACAAATAGAACTTCATTTCCGTTTTTTACGTGGTAATTCCTTGTAGCTGTGGGGTTAGAGCGCTAGCTTGCGGAGTCTAGACTGATTCTGTAACTGGGTTCGAATTCTCCGACCATCTGAAAGTATCACTTCCTACACTGATGATAGCAAGAAGCTTGAAACACCGGCGGCTGTAGATAAAAATAATTTAATATTTTCTTAATAAATATTGTTATCCTACTTTTTTTCCTTTGAATTACATGATGGTAAGTGGGGGGACTGATTTGCAACCTAACTAAAATGCTAAACTGCACCCTAACTTTTTGGCCACAGAATTTTGGACAAAATAACTTGTGTGAACCCCACCCGTCTGTACATCACTTTTTAACCTTTTCCTTGTGTGTCTTCGAAGCATGTGATTATCTGAGTGTTTTCCCATTTTCCGCAGTCATTTGTATTATGATTAAATTCCGAGACTTTTTAAGTCGCACGAGTTGGGTAATAGAGGACAGACGAGGCGATGATGCATTATGGTCCTCCTCTCCACGTTCGTGGTTGGGTAAGTTTTGTCGCCAGCCCCCATCTAGCCATAGCTACTTTAGATCACCTCATTCCCGTTATAAGGTAGTTGAGTGTCCTCCACTGGACCCAGGGT
>OY744553.1:49200577-49208077 GCA_963556195.1 Sepiola atlantica | reverse complement strand
TTTTTCTTTCTTTTTTCTCTTTTTTCATTCTCTTTTTTTTCATTCTCTTTTTTTTCATTCTCTCTCTCTCATTTTTTCATTCTCTCTCTCTCATTTTTTCATTCTCTCTCTCTCATTTTTTCATTCTCTCTCTCTCATTTTTTCATTCTCTCTCTCTCATTTTTTCATTCTCTCTCTCTCTCATTTTTTCATTCTCTCTCTCTCATTTTTTCATTCTCTCTCTCTCATTTTTTCATTCTCTCTCTCTCATTTTTTCATTCTCTCTCTCTCATTTTTTCATTCTCTCTCTCTCATTTTTTCATTCTCTCTCTCTCATTTTTTCATTCTCTCTCTCTCATTTTTTCATTCTCTCTCTCTCATTTTTTCATTCTCTCTCTCTCATTTTTTCATTCTCTCTCTCTCATTTTTTCATTCTCTCTCTCTCATTTTTTCATTCTCTCTCTCTCATTTTTTCATTCTCTCTCTCTCATTTTTTCATTCTCTCTCTCTCATTTTTTCATTCTCTCTCTCTCATTTTTTCATTCTCTCTCTCTCATTTTTTCATTCTCTCTCTCTCATTTTTTCATTCTCTCTCTCATTTTTTCATTCTCTCTCTCATTTTTTCATTCTCTCTCTCATTTTTTCATTCTCTCTCTCATTTTTTCATTCTCTCTCTCATTTTTTCATTCTCTCTCTCTTATTTTTTCATTCTCTCTCTCTCATTTTTTCATTCTCTCTCTCTCTCATTTTTCCATTCTCTCTCTCTCTCTCTCATTTTTTCATTCTCTCTCTCTCTCTCTCATTTTTTCATTCTCTCTCTCTCATTTTTTCATTCTCTCTCTCTCATTTTTTTATTCTCTCTCTCTCTCATTTTTTCATTCTCTCTCTCTCTCTCATTTTTTCATTCTCTCTTTCTCTCTCTCTCATTTTTTCATTCTCTCTCTCTCTCTCTCTCATTTTTTCATTCTCTCTCTCTCTCTCTCTCATTTTTTCATTCTCTCTCTCTCTCTCTCTCATTTTTTCATTCTCTCTCTCTCTCTCTCATTTTTTCATTCTCTCTCTCTCTCTCTCATTTTTTCATTCTCTCTCTCTCTCTCTCATTTTTTCATTCTCTCTCTCTCTCTCTCATTTTTTCATTCTCTCTCTCTCTCTCTCATTTTTTCATTCTCTCTCTCTCTCTCTCTCTCTCATTTTTTCATTCTCTCTCTCTCTCTCTCTCTCATTTTTTCATTCTCTCTCTCTCTCTCTCTCATTTTTTCATTCTCTCTCTCTCTCTCTCATTTTTTCATTCTCTCTCTTTCTCTCTCATTTTTTCATTCTCTCTCTCTCTCTCTCATTTTTCATTCTCTCTCTCTCTCTCTCATTTTTTCATTCTCTCTCTCTCTCTCTCATTTTTTCATTCTCTCTCTCTCTCTCTCATTTTTTCATTCTCTCTCTCTCTCTCTCATTTTTTCATTCTCTCTCTCTCTCTCTCATTTTTTCATTCTCTCTCTCTCTCTCTCTCTCATTTTTTCATTCTCTCTCTCTCTCTCTCTCATTTTTTCATTCTCTCTCTCTCTCTCTCTCATTTTTTCATTCTCTCTCTCTCTCTCTCATTTTTTCATTCTCTCTCTTTCTCTCTCATTTTTTCATTCTCTCTCTCTCTCTCTCATTTTTTCATTCTCTCTCTCTCTCTCTCATTTTTTCATTCTCTCTCTCTCTCTCTCATTTTTTCATTCTCTCTCTTTCTCTCTCATTTTTTCATTCTCTCTCTCTCTCTCTCATTTTTTCATTCTCTCTCTCTCTCTCTCATTTTTTCATTCTCTCTCTCTCTCTCTCATTTTTTCATTCTCTCTCTCTCTCTCTCATTTTTTCATTCTCTCTCTCTCTCTCTCATTTTTTCATTCTCTCTCTCTCTCTCTCTCTCATTTTTTCATTCTCTCTCTCTCTCTCTCATTTTTTCATTCTCTCTCTCTCTCTCTCATTTTTTCATTCTCTCTCTCTCTCTCTCATTTTTTCATTCTCTCTCTCTCTCTCTCATTTTTTCATTCTCTCTCTCTCTCTCTCATTTTTTCATTCTCTCTCTCTCTCTCTCATTTTTTCATTCTCTCTCTCTCTCTCTCATTTTTTCATTCTCTCTCTCTCTCTCTCTCTCTCATTTTTTCATTCTCTCTCTCTCTCTCTCTCTCATTTTTTCATTCTCTCTCTCTCTCTCTCTCATTTTTTCATTCTCTCTCTCTCTCTCTCATTTTTTCATTCTCTCTCTCTCTCTCTCATTTTTTCATTCTCTCTCTCTCTCTCTCATTTTTTCATTCTCTCTCTCTCTCTCTCATTTTTTCATTCTCTCTCTCTCTCTCTCATTTTTTCATTCTCTCTCTCTCTCTCTCTCATTTTTTCATTCTCTCTCTCTCTCTCTCTCTCATTTTTTCATTCTCTCTCTCTCTCTCTCTCATTTTTTCATTCTCTCTCTCTCTCTCTCATTTTTTCATTCTCTCTCTCTCTCTCTCATTTTTTCATTCTCTCTCTCTCTCTCTCATTTTTTCATTCTCTCTCTCTCTCTCTCTCATTTTTTCATTCTCTCTCTCTCTCTCTCTCATTTTTTCATTCTCTCTCTCTCTCTCTCATTTTTTCATTCTCTCTCTCTCTCTCTCTCTCATTTTTTCATTCTCTCTCTCTCTCTCTCTCATTTTTTCATTCTCTCTCTCTCTCTCTCTCTCATTTTTTCATTCTCTCTCTCTCTCTCTCATTTTTTCATTCTCTCTCTCTCTCTCTCTCATTTTTTCATTCTCTCTCTCTCTCTCTCTCATTTTTTCATTCTCTCTCTCTCTCTCTCTCATTTTTTCATTCTCTCTCTCTCTCTCTCTCATTTTTTCATTCTCTCTCTCTCTCTCTCTCATTTTTTCATTCTCTCTCTCTCTCTCTCTCATTTTTTCATTCTCTCTTTTTTTTTTATATCTAAGCACTATTTACTTTACTATTTTTATTTTTTCTTACAACGTTTCGGCCGATGTGCCCTTCTTCTTCTTCAGATCTATTATCTATCTATGCTGATGCGTCCCTGGTGTTGATTACTTTTGTACACTTGTGTTTCTTGCATAAATAAGTCTGAAGAAACCCTATTAGGGGTCTTCTGCCGAAACTTAGTTTGAAAATGAATGGTGCTTATCTTTAACGAGATACATGCGAAATACGGCAGTTCAAAATAAAATAACAGGAAAACCTATGGGTATACTTACTTATCAGTGAAAAATTATGGAAAATAATCCAAGTAGAATTTTAGAATTTTATAAAAAAAACAAAATTCATTTACTATTCCGATTCAACAAACTCCGAGTGACGTCGTATAAGATTATCTCCTTTAGATGTCACACGGTCTTGTGGTTCAGAGTTTGTTGACTCCGAATAGGAAATTAATTTTTTTTTTTTTTATTAAAATTGAACTCTTATTTTATGTAATTTTTGGTGTTCACTAATATTTTTCGCCGATAAGTCAGGTATATCTCTAAGATTTCCTGTTATTTTATTTTGAACTGCCATATTTCGCATATGTCTCCCTTAAAAATGAGGACCAAAAATAAATATCAAGTGTGAGAACGATAAAAATAAAAACGATTAAAAATAAACCCCTGATCCCCGAAAATACTTTTTTTCTTGTCGTTCAAGAATTTTCATTTGATCTACACATTCAATAAAATAATATATTTTCTTGGCCTTTTGGCTAAGATCAAAGTGTAGTATCTGTTCCGATGGATACTGCACCCCATAGACTGGTATTGTCTTGTCTTTCGGGGCTTGATTTACGCCGATCTATGGGTCTGTCCTGTGCAGTTCTAGGAGGTCCACCCTACCAGGCTTCGCCTCCCCTCTTTGGGGAGGTGTAAGTTTATTGCTTACTGCCTGAGGTGCCCCTACCAGGGAATGCCGATGGGGCTGCCCAGGCAATTTTTAAACCCCACTTTCCCGACCCGACCTTGGGTCACATCTTACTTGTGGGAGTAAGATAAAAACTGGCCTTGTGCCTAACTCCCGGAGAGGAGTAAATCAATACACATTCAATAAAGAAAATGCTATTTTAGATTGAAGCATGACAAACTGACGCAAATACTATTTCAGACTTAATTGTGACAGACCGCCAATTATAGTTTCAGACTTAATTGTGACAGACCACCAATCATAGTTTCAGACTTAAGCATGACAGACTGAGGAAAATACTAATTGAGACTTATGTTTCGGAAACTTTGAGATGAGGATTGATAATTTGTATTATTTGATATATTCAACGGGTTATCCATATGTACACACGTTTCAAGATTTAACTTTAATCATTATCAAAATTTCTTTGTATAATTTTGGTTATTCGGACTACTGTTCTCATCTTGGATGTTATTCTCACAACGTTTCGGCCGATGTAACCTCCGACCTTCTTCAGGTGCATCTTGTCAAACTCAGAATCTGTACGGAAGTTTGATGCACGGTGATAGCTTGCTCTCATTGCACCATATAAGTGCTAAGTATAATCAGTTCTAAGCGACAGTCTTCTGGAGGTTGAAGGTTCAATCCTCAGTGCGGGCGATACTAAGAATACAATTACGAATTACTTAGGACTTTTACCCGGTCATGGTTGACGGAACAAGAGCATCCTACCTTTGTTGATTAAATAAAGGGTTCCGTTTGAAATTTCGTACACTCTCAAGTTTGACAGAAAGATTCCTGAGTTCAAGATACACCTGAGGGTGTATCTTGAATTTAGTACAATATGGGAACCATTAATTATAAATAGATGAGTCAACAATTTAAAAATATATATATATTATTCAGTGAAGACCGGGATTAGGCCAATAAAAATAAGCTCAATGATACTCGATTACAGGGTACAGAGCATTTATATGTGATTTTTTGAAGGCTTACCAAAGCCTTCCGTTCAGGAGACCAATCATCACCACAAAAGACTCTGAAACTTTGTCAAGAATAGCATTTTAGTGAACAGTCAGAACAGATATACAATAAGCAAAGAATAAACTATATAGAACCAAAAGAATTAACACAGAACCATGCTAATCTTATTTCGATATTTCGTTTCATTTCTGAAACTTTGTCAAGAATAGCATTTTAGTGAACAGAGTCAGAACAGATATACAATAAGCAAAGAATAAACTATATAGAACCAAAAGAATTAACACAGAACCATGCTAATCTTATTTCGATATTTCGTTTCATTTCTGAAACTTTGTCAAGAATAGCATTTCAAAGATCATTTATTTATCATATATATTTAAATTAAAGAGTTTTTTCCTACACGTGTTTCACTACCAAGCAGGTCCTTGCTTGGCAGATCATCAGGGGAATTAAGTACCTGAAATAAGAGTTTCAACAACTGACAATACACAATGTGGTGTTGCCTTAATTGTGGTCACTTAAGAAGAGAAGAAAAAAAATAAAAATAAAAAATAGAAAATGTCTTAAAAAATAACTCGTAAGATTTTCGCAGTATTGTTGCTACTAAGCAAAACAGCAAAGAATTAGTCCCAAATGCATTAAAAAGAAACAGGAACAATGTGCGAGAATACACCTTCTTTCCAAATATAGTCTACGGTTAAGATCGGATTCTAATTCTGCCTGATGAGATCTCAGTTTATAATAGCTGTTGACAGATAACATCGACATGCCAGTGTCGCAGATTTTGTACATGTCTGTGTAAACAAAAAAAATCATATATAAAAGCTCTATTTGATATTGAGCACTTTTTATAAACCCGGTTGAAATTCTTTGGATTACTACCCTGTGGATGTTTTACCTGGATTATTATTATATATATATATATATATATATATATATATATAGTAATAAGTAGTGATCTATATTGATGAGTAGTAAGACTGCACATCTAAAAACAAGAATAGGTTTACGGCTCCCGAAATTCATACTAGAATTGTCCACAGATAAAAGTGCTAAGTAATAATCGTTGACAGTCTTCTGGAGGGTGAAGGTTCAATCTTCAGTGCGGGCGATACTCAGAATACAATTACGAATTACTTATGACTTCTACCCGGTCATGGCTGACGGAACGAGAGCAATCTGCCCCCGTGGATTAGATGAAGAGTTCAGTTTGAAATTCCGTACAGATTCTCAGAGTTCGACAAGACGCACCTGAAGAAAGTCCGGGGAAGGGGGGGGGGGGTTCATCGTCGACCGAAAGATGAGAACAGTAGTCTAAATAATCGAAATAATACAAATCGAGCGTGATGAGACTGCCAAAAATAATTATAAAGACTCAAGATGCTATTTTGAATTTAAGCATGACAAAGAATAGATGAAAATACAGGATGCTCGCGAGAAAAGTGGGGAAATTATCAAACGTTAATTTATTTTTACAAAGAATAACTTTTATAAAGTTTTTCAAACACTGATATCATAATACACTCGCAGATGCTCAGAACGTCGTCCGTGCACGTCATAGCAGCGTCCTAACCTAGAAATTCAAGCTCGCGTGGCGTTTTGAAAAGTAACCTGCGGCATATCATTCCAAGCATTTTTTCAAATCATCAATAGTCTGTCGCGTCAACATTTCTGAGTTTCTGCTAATAAAAAGCTCCAAACATAGTAGTCCATGACATTCAAGTCTGAGTTTTTTGAGGGCCAATCCTCCAGTGCAATGAAATCAGAAGTAGATTGCTGAGGAAATTGAATTTTCCGCTTTTCTAGCGACCAGCCTGTCGTATTATAGACTTGAGCTTGACTAAAAGACGGAGCTTCTTAACGAGTCCATTTAATTTGCATGTTTTGTGATAAAAATGGGATTTCAAACTTAAGCATTACAGACAAGCCTCTGAGTTGCCCACCAAGTTTCAGTCATGCATCTCCAACAGTCTCTGTTATATTACCATTCAATGATTAGCCCCCTTTGATACTAAGTGTGAAACAATGAATAACTCCTTTCTCGTCACCGCTCTGATTTGGGTTGTAATGGCTTCTTCAGTTCAGGAATAGTCTGTGGGGTGTTTTGATAGCCATTATCTTTGAGCTCGGCTTTTTAGTTGAGATCAAAGTGTAGTATCTGTTCAGAGTGATGCTACACCTTATAGACCGTTACCGTCTTGACCTTCGGGCCTTGATTCCGACAGTCTTAGGGTTTGTCCTGTGCAGTTCTAGGAGGTCCGCCCTCCCAGGCTTTGCTTTGCCTTCTCACCCTTTGAGAAGGGGTTAGTTTATTATATATTGTGTGCATTTAGGCAGCATTTTCTACTTTATGCAAACATTGTTAAAAATAACAGAATTCGTCTGTTTAATTATACCTTTTTTTATTTTTTCAATTTTTCTGATGGTCTTTTTTGTATTAAAATCAAAAAAATTAATAAATGTTTCATAGGTGTCACGAACGTTTTCGATTCTTCGTCGAATCATCCTCAGGTGTCAAAAGCAAATGAACAAAAAAAAATGGAGAAAAAAGAGAGTTTTAAAAAGACTGCGGAGAAACGCGCATAGAACGTTTTTCACATTGTTCCAGAAAGTGGTTGACGATTTAAATGGATGGCATAACATTAA
>OY744553.1:49144192-49200377 GCA_963556195.1 Sepiola atlantica | reverse complement strand
CTTTTTTGTTCATTTGTTTTTGACACCTGAGGATGATTCGACGAAGGATCGAAAACGTTCGTGAAACCTGTGAAACATTTTTTTTTTTATTTAAAGATTGAAAAAAATAAGAAAGGTATAATTAAAAAAACGAATTCTGTAATTTTTAACAATGTTTGCATAAATGAGAAAATGCTGGCTAAATACACATATATATATATATGTGTGTGTGTGTATTTAGGCAGCATTTTCTCATTTATGAAAATTAACTACCTGCACTAAAGATTGCGTAAGCATTAAACATCGATGTCTGTAGGTAATAAATAATTTTTATTTATAAATATATATATATATAATTAAATTTTTTTTTTGAAAAGATCAAATATTTAAAATAAACTAAAAATAAGTCTTTATTAAAATAAACAAATTGCTATATATACTTTATAGTTGCATTCCAATGACAACGGGGAAAAATCAATCCAAAATCATAATTTTCATATTCACTTCAATTTTCTTTATTTTCATATTTCGTCAAATACCTGTATTTCATATTTCTTCTGACAAACAAAACCCTTTTATTTTTCATTTTTCCTTTATTTTAATTTTTTTTTTTTTAATTTTAATTTTTTTTTTTTTTTTAAATTTTTATTTATTTATTTTTTTTTTAATTAAAACATTTTCTTGAATTTGCTGTGAAACGTGCGTAAGAAAATGTATTGATTTTTTTGCGGTTAGGGTACGTAGAGTAGACTTAGGGATTGTAGAAAAAGATATTAATTCAATATATTCAACCAATGTCAAAAAAAGAAAACGAATTTCACATTCTCTCTCTTTTAAAATTGCTGTGAAACGTGTGTAAGAAAATGTATTGATTTTTTTGCGGTTAGTTAAGAACAAAACTTCTGTCCAGAGGCTGGTTGTTCTGTTCCGTAAAAATATGTGGAAAAACCAATTATATTGAAGTATTTCCTAAAGGTACTTTCAGGGCTGTATTTTTTTCTTTTGGAGAGAGAGGTATTACCGTTCTCCTACATACGTCGCCTGGTATTCCCAAATGTTCACCCATTTGTTACTAGCCAGGCTCAACATTCCTTAACTTCGGTGATCTAACCCTAACCCACGTTTCAAAGTGATTATGCCGTAAATTAGAGTGGAAGGGAAACAAAAAATAGGCTTGTTCAAATCGAGTGTCGACGGATTGCTATTTGGGTCTGATTTTGAAAATCCAATAAGATGTCTTTTTATGTATGATATAATTTCTTGATTTTGACATTTGTTGATAATTATATTTGGTACTGGTCCAGATTAGGACCAAAACTAAAATCGGCTTGGCGTCGGTAGTTTCTGGATGTTGACATAGACAGCCGGAAAAGGTCGAATTAAAAGTCGGTTGCCTGCGTCCAAAAAATTCAAAATTAGGACGGATGTACGATTGTTAAAAATTTTTTTGTTTTTTTTACATGTAAAAATTGTTTTTTGAAGAAAAATATCACTGAACAAGTGTTAAAACAGGGTTAGGGTTATAAATAGGGGTGGGACGTAATGGGTGAAAATTTCAGATTCATGCGAGTAGTATTTTTTTGTGTTCATTTATACATAAATAACACTAAACAATCAAACATTTTGAACATTTTGCAAAATTCAGAAGGTGCAGGCCACTAGTTTTTGGCTATTTTACATTCATGAAAACCCTTTCACAGCCTGAAAATGGTCCTAAATTAAAGTACTATATCAGATTTGACCATCTATATCCATTCATAGCTTTTGAGGATGTTTTAGGACCTGCAATGTCGCATGAAACCAGTTTTTCACCGAAAAATGATGGATTTTGAGTCCCGTGGAGCCCTAACGGCTATTTTTGGCCTGCACCTTCTGAATTTTGCAAAATGTTTGATTGTTTAGTGTTATTTATGTATAAATGAACACAAAAAAATACTACTCGCATGAATCTGAAATTTTCACCCATTATGTCCCACCCCTATTATAAAATGTTTTTTTCTGCATGAAAAACTTTTTTTTTTTACACTGAACACGTGTTAAAACAGGATTAAGGGTTAGGGTTCGTTAAAATTCATTATCGCTTTGATCAATTTTTATTTTCGATTAGTGAATTTCGCGATTCAATCAATTAAAATGTTAACTTGTCCGCTTATTTTCTCGCATTCTGATTCGATAAGCTTCCGGCCAGCTAAGTGAACATCCGAAAACTACCGAAGTCTATTTTAGCTTGGGTCCTAATCTAAACCAGTACCATATCTTTTTTTACAAGGATTACAAAGTCAAAGGATTTCATAAAGTCAGAATACATTGTGATGTCATAATAGATGCTGTTTCTCTTTCTCTTGTAATTGTTTACATCATTCCATTCCTTTCACCTCTTCTCTTATCATTCAACCGTTATGTTATTACATCATTCACTTCACTCTTCCTCCCAACATCTAAAACAAGTATGCACGGTTGAGATGTGCAAGTAAGTTATGCCGTAAATTATTGTGGAAGGGAGGGGGGAAAAAAATAGTAAATAGCAAATAATGTTATTAATTTGTAGACAAGAAACACAATTTAATTAATTCATTAATTTACATAATTCAATTCATTAATTTGCATAATTTAATTAATTTATTAATTTGTATAATTTAATTAATATATACGTTTATCTTTTGAAGTACTGGTATGCACACAAACATTTCCTTTAAATCTGTTTTGACGAGTTAGGCAAAATGTCTCCACTAAAATTATCTCAGCTAGAATAAGTATTTTCCAGAAAAAAAACCTGAAGCGACATAAAATATATATACATGTCAACAAATAATGTAGTGGAAAGAGGGGGTGGGGGGCTTGTCCATAAAAAAGTACAGGTGAAATATGGCGGTTCCAAAGGAATTCTGAGAAAAACTCTTTTATATAATTATGTATCAGGCAAAAGTAGGTATCTATACAAAAAAATTAGGGAAAATTATCGAGTAGAATTTTTATTAAAAATATAAACCGGTTTTATCGTATTTTTCCGATTCGCCATTGACGAAATGACACTAACTTATCTGTTTTACGTGTATTTGTGCCCTTATCAATGGCGAATCGGAAAAATACGATAAAACTGATTTATATTTTTAATTAAAATTCTACTCGATAATTTTCCCTAATTTTTGGTGTAGATACCGACTTTTGCCTGATATGCAAGTGTGTCAAAGAGTTTTTCTGTTAATTCCTTTAAAATCGCCATATTTCACTTGTACATTTTTATGGGCAAGCACCGAGGAAAAAAAAAAGCTAGCCCAAATCAAGTGTTGATATGTATAACAGATTGCTATTTAGGTCTGACTTTGAAAATCGGACAAGATAATTCGGTGTTTCTGTATTATTGGGGACAGATGAAATTTTCATTTTTATTTTAGAAGAGTCAGTTGAAAGGGGAGATAATTCAAACTTTTTTTTTTTTTGTAACCCTAACCCATAAGAAAAATTAAGAGAACTAGTAAGAAAAAAAAAAAAGTACTTGTGCAGTTTACGGACCGGGCTAAAATAATAATGTTATAATTTAGAAAGCCATTCTTAACATGAGGAGGTGGGGGGGGGGGGGTGATTACTGTTTTGTTAATAAAGTTAAGGTGAAAGTACAGAATAGTTACCCCCCCCCCCCCGTTAAGAATGGCTTTCTAAATTATAACGTTATTTCAGCCCTGTCCGTAAACTGCCTAAGTACCCCCCCCCCCTTTTTTTTTTAAAATTTATCTTCTTACTAATTCTCTGGATTTTCTTAATGGGTTATGGTTACAAAAAAAAAAAATGGTTTGAATTATCTCCCCTTTTAACAGACTCTTCTAAATTAGAGATGAAAATTTTATCTGTCCCCGATAATTAATTCTAAATATTAAAGAAAAAACAAAGGTGCAATTTTACTTATAGGCCGATGCAGTTAATTGTGTTCATGTAAAAGCATTATTTTGTACTTACTCAGTCATAGTTTCTCTCTCACGGCCCGAAAAAGAATTTAAAAATATCAAGCAGAACTTTAATTAGAACGATTTTTCCATTTCCATAAGGGTGATATGAAATGGCGAGTCTGCAATTTTCGGAGTGGCCGGTTAGTGGCCGGTTAGCTAACTAAGGGCAGATAAGTGTTGCGAAGAAAAAACAAACAAACAATAAAGTTATATCGTGGAAAGTATCCCGGTGAACAAAGTAAAAATAATTATTTAATTTTCTATTTTTTAATTTAATAAATATATATTTTATTATTATTGCTTATGTGTTTCTTTCTTTTTATAATCCTAACAATAAAAACGGAGTTAATGCCCTTGTCTATTCTACTGACCGCTCACAGCCCAATATGTCGGCTCGGGCACAAATTCAGGTTGGACATCGAAATGGAAAAATCGTTCTAATTAAAGTTCTGCTTGATATTTTTAAATTCTTTTTCGGGGCGTGAGAGATAAAATATGACTGAGTAAGTACAAAATAATGCTTTTACATGAAAACAATTAACTGCATCGGCCTATAAGTAAAATAGCACCGAAAAAACTGTTCAAGCCAAAAATTACCGTCTTTCTTTTTTTTTTTTTTCTTTTTTTTTTTTTTTTTTTTTTCTTCCCCCCCCTCCGGTCCATCATCTTGGGAGGCGTCTTTCATCTTAAAGATCCGCTTTTGCTAAATTTGTTATTTCTTTCTGTTATTTTTTGTAACTTTTGTCGATCCCTTTTAAAAAATTTGTTATTTCTTTCGTTGTATTGAAATGTCTTGTCTTTGATGGTTCTTGCACAATCACTGCACAGGTTTTTAATATATTTTCCAGGGCATAATAAAACTATCAGCAATATGGAGCAGTACTATTGAATAGTGAACCCTTTCCGCAGTGTGACACTATTTTACAAAAAAAAAAAAACAAAAAAATTAAAAAAAAACAAAGCAAACATTTTTATAAAAGAAAACTTTTCTTTATCATTTAAAAATGAAAAAAAAAAAAAATAATAATTACATAAGTTTTACCAAGTTTTTTTGAGCAAAAAAGTGTGAAAAATAAAAAAAATAAAAAATTAAAATATGCAGTAAACATAAAAAAAATCCTTTTTTCTTTTTTTTTTTTTTTTTTTTTTTTTCTTCAATTTTTGGCAGAACTGTACTTTTGATGAAGAGTTGAACAGGTTGCTTGTGTTGTTCACCTTTTTTTTCTTTTCTCTTTTTTTGTTTGTTTTTATTTATTTTATTTTTTTTTTAATCCGTATAAACCTCGTAGCTTATGTCTCATCTTCATGTCGTATAAGCCCCCCCCCCCCCCCCCCCACCTCACCCACCTACCAACTCCCCCCCCCCCTTCAGAAAATGTTTGCGGATTCCTAAAAATATGGCTGTACTGTTTGGTTTCTTTCTCGACTGCGCTCCACACATAATAGTTCATGGGGTTACAGTTAAGCGACAGGGGCAGATATAGATACTGGTGTAGTTTTGGAAGTTCGCAAACCGCCACTTCTGGGTTTTCCCTGGAGGTATGACACAAGGCAAGAAGCTAGCCCAACTCAAGTGTTGATATGTATAACAGATTGCTATTTAGGTCTGACTTTGAAAATCGGACAAGATAATTCGGTGTTTCTGTATTATTGGGGACAGATGAAATTTTCATTTTTATTTTAGAAGAGTCAGTTGAAAGGGGAGATAATTCAAACTTTTTTTTTTTTGGTAACCATAACCCATAAGAAAAATTAAGAGAATTAAAAAAAAAAAAAAAAAAAAAAAAAGTACTTATGCAGTTTACAGACCGGGCTGAAATAATAACATTATAATTTAGAAAGCCATTCTTAACATGAGGATGTGGGGGGAGGGGGGGGGGTTGTTAAGGTGAAAGTACAGTATAGTGAATCAACTTGTGGAAGTTCTAAAACCGCCACTTCTGGGTTTTCCCCGGAGGTATGACACAAGTCCGAGTCGCGCGTCTGGCCTTCCCGCAGTGGTTTACAGTAGTGGCAATCTGAATTGAGTCCGAGTCTCTTTTTGAAAATGTGGAGCACCATTGCGTCTTCGCTGGGAACTCACCAAAGCCAGTTCGCTGGATTTCATACGGACTATCGGCTAGCAATTAAATAGGGTTGCAATTAGGCGAGAGGGGTAGATATAAGAACTGGTGAAATCGTGGAAGTTCTCTGACGGCCACTTCTGGGTTTTCCCCGGAGGTGTGACACAGGGCCGAGTCCTGCTGTTACACGTCTGGCCTTCCCGCAGCTACCTGCTTCACGCAGTGGGTTTACGATAGTGGACAGCAAATCAATATAGCCATTTGAATTGAGTCTGAATCTCTTTTCGGAAATATGGGACACTGTTGCGCCTTCGCTGGAAACACCGAAGCCCCGATCAGTTCGAGGGAACTTGGTCTTAATGATGCGCTGCATTTCATGCGGACTGTTATTTAGAAAATGGTTGCTTTCTCGACTGCGCTCCACACATAATAGTTCATGGGGTTACAGTTAAGCGAGAGGGGCAAATATAAGTACTCGTGAATTTGTGGAAGTTCTAAAACCGCCACTTCTGGGTTTTCCCCCCGAAGGTGTGAGTCACGCGTCTGGCCTTCCCGCAGCCACCCTTTCCACGCAGTGGCATTCTGGATTGAGTCAGAGTCTCTTTTTGAAAATGTGGAGCACCATTGCGTCTCCGCTGGAACCCCCCCCCCCAACAAGCCGTCCATCAGTTCGAGGGAACTTGGCCGTCATGATGCATTTCATACGGACTGTCGGCTAGCCTCCTGTTGCTCTGCACGTTGTGCCATTGGATCCGAGAAGAACCGGTACATCCCGTGTTTTGACTCGGGATTTGACGTCGTCGAGGAGTTTCTTGACTTTTACGAGGCAGTTCTCTTGGGCGCCGACAACAAAAAGTAGCAAATATCCTCATTCAGGGCTTTCTTCATGGTCGCAAGTCCGACATCATCTCTCTCGCCTAGGTCGACGTTGCCGTACCTGGATCTTGCCACAACTTTTTTTTTTTTGCAGCTCCTCGGCTAATTTGGTTGTGTGCACACGGTAAGAATGCCTGCTATGATACTTCCTGCTAGCCACTGCTTCCACATCGCTGTCGTAATTCTCTCGCTCGCATATCATGACGTTCTCGGATTTCCGGAATTTTTGAATCCAGCATTCATCATTATTATACAGGTTATTCTCTTCAAATATTCTCGTGCCTTCCAATTGGCCATCGTCTCCAGCACTCAAACTCACCAATAGTACGATAGTTTCCGCAGCCCTGTAACTCTCGCTTCCCTTATCTTGTCCTTTCGTCTTCACATTCTGAGCGATGTTTCTGACAAAGGGGGAAGAATTGCTGTTTTCTGGGTCAGAATATGTCCATTTAACACTTATCGTTGGCTAGGTTTTACCTTGAAGCATTTTATTTTAGCTCCTTACATCAAGTGGCTTCATGCTTTGTCTGGAGCGATTTCCATTAAAAAACAAAAAAAAACAAAACAACTGTACTATTTTAAGACCTTTACACTCTGGGTTATTTTGTTATTTATAACTATTTACCAAGTTATATCACTTGCTACCAAGCTCTACTCGCGTATTGAGCACTGTTGAAGTAAATGTTCTTGCTTCTTTATGGATCCCTAAAAGTTTTGGATTGCTCTCTCTAACTGTCTTTTCAAATAACAAATCAAATTAGAAACAAGTGGTTCCCTCCCCTACATCTTGTCATCGTAGACTAGTCTTGCGCCCATATCCCCTCTAGTGAAATGGAAAAAGATGAATGTGAGCAAGGTATATCGAAAAGGGAAGGGGCAGAAAAAAGGGGGCCCACCTCCGAGAATATGGCATGAGAAAATATAAAAACAATATAGTAAGAAACAGGTTTTCTTGGGCACTGTTAGGTCATGATAGCTCAAATTTTGCAAACAAATTTGTCAAGAATAGCATTTTAGTGAACAGTCAGAACAGATATACAATAAGCAAAGAATAAACTATATAGAACCAAAAGAATTAACACAGAACCATGCTAATCTTATTTCGATATTTCGTTTCATTTCTGAAACTTTGTCAAGAATAGCATTTTATTGAACAGAGTCAGAACAGATATACAATAAACAAAGAATAAACTATATAGAACCAAAAGAATTAACACAGAACCATGCTAATCTTATTTCGATATTTCGTTTCATTTCTGAAACTTTGTCAAGAATAGCATTTTATTGAACAGAGTCAGAACAGATATACAATAAACAAAGAATAAACTATATAGTACCAAAAGAATTAACACAGAACCATGCTAATCTTATTTCGATATTTCGTTTCATTTCTGAAACTTTGTCAAGAATAGCATTTTATTGAACAGAGTCAGAACAGATATACAATAAACAAAGAATAAACTATATAGTACCAAAAGAATTAACACAGAACCATGCTAATCTTATATCGATATTTCGTTTCATTTCTGAAACTTTGTCAAGAATAGCATTTTATTGAACAGAGTCAGAACAGATATACAATAAGCAAAGAATAAACTATATAGAACCAAAAGAATTAACACAGAACCATGCTAATCTTATTTCGATATTTCGTTTCATTTCTGAAACTTTATCAAGAATAGTATTTTATTGAACAGGGTCATAGCAGTTATACATTACATATAATCAGCAAAGAATAGAAGATATAGACCAAAAAGAATTAACATAGAACGATGCTAATTTCATTTTGATATTTCGTTTCATTTATGAAACTTTGTCAAGAATAGTATTTTATGGAATTTTTAAAACAGTTCAGGGAACTTCTGCCATTACTAACCAACAGAGCGTTACCACTGTCAACCAATGGAAGAGTTTATCAAGCATGTGTACGTAATGTGATTATGTATGGAAGTGAATCCTGGGCAGTGAGGGTTGAGGACATGCGTTGCATGGATAAAAATTATATAAGGTTACAATGGATGTGTAATGTGAGTCTTAAAGACAGGCTTAGTTCTGATGAATCAGAGAAAGATGAAATCTGGACAGTATAGGGAGATGTGTGCAGAACAGTGGACTTTTGATGGTACGACTATGTTGAAAGAATCGATGAGAGTTCTTGGGGTAGTAGATGTAGAACAGTTGAGATAGCAGGTTCAGTTTGGAGGAGACGGCCAAGGAAAACATGGAAGGAAGTGATAAAAATGGGCCTGAGGGAAAGAGAGATAAATAAAGACCTGGCCAGAGATAGATTAGTTCAGAAGTCAATTTTTTAAAGCCGTCCAACACATGCCAGCATGTAAAATGGACGTTAAACGGATGATGATTTGTCAAAGCAAATATGCATAAAGTAGTGTCGCGAGAAAAAAAAGCCCGAAGGCGAGATGAGTCAACAATGTAGTGAGACGGACGGGCTCGGGAATCGTTAAGACATGATGAGTTTTGTTTCTGAATTTTTGAGGTGAGAATTTGATTATTCAGACTACTGTTCTCATCTTGAGTGTTATCATCACAACGTTTCGGCCGCTGTAACCTCCGGCCTTTTTCAGGTGTATCTTTTCGAACCCGGGGAATATTTCTGTCAGCTTCTGGAATCTGGTCGGAAGTTCGAACGGAACCCTGAATTTAATCCACGGGGGTAGCATGCTCTCGTTCCGTCAGCCATGACTGGGAGAAGTCTTCAGTAATTCGTAATTCTTTGTATCGCCCGCACCGACGATTGAACCATCAACCTTCAGATGACTATCACTTAGAACTTAATTTTACTTTATACTTTATCCGTTGTGTCACGGGTCCAGATTCCCGAGTTTAAGAGAAATATTTCCGAATAATCGAAATTATACAAATAATGTGTTGTATTTTGCAGTTTACGGAGCAGATGTTCGATGACGAAAAATAATTGAGTGTTAATTTATTCCTGAATGTCATGTAAATTCTACATACCTACCATATAGATGGCAATGCCGCTGTGCTATGTGTGTGCTTAAAGATGATTAGTTGATGGCAGTGTTTTGGTAGTGAATAAGGAGGAAAATGATGAATGTTATGGTGGGTGTTAGGTGAGTTTGTGGAATGCAGGGTGGTGGAAAGGTATTCTTGAAATATATATATAATTTACCTTGAACCGTTTTTTTTTTTTTGTTTTTTTTACCTGCCAATTCAGCATGTTTAAATATTCCTACACATACACCCATTAAGACTCAACGAGAAAGTTAAAAAAGAAAACGGCTTACTTCAAAGGCGATGATGGTAAAGCACTAACTTTGGGCACCTTATGTTGATTTTGTTTTCTTTAGCGGAGGTCGTGATTATATTGCTTTCTAATCATGCCGCCTGTGCTACTTTTTAAAAAAAAAAGAAGAAAATTCAATTTCTCACGAATCAGAGGGCTGTTCCGTTTCCTGGTCCTCCGTTAACTATGTTTATGTGATATTGTTTATCAAAATATCTATCCGTCTAGAGTAGTTACCAGGCTCTAACTAATTAGTAGCTGATTTCAGAAGCAAATATTTATTCATCAAGTTCATGTGGAACCCATTCATCAAACTTTTTCGCCTTACCGATTTGTTTCAGGTGGTCAGAAACCGTTAAAATACTGACATCAATTGCCTTAAAAATTTCTGACACTTCGACAATAGTTCAACGCTTACTTTAAAATGTTCATTATCAAGAGTGCATGGCTGTCCTCTACCTTCGTCCTCAGGGCTCTTATTACCACTACGGGATTTCTGTCCGTGAAGCCTTTGCGCAGTGCTCTGTTGCTTATGGTGGTTGTTTGTGGAAACATTTTTGACCGCATTTGTGGAAACATTTTTGACCGCGTTTGAACAAGAAAAATATACACATTTCTTCTTTTTTTTCGTTTTTGTTGAATTCGGGAAAAAAAATGATTGAAAATCTATTGAAGAATCAGATCAAATATTAAGCACAAAACATTTTGAGGCTCTTTCTACATGAAAGGGTGTGGAGTCCGTACATGTCGACCGGCTAACCACAGTGGTGCATGTGGGCGCTGCACATTCTCGAACCTGTGCGACGGCGAATCTGAGGCAATCATCAGCAAGTAGGTTCTCGTTATTGTTGTATCATGTTAAGAAATACTTCGCTACAAGTTATTTAAAAAAAAATAATCTACTTTGGCAGTTATGTGTGTGTGCATCTATATAGGCACCTGCAGGGGTCACTTGAGTTCAAGTTTGAAAAGGGGTGGGTGGGGGTAGTTCACTAGCGAATGTAGGTAGGGGATGAATATCGTCCAAGCTAAGCATGCTAGTCTTGTAAAAGACACATTTCGTATCTGCCTCTGAAGAGCTGAGATGTATGGGTGGCATTTAACAACTAAAAAAAAAAAAAGCTAAGTGTTTAAATTATTTTTACTCTGAATTTATTTTTTAATTAATCCATGTATTAACATGCTATGAAAATCTAGCTTAAATAATCTTTCTTTCCAGAATACTTGGCTGTTCAAAACTTTGTATGTTTTTTCTTTTCTTGCCTACAATCTGCAGGGGTCACTTGAGTTCAAGTTTGAAAAGGGGTGGGTGGGGGTAGTTCACTAGCGAATGTAGGTAGGGGATGAATATCGTCCAAGCTAAGCATGCTAGTCTTGTAAAAGACACATTTCGTATCTGCCTCTGAAGAGCTGAGATGTATGGGTGGCATTTAACAACTAAAAAAAAAAAAAGCTAAGTGTTTAAATTATTTTTACTCTGAATTTATTTTTTAATTAATCCATGTATTAACATGCTATGAAAATCTAGCTTAAATAATCTTTCTTTCCAGAATACTTGGCTGTTCAAAACTTTGTATGTTTTTTCTTTTCTTGCCTACAATCTGCAGGGGTCACTTGAGTTCAAGTTTGAAAAGGGGTGGGTGGGGGTAGTTCACTAGCGAATGTAGGTAGGGGATGAATATCGTCCAAGCTAAGCATGCTAGTCTTGTAAAAGACACATTTCGTATCTGCCTCTGAAGAGCTGAGATGTATGGGTGGCATTTAACAACTAAAAAAAAAAAAAGCTAAGTGTTTAAATTATTTTTACTCTGAATTTATTTTTTAATTAATCCATGTATTAACATGCTATGAAAATCTAGCTTAAATAATCTTTCTTTCCAGAATACTTGGCTGTTCAAAACTTTGTATGTTTTTTCTTTTCTTGCCTACAATCTGCAGGGGTCACTTGAGTTCAAGTTTGAAAAGGGGTGGGTGGGGGTAGTTCACTAGCGAATGTAGGTAGGGGATGAATATCGTCCAAGCTAAGCATGCTAGTCTTGTAAAAGACACATTTCATATCTGCCTTAGCAGTGAAGAAACCGAAACCTCGTTCGGGGTTGAAAGAGAGGGGAGTGAGGGAAACCTATCTTCAACTTACTGTTCCCTTCTTAGTATGCAATTGAACTTATTCTATCTACATGTGTACATATATATATATATATATATATATGTAATATATATATAATGTATATTATGTGGAATTTTTTTTTTTTTTTTTTTTTTCCACCCCTCTCGGAGTGTTGGACCCGTAAGACCTCGTAAGGCTATCCATCTAAGAGAAGGAAATCTCTGACAAAAAAACCTTCTTCCAGTTACTCACGCCGTGGCAGAAAACTGTTGGGGGAGGATGGCTTCCTTAGTCCTGATCGACAACCTTCCTAGAGTTGGAATCTCGAACAAAGTATCCGGTTTGCAAACCTACAATTGCTTAAGGAGTAGATAGGTTCTACCTATCGCCGGCCCTTGCACTCCTTCTCTGTTTATTAGTCAGGCGCAGAGGTAACAGCGCTGGGACGCCTCTAAACACTCAGTGCCTAGCCTTGTTTCCTTACTAGGACAATGAACGCCGTTCTCTTTCTCTCTATTTGGGCAACTCGGGGAAAGTTTTTTCGTTAGTAAGTCTTACATGACCAGTCTGGGTCTCTCTTGTTCCGACAGGTTGAGGGTACAGGTTAGACAGCTTGTCTGGCTGCTGTTTCCGACTGACAGGGCAGGAGCCCAAACTCTTGGGTAGCGCCAAGAACGGCTGCTCCATCATCAGTTGCATAATACCGTGGGTAGTTGTATGTGCCATGTCGCGCATGGAAAGGGACCCTGCAATTATCTACGGTGGGCTTTCCCGAGGCCACAACCCCCATGGACCAGGTCGTGACTAATGGTCTGGTTGTGTGAGCTTATTGGCACCAAGCAAGTACCCACCTTGGCCAATCCACTCTATAATCAAACCAAACATGCCATTACAAAGAAATAAAATCAAACCTAAACCAGACACCCAAACAACACTTTCGCCTCCGCCCTTGAGGCTCGCATTCTCAAATATCCGGGGACTTAGAACCAACATCAACGACGTAGAAACCTTTCTCCTGACAAACTCCCCGGATATCCTAGCTCTTAGTGAAACTAACCTCCAATCCTCAATCTCTTCTCACCACTTTGACATGACTGACTACCTCCCACTCTACCGTAAAGACTCTGACAAACACATGCACGGGCTAGGAGTTTATGTTCGGAACACCCTCCCGCTGACTAGAGAACATAGGTTAGAATCAGATGACTACGACTACATGTGCTTTAGATTGACTTTTCATCACAAC
Source organism: Sepiola atlantica (assembly GCA_963556195.1). Taxonomy (NCBI): domain Eukaryota; kingdom Metazoa; phylum Mollusca; class Cephalopoda; order Sepiida; family Sepiolidae; genus Sepiola; species Sepiola atlantica. The sequence continues at coordinate 49,186,894 of OY744553.1, read as the reverse complement.
GTTAGTTACTTATATTTCCTATATCGCTCCCCGTCGTCCCAGGACTGTACTCTGCTAAACTCTGTCTCTGAAAGCATAGATAGAGCACTCTTAATAGACTCGAATGCCCAGATACATGTATTTGGGGATTTTAATGCCCACCACCGCGACTGGTTGGGATTCTCCAGCCTTACTGATGCAGCCGGCAACTCTACGTATAATTTCTCCTTAGCTCACTCCCTCTCTCAGACTGTTGATTTTCCGACCCGCATCCCCGATCGTGTGGAGCAACAAGCCTCACTTCTAGACCTCTTCTTGACCTCAATACCCGAGGCTTGTGTGACGAAAGCTCATAGCCCACTCGGGAATGCTGATCACATTGTGCTAATGATACATATCACACTAAAAAGTCGTCCAAAAGCTGATGAACCGTTGCTCAAAACAACAAGATACTACGAGCAAGCTGATTTTGAGTCAATCAGAGACCACATCAGTGACGCCCCATGGCGGGAAACCTTCTTACTCCCTGCCAACCAGTGTGCAAACGAATTAACTGAATGGGTCAAAGCAGGCATTGAAGCCTATGTCCCCATGCGAAAATTCTTTAGCAAGCCCCACTCTCCTCAATGGTTCACTTCGGAATGTGCAGCTGCCATTTCTGAGAGGCAACAAGCATTCCGTAAATTCGGCCGCAATAAGTCAGCTACTAATAGGCATAAATTTATAGAGTCAAGAAACAATTGCAAGGCTGTGATAGGCGAAGCGAAGAGAAGGTATAATGAGTTAACAAAAAAACGCATCCAGTCACAGAAACTAGGTACTCGCGATTTCTGGAAAATCTACAATAGTGTAGTGAATAATGGTCAATCTACGATTCCCCCACTTTCAAACCACAATGATGTCGTTTGCACCGCCACTGATAAGGCTGAACTACTCGCACAGCGTTTCGCTTCTAACTCTACTTTAGACTCGGGTAACCACCCTCTCCCTGAATTACCATTGCGGACTGAAGCCACACTTGATAACCTGGTCATCACCCCATCCCAGGTCAGAGACATTATAAAAAGCCTTGACACCTCTAAAGCTTGTGGGCCTGATCTTATACCTGTAATAGCAATAAAGAAATGCTCTGCTGAACTGGCCCCTGTTCTCTCCAAACTCTACAACAAATGCCTAGCTGAATCTTGCTTCCCCGATAGCTGGAAAATTGCCTCTGTGGTACCAGTCTACAAGAATACTGAGAATAGAACCGACCCTCAGAACTACCGCCCAATCAGTCTACTGCCGATCTTTGCCAAAATCTTTGAGTCCTTAATCAATCTAGCGATAGTACGTCACTTAGTTAATGCTAAACTTCTATCCGACCGCCAGTATGGGTTTAGACAAGCACGATCTACTGCAGACATCCTAACGGTCATCTCTGAACGCATGTATCATACTCTCGACAAGGCAGGTGAAGCTAGGGCAGTAGCGCTTGATATATCCAAGGCCTTTGACAAGGTATGGCATAAAGGGCTTCTCCTGAAAATACGCTCATACGGTATTACTGGGCAACTACTTAATATAATTAGATCCTTCCTAAACAAAAGAAAAATCCAGGTTGTCCTCGATGGCCGTTCATCTAAACAACATGACATAAATGCTGGTGTGCCCCAGGGATCTATTCTTGGACCTTTGTTGTTCCTGATCTATATAAACGATCTCCCTGATGACATAGTGTCTGAGATCGGTTTATTTGCTGACGACACCACGCTTTACTCTCGCCATGTTGGCAAAACGGACGCGATCATATCTGAGGCAATGGCTGCATCCTTAGAAAATGACCTCCAGGCTGTAGTGGATTGGGGCCATAAATGGTTGGTGACTTTTAATGCCGCAAAGACAAAGCTCCTTTCCTTCAACAACTACAAGAAGCCTCTCCAACCACCGATTGCCATGGCAAATAACACCCTACCTGAGAGTTCATCATTCAAACTCCTTGGCCTAACCTTCACAGGTAACATGAATTGGAACACATACATTGAAGACATTGCCAAGGCTGCCGCAAAGAAGGTTGGCTCCCTCTACCGTGCTAGTGGACTCCTTACACCTGACATTATCCTGTATCTCTACAAAGCCACCATTCGCCCATGCATGGAGTATTGTTGCCACATCTGGGCTGGTGCATCATCTACTAGTCTCTCCCTCCTTGACAAAGTCCAAAAAAGAGTAGTCAACCTAATAGGTCCCTCACTGTCAGCTAAGCTCCAGCCCCTGTCCCATCGCCGCAATGTAGCATCCTTGTGTTTGTTTTACAAATACTTCAATGGATTATGCTCCGATGAGTGTGCTGCTCTGGTACCCCCTCGACGTAAATTCACTAGACTAACTCGACATTCTACTAAATCTCACTCATTCACTGTGGAGGTCCCCAGATGCCGGAGAGCATTCTACTCAAATAGCTTCTTTCCTCGTGCTGCTGGCCTCTGGAACTCCCTCCCTGCCCCCTGTTTCCCCGACAGTACTGACATGCAGAAATTTAAAACTAATGTAAACAGACACCTCGCTGCTCAGATCCCAATTTAAGCTGAACCACCAATCCTTCCCCCCCTTTTTCCTTTTTTCTCAGTAGCCCCTTACGTTTACAGTGGCGTCCTGCCTTGTTTGGGGTGAACCATGTAAAAAAAAAAAAAAAAAAAAAAAATATATATATATATATGGGAAAATGAAAAAGGAAAACCAAAAAATGGAAGTTTTTTATGTGTACATCAACGTTTCGTCTTTATTTATAAGACTTCATCAGGATGATAATATAGAGAAAGAAATGTCATGCAAGTACAGATACATGTAGGGTAGACATATTGGGAGGAAAAATAAAATGAAATAATGGCCACTACTGGGTGGACGTCCGTACTTGTTGGAGAATAAAAATGAATGTTGAAAATGAGTGGGGAAGAAATGGAAAGATGGGGTGATCCTGATGAAGTCTTATAAATAGAGACGAAATGTTGATGTACACATAAAAAACATCTATTTTTTGGTTTTCCTTTTTCATTTTCCCATCACGTCGGATTACCTTCATCCTTCTATTCCCATATATATATATATATATATATATATATATATATATATATGTAGCAGTATGTTTCTAAAAGGCTTTGGGCAATGCAAATTCCGGGTAGGATGTAAGCTGGAAGGAAAAAAAATAATATATATATATATATATATATAATTAATTATTAAACACAATATATGTATTATCATAAATCATCAGATCCTTTTACTTTGTAGTCTCCTTTGAAGATTCAGCTCAATGTTTGTCAATTATTGATAACAGAGCAAAATATAGAACAGATATTTATTATATTCCAATAACCATGGTTTGTTTTATTACTTTTATTTTTGTTTTTATTTTTTTCACATTTCCAAAAATTCCAAATTTTTGTGAGATATATTTAACGGTCCGTTTCATTTATTTTGTGCCAAATAACATTTGTATGTCAATATCGTCTCTGCAACACTACAAAATCATCAGAAAAAGTTCACAAATAATAAGAGTTCTTAGATTAGAGTGTCTTGAAAAACACCCACATCATACATCAGTTTCATTTTAAGGTGATATATATATATATATATATATATATATATATGTAGTAGTATGTTTCTAAAAGGCTTTGGGCAATGCAAATTCCGGGTAGGATGTAAGCTGGGAGGAAAAAAAATAATAAATCAAAATCGAAATGGGACTTACTATTTATTTTTTCTTAAAATCTTACATAACAGCAAGTGTGGTGTTTGTGTGTTGTCCGGATGATTATTAAAAATCATTTATTTAATATTTCGGGAAAAAAGAAACTTCCCTTTGTCAAAAATAATAAACATTAAAAAAAAAATATGGTAACTTAATTAAAAAAAAATATGGTCACTTAATTAAAAAAAATAGTCGATTTTATAATTTAAAAAATTTTTTTTTTTTTTTGTGAAAATGCAGACTAATTTCTCGTGTGGAGATATGCATCTGTGGAGATGATATGCGACCCATTAAAAATTGATGGTTTTATGTGGCGATGCAAAAAAAATCGAATATGATCGTTTCGTTATGAATCCCCCTAAAATAATTCGAATTATCTCCCCTTTAGATTTACTCCTCGAAGAATAAGGAAGGGAATTTTGTTTTTCGCCATTTTGTTGCTATAATGCACAAGCAGCCATATTTTGTCCCGGTTTGAATTGCTTACAAATGGCCGCCATCTTTAAAAACCGGGGCATAACTCTGTATTCATCCATACAGATTTACTTCCTTTTGATTGGAACAAAAAATATTTTGTGAATAAAACGAAGAACAGCATAGTTAAATAAACAAAAACAACAACAAAAAAACAAATAGGATAGGTACGCATAACTAATAGTGTTAGGCCGATAAATCGGAATTGGAAAAATCAGGACTTTTTGGGGTATCGAAATCGGAAGAATTTGAGCCTAATTTCCAATTCCAAAATTTATTTTAAAAAATTTTATTTTTACAATTTTTTTTATTTCAAACTGGGACTATTGATTAAATGATAAATGTTTATTGACTTTAAACCACCAGTAAAACTAAAGTTTATACATCATAATAATTAATTTAGGTAAAAATGGCATATTAAAAATGGCACACGTGAAAAATATAGTTGAAAATCTCAATGTGAGTTTATCAAAATCTTTGATACATTAGGAAGTTTTTCAAATTAAAAATAAAGTTATATCTTTTTTGTTTTTGTTTTTACATTAAAGGTCACCATTTATCAAGGCCCAAAGGCCACTCGAGGATAAGGGTTAATGAGTTTGACTGGTGGATGGTGAGACAACATTCTGATCACCAGCACGATGGTTGTAGCACGGCAGAAATTATTTACAGGGACGGTTCAACGAGAACTTGTTTACATTGGACTTGAAGATGACCATATTGTAGTCGGCAGGGAAGCAGGCTTGAGGCACTGTGTTCTAGGAAAGAAACTCTACATTTAAAAGTAGATAAAGACTCTTCGCTACTCCCTATTGAAATTCTACTTTTTTTAGGCGATTCTTAAATCTGTTGGGTAATTGTATCAGAATTGGGAATTTAGAACAGAATTGGGGGACAACTATCGGTGATGAGACGATTTCAATAACTATATAAATATTCAGTTCCATCAGACATTCCCATGTTGCTGCATGTTAAGAATTCAATTTAATTCCTTTCACAAAATACTTTGTCCAGGTGTGAATTACTTACAAATGCCCACCATCTTAAAAGAAATAACATAACTCTATTCATCCGTACAGAGTTACTTCCCTTTGGTTGAAACGAAACGTATTTTGTGAAAAAAACAAACAAAGAACAGGATAGTTTAAAAAAAGAAAAAAAACATATTACATTATCGAGCAACGCCGGAGCAGTATGCAGGAATATCTACAGGGTGGGCCAAAATAAGGGTCCTATCTTTAAATTTGAATAACTTCCACAAAATAAAAGTTAAACTCACCAAACTTTATGTGTGTGTAGACTGACCCTTCCGAGATTTTTTGAAATAAACAAAACAAATTTTAGCCGAAAAACACTTCTTAAAACTTACAAAAACTAAAGTATTGTTTTTTTACACTGTTTTGAGTTTTTTAAGCAAAAATAATGTTTTCTAAATGAGGGTACGTTCCTTAGGGCTAATACGGCTCATGCTTGCTTCGGAAGGGGTCCTTTACTTATTCTAAAAAAAAAAAAAAAAAAAAAATCAATAAATAAAAAAGTTATGAATTTTTAAAAATAGGACCCTTATTTTTGCCCACCCTGTATATATATATATATATATAAATATAAGAGGTAGTTTGCTTGAAGCATTGTGTGTAATACGTATATAAAGGAGTATTAGAAGGCTATCACAGTGCAAGAAATGGAAATATGTTGGTGTTGAGAAGTAAGATAAAAAGAAGTGATTTTAATTTATATATTTTTTCAAAAAAATTTCTTTAATAATTTTTTTTTTTAATAATTTTTTCAAAAAGAATTATTTTAATAATTTTTTCAAAAATATTTTTTTTAATAATTAATAATTTTTTAATAATGCTTGCTTCGGAAGGGGTCCTTTACTTATTCTAAAAAAAAAAAAAAAAAAAAAAAAAAAATCAATAAATAAAAAAGTTATGAATTTTTAAAAATAGGACCCTTATTTTTGCCCACCCTGTAGTTCCATTAGACATTCCCGGTTAATTAAATTTCAAAGAATTAAAAGCTGGATAGAGCTTACAGGATGACGTGATATTTCCGATGTTTTACTTGAAATTTATTTTGAAGCTATTAGACGTACGAGTCAGCGAACTAACTAGTTCGTGAAGGGCCCTGAAATGCCGAGAATTTATGGATAAACATGTCCGTGATTGGCATAAGTACCCTTTTTTTTTTTATTATTTATTTTCTTAGTAATTCTCTGGATTTTTCTTTATGGTTACAAAAAAAAAGTTTGAATTATCTCCCCTTTCAACTGACTCTTCAAAGAATAAAAATAAAAATTTCATCCGTCCACAATAATACAGAAGCCCCCCCCCCCCTTTTTTTGTTATATATATATATATATCATACTGCCATGAAAAAGGTAGTGTTATTTTAAGGGTGGATATTCGAATAATCATACTTTTTGGGGCACAAGCTGTCATTCATGTCTTCTTTTTTTTTTTTTTTTTTTTTTAAACTGAAAATAAAATGTTTCTGACTGTCGAATAGACATTTAATATTCAATGGATTTTGATCCAAATTGGAATAAGGATTCACGACATAAGGTTTAGTATCGTTATATCTTGATTTTAATCTTTGAAGGGTACATAAAAGTGGTGTAAAACTGATCTGACACAAAATACATGCTAAAATATTCCTCAGTTTTTGGATTGAGTTATGTTTTAAGTAAAGTCCTTTTTAATTGGTGCATCTTCACGACAGACATAGTTCTGACTCCTTGCTATTGAGAATGAAGGTGACCAGACTGGAGTCAGTTCTGTGTTGCAACCGAACCACTTGTAGATGACGGCGCTAGTTATTATCATATCGTATCGATGGTTTCAATTCAACCCTTGATGAACTGCCGTAAGAAAAGATTAACTATTGCTGTAAATGGACGAAATAAGAAGAGTATTGATTTACTCCTCTCCAGGAGGTTAGGCACAAGGCCAGTTTTTATCTTACTCCCACAAGTAAGATGTGACCCAAGGTCGAGCCGGGAAAGTGGGGCTTGAAAAGCCAGCGCCTGAGAGGGTGAGCACTCTGGCCATTAAAAATTGCGTGGGCAGCCCCGTCGGCATTCCCCGGTAGGGGCGCCTCAGGCAGTAAGCAATAAACTTACTCCTCCCCAAAGAGGGGAGGCTAAGCCTGGGAGGGTGGACGTCCTAGAATGGCACAGGACAGACCCATAGACCGGCGAAAATCAAGCCCCGAAGGCCAAGACAATACCAGTCTATGGGGTGTAGTATCCATCAGAACAGATACTACACTTTAGTAATCAGACCCCAGCAACGTGAGTGATTATTCTTGTTCTGTCAGCCATGATCGGATAGAAAGGTAAATAACATAATAATTAACACTTCTCGGTTATAACTGGTGGTAAAATATAAATCTACGCTCGTGGCTTAAATAAAAGGGCTCCGTTCAAAATTCTGTAAAAGGGATCAGTTTGAAATTTGAAGAAGGCCGGATAATAGAGTCGAAACGTTGTGAGTGGTTGTTCTATCTCGGTGATTTTTTTTTTTTACAGTTAAAGCCACCATCCGCCCATGCATGGAGTATTGTTGCCACATCTGGATTGGTGCATCATCTACTAGTCTCTCCCTCTTAGACAAGGTCAAAAAAAGAGTCGCTAAGCTAATAGGTCCCTCACTGTCCGCCATCAGCACGGCTAACCATGCTGATGACGGCTGTGAGCCAGAAATACGTGTCCATGGATTATTTTTATGCATGTATAGAATTAATAAGAAAATATATATTAACCAAAAATACGTCCTATGAAGTTAAGGGCGAATAATTATGCAATTTTCTGCACCTTAATCACTTAGGAAGTGAAACAATCGAAATAGTAGTGAGCAAAAACCACGAACGCTACAATCATCAATAAAAACAATTACATGAAAATATCTATATATATATATATATATATAGTCTAAAGAAGCTTTAAGTTATTTTAAACAAAAAGACAAAAAAAAAAAAGAAAAAAGGAAAATGCAGTTTAAATTCCCAAAAAAATTCCAAAATAGTGTAGACTTAACATTTGTTGGAAAATTCATAAATAAATACTATATAATAGTAAGTAAATAAAATAAAAAGGGGAATTAAGTATCTAACAGTGAAACAAAAGCAGGAGACCTTAACGTAAGCATCTAATATTAACACGGGGATCTTCAGCTGTTTACCATGTAACTGTTTCGGAGATTTAAAAACAGGACAGTTATATGCATGGCTCTCCAATGGTACAGATAAAACTACCATTTCCCCAATAATCAAGTGTCGAAATAATTCATATATATATATATATATAATAGTAATGTGTGTGTGTCTGCCTGATCTTTGTGTCTTATGTTCACCCAAACTGCTGGAGAGAATTGCTTGAAAATTGGCATGTGGACTACTGACCTCTCAGTGATGGTCATAGGCTATATAAGAAATATATCACTTAAACACTGGGAGCCCCCTCACCACCACCCCCTCACTGAAAACTGTTTTCCCTTTGATTCAAATGAAATTTAAACTATAGGTAAATGTCTATTCCCAAGATTTCAGCAAATTTTGATACTATTAAGAAGGTCCCTGAGGGCGCAAGCCCCCCCCCCCCTTCCCCCACTGAAATTTAAACCATAGGTCCAATTTCAATGAAATGTATACCTTATCAAATAAAGATGATTTACATAATATATATATATATATACACATGCACAAGCTGGCTTCGTCCGCTAGCTCTCGCTTCACATATATATATATATATATATATATATATATATATATATATAATAAATGTGAAGCGAGAGCTAGCGGACGAAGCCAGCTTGTATATATATATATATATATATATATATATATATATATCATTGTATCATTTGGATTATTTTGATAACTATTCAGGACCTTCTTCAGGTGCAACTTTTTAAACCTGAGAATCTTAGTCGAACTCGGACCTCTACAGTATTTCAAATTGAACATCATCATATTCGGTTTAATGTCCATTTTACATGCTGACATGTGTTGGACAGCTTTTAGAAATTCCAAACTGACCTATCTCTGACCAGGTCGTGATTTATCCCTCTTTCTCTCAAGTCAATCTCATCAGACCTTCCAAACATAGCCTGAAATTCGACCGATTTTCTTTTGTTTGAAGTCATTTCCTTAGTCATGGCAAGATTTTTGTAGGCCTCATGCCCTTCCTGCCCTTTATTCAATTCAAAGGGGTAGATTGTTCTTGTTCTGTCAGTCCTGACCAGGTAGAAGTGTTAATTATTGTCATTCTTAGTTATTTTTGCCCGTAGCAAAAATTGAACCTTCAATCTCTAGAAGAATGTTGCCTATAATTGATTGTTAATCAGCACCTTTAACCATTGCGCCACGCTTTATGTTGTGACGGATGGAACAAGAGTAATCTACCCCCGTGGATTAAATGAATCCTTCCGTTTGAAATTCAGTATAGTTTCACAAGTTCGAAAAGATTAATCATAAGAGGGTCGGATGTTTCATTGGCCGAAACTTTATGAAAGTAACATTCTGAGATGAGAACAGTAGTCGGAATAATACAAATTATCAATCCTCATCTCAAAAATTGCGAAAAATAAAATCAAGTCTAATTACTAAACGTGTTTAATCCACGGAAGTCGATTGTTCTCATTCCGTCAGCCATGATTGGGTAGAAGCCTTAAGTAAATATTTTTAAAGTTTTGTTATTAGTATCGCCTGTAGTGAGGATTGAACCTTCAACCCCCCCCCCCCCCCAGGAGACTCATTACAGGTAATAATAACTAAGAATGAAAATGGCTGACAGATCAAGAACAATCTACTCTTGGGGATTAAATAAAGGGTTCTAAATTCCGTGTATGTCCCGCGTTCGACATAAAGATTCCTGAGTTCGAAAAGATACACCTGAAGAAGGTCGAAACGTTGTGAGAATAACAACCAAGATGAGAACAGTAGTCCGATTAATACAAATTATCAATCCTCATCTCAAAAATTTAGAATATAATATCAAATAGGTAAAAGAAAAAGGTCGGAGGTTACATCGGCCGAAACGTTGTGAGAATAACAACCAAGATGAGAACAGTAGTCGGAATAATACAAATTATCAATCCTCATCTCAAAAATTCCGAAAAAGTCTAATCACCAAAAAATGTTTTGGAAAACTTTTTGAGATGATGTTGGATTCCCGTTCTCCGTGAGGGAACGAAAGAATCACGTTGACTGGAAAAAAAAAACTTATTTCTTTTTTTTCATGGGCGCTAAAAGTCTTGTTTGTTGGTCCGTATCCGAGCTAAGGAGAACTCCGGAGAACAGGAAAGGTAGGTGTTCGCTCAACTCGTGTCTGGAAAAAAAGAGCGATGCGGATTTGAAATCGACAGGTAACTGAAATACGAGCGTCTGACGTTTGTTAAAACAGAATCAATCCTTAGACATCATACTGGCATGTGGTGGACGACTTTGAGAAAATGGCTTCCAAACTATCCTATCTCTGGCCAGGTCTTTATTTATCCCTCTTTCCCTCAAGCCCAATTCTTATCACTTCCTTCAATGTTTTTCTTGGCCTTCCCCAGTGCACTGACCCTGCTACCTCAACTGTTCTACATCTATTAACCCAAGCATTCTCAGCCATTCTTTCAACGAGGCCATGCCAACAAAGTCTCCTGTTCTGCACACATTTCCATATACTGTCTAGATTTAATCTTCCTCTGAGGTCATCAGATCTAAGCTTCCTTTAAGACTCGCGTTTCACATCTATCGTATCAATCTCATATCATTTCTCTCCATGCAACGCATGTCCTCAACCCTCATTAGTAAGATTTCACTTTCATACATCATCACACTGCATACGCATGTTTGATGGACTCTTCCCTTAATCGATAGTGGTAACGCTCTGCTGGTTAGTAATAACAGAAGTTCCCTGAACTTACTCCACCCACTCCCAACTCTTGCAATTACACTAGCACCTGCTCCATGGTATCACCACTGTAACGAAGCTTCTCGACAATCTCAATGAAACTTTTACCTCAAATCACTTTGTAGTTCATAAAAAATCAGGACGCTTTTTAGCGAAAGATTTGAGCAAAATACGAATCGTTTGGCATCGAGGCTAAATGATTAGATAGGAATGGCCACACTCCATACAAAAATGATGGTGAAAAAAAAAATGTTTCGCCAGTGTTCGCGTTAATATTCATATAAAATAACGTCTCAATCGGCAAAGTTAGAAGAAATGAAAGAAAATGTATCAGACTTGAAAGTTAAAAAGAAACGGAAAAAAACTTATCAATCCTTATAGAAAGAAAATGTCTCATTATGGAAATATAGTGAAGGATTTTTTTTCGTATTCATTTTAGATGACATGGGGGGGGGGAGTTCTGACTTGCTATTTATTTTCTCCCTTCTGTTTGCTCACTTCCTCTCAACACTTGAAATGGTTTTGTCCGGCAGTTTTTTTAACTTGTTAACTTTCTCATGAGATGTGTATATATATATATATATATACATCTCATTCAAAAATATAAGGCCAGAAGTAATTTACGCTTATGGAGTTGTTCATGATGAGATGTATGTATATATATATATATATATATATAGGGTGGGCAAAAATAAGGGTCCTATTTTTAAAAATTCATAACTTTTTTATTTATTGATTTTTTTTTTTTTTTTTTTTTTTTTTTTTAGAATAAGTAAAGGACCCCTTCCGAAGCAAGCATGAGCCGTATTAGCCCTAAGGAACGTACCCTCATTTAGAAAACATTATTTTTGCTTAAAAAACTCAAAACAGTGTAAAAAACAATACTTTAGTTTCTGTAAGTTTTAAGAAGTGTTTTTCGGCTAAAATTTGTTTTGTTTATTTCAAAAAATCTCGGAAGGGTCAGTCTACACACACATAAAGTTTGGTGAGTTTAACTTTTATTTTGTGGAAGTTATTCAAATTCAAGTTATTCAAATTTAAAGATAGGACCCTTATTTTGGCCCACCCTGTATATATATATATATATATATATATATATATATATATATATATCTCATTCAAAAATATAATTAATTTACGCTTATGGAGTTGTTTAATTGTTCTTATGGCCTAATCTTATGAATTTATATTGCGAATACGATCAGTAAACTACCCTTAAATTTTTGGATTCAATTTTTAAGGTTATGCTTGCGTATGGCAGATAATTACAAATTAGCATAAAAAAACTGTTCATAAATATAAGACCACATTCATTAACTCAAAATAAACCTTCAAAAAATATATTTATATTTCTGTGTGTATTTTTGACAAAATTATTTTCAAATCATATTTCAAATAAAGAGTATACAAAAAAGTATAAAATCTGTTTACAGCTGATTCAAAACAATGTTTATTTTAAGTCATACAATGCAACATAGAATTTGCCCAAACATCGAATCTCATCAAAACGGCATTTCGTATGTACCCGGAAAAAAACGTAGCACTGTCCGAAAAAGTTCAATTGCGACCAAAACAAAAATCCCAAGAATAGATACATTGTCAAAGCATATTTTGTAATCTAGGATGGATGAGGCGATTTGTAATTTAAAAAAAAAAAATTAAAAAAAAAAAAGGGAAAGAAATTGCCAGCTAGTCAAAAGGGACATCATTCTAATCTACTTTTTATCAAGGGAGGTAAATACGTTTTTTTGGTTTTTTTTTGGATTTTTTTAAGGATTTAAAAAAAAAAAATTTTTTTTTTTAGGATATTTTATATTTTTTTAAGGATTTTTTAGATATCATATTTCTTCTGCATTTGCATTCTCACTCAAAGTGCTCCATCAAGGTACATATCTGCATATATACACACACAGATGATTTGTATTATGGATTAATTGTTTGTGTTAATTTTTTTTCTTTCTAATATATTTGCTCTGTACGTTTGATATATTGAGCTCTCAATAGGATTGATCTATACATTTATCGCTCTATATAATTTGATGTTAAACAAGGCTGCTGCAAAGAAGGTGGGCTCCCTCTACCAGGCTAGAAAACTTCTCACACCTGCCAGTATCCTATGTCTCTACAAAGCCAAGAGTTAGGAGTGATAGTTGTTTGTGACAGTTGAGGTTAACAACAGTTTAGTTTGCGACAGTTGACAGCTTATGGGTGTTGACGAGTTTTGCGACAGTTTGCGGTTCGGGGAGGAGACAATCAGATCAAGCAGGTGATGAGATTAGCTGATAACTTTGAGTACCGAAAATGGAGGCCGCGACGGTGTCACACACAACCAGAGTACAACTGATCAATTCACAATGTATTTGAGTTTGTGTTCTTTCTTTTGAGTCTACGTTGTTTTGTTGCTATATACTTTTAAGCCAATGCTTGTACCACGGCGATCGCCAAGACGATGCCACGGCCAAAACAACGAGAGACGAAGAAAGAAGAAAACCATATTATCAAAACAGAACGAACGGAGATGGAGAGAGTTTTGTCTTCTTTTTCTTAGCCGGTAGTTTCGTTTCAATGATTTCAAGTAATGAATAGGCATCCAGCCGTAAAATTGCCTTAAATACAATGTCTAGTGGAAATACAGCAGGAAAAAAGAAAGGCAGTGCCAGTAGCACTAATGCTGCTGGTAATGTCTTGGGCTTCGTAGATCCCAGGATGTGTGGATCTTCAGGGCCTATGGATTCCATCAAGCCTTGCCAAAGACAGGAGTGGAGAGGAAGACTTAGATTTCGAGACTAGACAATCAGGCCCCACCCTCATCAGAGGATTAATTGTGGCCTGATTCAACAAATAAACCGGTTGATGATGATGATGATGATGATTACTGGACGAATATTTAATATAATCAGATATTTTCTAACCAAAAGAAAGATCATGGTTGTCCTCGATGGCCGTAGATCCAAACAAGATGAGATTAATGCGGGTGTACCCCAGAGTCTTGATCTTCATGAAGACCTCCTTGATGCAATTGTGTCCGAGATGGGTATATTTGCTGGTGACATCATCCTCTATTCTTGACATGTGGGTAAAACAAACACGCACATATCTAAGGCAATGGCTGAATCCTTAAAAATGCCTTCCGATCTATAGTCGAATGGGGACATGAGTGGATGGTAACATTTAATGCTACGAAGACAAAACTCCTTTTCTTTAACAATTATAAGAAACCTTTTCAATCACCGATTGCTATGACTAATAGCACCCTACCTGTGAGTCCAACATTCAAGCTCCTCGGCCTAACATGAATTGGAACAAATACATAGAAGATACTACCAAGGCTGCTGCAAGGAAAGTAAACTCCCTTTACCGGGCTAGAAAACTTCTCACACCTGCCAGTATCCTATATCTCTACAAAGCCGCCATTCGCCCATGCATGGTGTATTGTTGTTGTCACATCTGGGCTAGTGCACCAACCACTAGTCTCTCCCCTTTAGACAGGGTTCAAAAAAGAATCCTTAATCTAATAGGTCCCACACTGTCGACCAAGCTCCAGCCTCTGTCCCATCACCGCAATGTTGCATCCCTGTGCTTGTTTTTACAAGTATTTCAATGGAATGTGCTCCGATGAACTTTCAAATGTTGTTTGGTTTACGTAAGGCGAAACGATTCATAAAATAATTTGCACTTAAATGTATTTGTTTTGAAAAATGTTTTGTAAGAAAAATAAAAAAATCTTTGTTTTTGCAATGTAAATGAACTTTACGTATATATATATATATATATATATATATATATAAATAAATGTGTGGGTGTTATAATTTAGTAGTTCGTAACATTTCTGACAATATTTCAAATATTATAATCACTCTAAAAATCAACTCTTAACAAAGTTTGTCCATATGTACGCATATTTCAGAAAAAATCATTTTATTATCACTATTATGTCAGAGTAAAACTAAAAAAAATTTTTTGATTTTCCTCATCAGCATATAGACTTTATCAACAATTAATATTTCAAATATTATAATCACTCTAAAAATCAACTCTTAACAAAGTTTGTCCATATGTACGCATATTTCAGAAAAAATCATTTTATTATCACTATTATGTCAGAGTAAAACTAAAAAAATTTTTTTTGATTTTCCTCATCAGCATATAGACTTTATCAACTCCAATTCAGATAATTTCCAGTAGAAATATTTGCAATCAGTTCAAGAACAAAACAATATCTCAGTTTTATTACCTTTGACTTGTAATAAGCAAACTATAAAATAAGATTGGAATTGTCCATTAGGGAATATCACAAATATTAATGTTCTCTCTCTCCAGCTATGAGAGAGAGAGGGGGGTAGGGTAGTTAACAGTTAAAATTTGGATTTTGTCGTTTTATTTTATTTATTTTTCAAAATATAACTGACACGTTTTTTTCCCTGATTTCAAACGCACCTGGGCCCAATGGATGACTCAATGGGTCACGTTTCTTCTAGCAACGATGGACCACGTAGCACATCTATTACAATTGGAATTTGGTACCTGTCTGTCTGAAGCCGAAATGAACTATTACTTCTATTTCTTCTTTCAAAGAACAACTTTGTCAGGCGAGACTGTCTTTTAGTTTTTTTTTTTCTTCTTTCGAAGATGTTGTCAATTTCCTTACTTAAAAAAAGCGCCAATCTGTGCATAACATCGCCAGGACTACACTTAATCCTAACGTCTTTTAGAACTTGACGTCTCTTTCTGCTCATATCGTGATTCGACCCCTCAGGGTTAATACCATCAAAATGAGGAGGAAGAATAGAAAGAAAAAAAAACTATAAGACAGTCTCGCCTGACAAAGTTGTTCTACAACGAAAGCTTGCAAAAAAAAACAAAATTAAATAAATAAATTTTTCATTTAAATTGTGCGATTGTTGATTTTCAAAATATTTCACTTTCATACATTCTCATGCGTGCTTCAAAGATGTTGTCAATTTCCTTTATATATATATATATATATATATATATATAGTCTAAAGAAGCTTTTAGTCATTTTAAACAAAGAAAGAAAATGCAGTTGAAATTCCTAGAGATACTAACTAAATCCAAGATATCGTAGACTTAGCACTTGCATAAGCCGACTTACCGCTGGAAAATTCACAAATAAAAAAGGGGATTCAAGCCTTTTGGCTAAGATCAAAGTGTAGTATCTGTTCCGATGGATACTGCACCCCATAAACTGGTATCGTCTTGGCCTTCGGGTCTTGATTTACGCCGGTGTATGGGTCTGTCCTGTGCAGTTCTAGGAGGTCCACCCTCCCAGGCTTTGCCTCCCCTCTTTGGGGAGGAGTAAGTTTATTGCTTACTGTCTGAGGCGCCCCTACCAGGGAATGCCGACGGGGCTGCCCAGGCAATTTTTAAATGGCCAGAATGCTCACCTCTCGAGCGCTGGCTTTTCAAACCCCACTTTCTCGACCCGATCTTGGGTCACATCTTACTTGTGGGAGTAAGATAAAACTGGCCTTGTGCCTAACTCCTGGGGAGGAGTAAATAAAACCTTAACTTAAGCGTGAAATATTAAACAGGGATCATCAGCTGTTTACCATGTAACTGTTTTGGAGATTTAAAAACAGGACAGTTATAAAATTCATGGCTCTCCAGTGGTACTGATCAAACGACCACTTCCCCAATAATCAAATGGAAAAATAATTAAGCTATATATATATATATATATATATATATATATATTACTCCAAAGGTTAGTTAATCGTTTTTCCTAAGGCCTTTCTCTTATATATTTTAATCTTACAAAATACATGTTAAAATATTCCCCAGTTGATTAACTCAGCCTTTGTATAATAATAGATATATATGGTACTCTTATAGAGAATGCACCGCGTTTCCATGACTTCGCATCGGAAGCACCAGAGAGTTGACGAAACTATTAACCAATCAGGTTGCAGCAGATATTAACCAATCAGGTTGCAGCAAGCAGGTGATAATTTTTGAAAAAAACTTAATTTCTACGATCTACACCGCGTTAAAAAAATAAAATGAATTTCTACAATCTTTGTTGGCGCGTTCAATTCCCCAAAGGATTCATTGAGTTCTGTCAGCAACGGTCACTTCTAGCGAAAGACTAACCCTAAACCTTAAAAATGGTAAAAAGAAAAAAATCATTGAAAAAAAAAAACAAACAAACAAGAAATTCGTTAAAAACAGTTCGTTGTTTGTTTTATATAAAAAAAATATCTAATTAAAAACAGTTGTTTAGCTATGGTTTGTTCATTCTTTATTTTTATTTGTGTATAATGTATTTTACTTTGACTTTCTTCGTCTGAATTTATCGTTTGGCAGTTTTCGCCTCGTCAACTCTCAGACATTTCCGAGACCTGCCCGAACGTTGACGACGCGAAGTCACGAAAACGCGGTGTGTTCTCTAGAAGAGGACCATATATATATATTTTTTTTTTGTATAATTAGGCAACAATTCTTCTTTTATACATATCTGGTTGAACAGGAGTGCCAACTTCTGTTTATTCCTTTTGTGATCCAATCTTTCTATTCGCCTCCCCATAATGGAAGCATTGTTCATTCAATTAAAAAATCCCAACATCAACAATGCTCGTTATGAGGGGTGCGAAGGCGTGCTGAAATGCTGTTGAATGTTTTTAATGTTTTTAATCACATGGAAACGTCTTCTTAAATAAATTCACCAATTTTATTTTGCATTGATCAATCATCCGCCTGAAGACGACCAATGATGGTCGAAAACGTTTGCGTCAAATATGGAGATTTCCTACACTCCTTGGTTAATAGTACAAGATCTATTGTTCAACGAATAGAAAGATCGGATCACAAAAGGAACAAACAGAAGTTGGCACTCCTGTTCAACCAGATATGTATAAAAGAAGGAATGTTGCCTAATTATACAAAATATATATATATATATATATATATTATCAATGAACAGGAGGTTGAAAAACATCTTTTTTTTTAATAGGAATAAGTAATAAAATCTCTTAAAGGCCTTTTCGTCTCACCCTCTTCAGAAGAGAAACGTCAGAAATGGTAACAATAAAAACGGTGCTTCTATAGACGAGAACTTATGAAAAACACGTTTCCAAATAAAAACTATTGTTTAAACTTGCGTATTGGGCAGAAATAAGTATCCTCACCAAAAATTAGGGAAAATTATCGAGTAGAATTTTAATAAAGAATAAAAATAAGTTTTATCGTATCTTGCCGATTGCCATTGATTTATTACTTGTTAATGTAACAGACCGAGTTGTCCCCTGATGTACGTGTTTTTCATTCGAATTAATGGCGGATTTTCGGGATTCATAAAATACCATGAGACTGGTTTTTATTTTTAATTAAAATTTTGCCTGATAATTTTTCGCTAATTTTTGGTGGAGATACCAATTTTTGTCGGATACATAAGTATATCAAAGAGTATTCCGGTTAATTTGCTTGGAACTGCGATTTTTCATCTATATAAGTACGAAAAAAACTAAGAGAACATCACATGAGGAAATGAGTGGAAATTTAAATGTTGGGGATATTGAGAGGTAAGTGGGAGAAGAAAAAAAAATTTCTGACATTTCTTTTCTGAAGAGGGTCTGACGAAAAGGCTTTTAAGAGATTTTATTACTTTTTCTCAAAAAAAAAAAAAAATTTTTTTTTTTTCATTTTTTTTTTTTCATCCTCGTTTTGATTGATAAATATGTTTTCTCTTGAGCCAACCCTATATTTCTGCTGCGTCAAGAATCCGTATATATACGTCGACATCTAAATGCGCTCCCCCCCCCCCCCGTCTTATAATTATTTGACTTTTTTTACGATAACTTTATTATTAGCAATAGTTTTTATTTTATTATTATTATTATTATTATTATTTTTTTTTTTTTTTTTAATATAATGTGCTATCCCTCCTCTTGCATTTAACTATTTATTCCCACAGACTCTGTGTGGAGCCTAGGGACACAACCACACCATGACGGTGATGATGACGTTGCTGCTGCCGATACAGTAGCAAGTAGGTTTTAAATGGGGGTGGGGTTATTTACCTCACACCCACCTTAATTTTTTCTACCCTTCCCCCATATCTATTTTTTTTTCTCTCCTGTAATTATTTTATTTTTTATTCATTCTTTAAGTTTTATGTTACTTTTTCATTTTTTTTTAATTTTTATTAATTTATTTAGAATTAAACCGAGTTTATTTAATTTTATTTAAAAAAAAAAAAAATATTACTCAGAAATTAACTAAAAGAATTTTTTTTTTTTAATTAAGTAAAAAAAAAAAAAAAGAAAAAAATTAGTTTTACTAATTTTAAAATTTTAATGTTTCATTTTTACTAAATTATTTTAGTGAATTTTTTAATTTTAAATTAAATTTTATTTTCTGATTATTTAAAAAAAAAAAATGTTAGATTTACGTAACTTTTAATTTAAAAAAAAAATTTGTATTATTTTTATTTTTTATTTTTTGTTATATTTAATTTTTTTATAATTATTTTACTGTTTATATACAGTTAGGTATGTTTGTATATTTGTATGTACCGGATTAACTACTAAACGAACCTATCATGAATTTTGAAACAGTTTCTTAGGTGTAAGGGGTCGTAATGTGGGTTATATTTAGTTTAATTTAATTTATGCAAAAGAGGTAAAAGGGGATATAAGCATTTTGTGAAAATTTCGATAATTTCGATTTTTGTAAAATTTTAACAATAGGTGTGAGGGGTCGTAATGTGGGCTATATTTAGTTTAATTTAGTTTTATGCAAAAGAGGTAAAAGGGGATATAAGCATTTTGTGAAAATTTAGATAATTTCGATTTTTGTAAAATTTTAACAATAGGTGTGAGGAGTCGTAATGTGGGCTATATTTAGTTTAATTTAGTTTTATGCAAAAGAGGTAAAAGGGGATATAAGCATTTTATGAAAATTTCGATAATTTCGATTTTTGTAAAATTTTAACAATAGGTGTGAGGGGTCGTAATGTGGGCTATATTTAGTTTAATTTAGTTTTATGCAAAAGAGGTAAAAGGGGATATAAGCATTTTGTGAAAATTTCGATAATTTCGATTTTTGTAAAATTTTAACAATAGGTGTGAGGGGTCGTAATGTGGGCTATATTTAGTTTAATTCAGTTTTATGCAAAAGAGGTAAAAGGGGATATAAGCATTTTGTGAAAATTTAGATAATTTCGATTTTTGTAAAATTTTAACAATAGGTGTGAGGGGTCGTAATGTGGGCTATATTTAGTTTAATTTAGTTTTATGCAAAAGAGGTAAAAGGGGATATAAGCATTTTATGAAAATTTAGATAATTTCGATTTTTGTAAAATTTTAACAATAGGTGTGAGGGGTCGTAATGTGGGCTATATTTAGTTTAATTCAGTTTTATGCAAAAGAGGTAAAAGGGGATATAAGCATTTTGTGAAAATTTAGATAATTTCGATTTTTGTAAAATTTTAACAATAGGTGTGAGGGGTCGTAATGTGGGCTATATTTAGTTTAATTTAGTTTTATGCAAAAGAGGTAAAAGGGGATATAAGCATTTTGTGAAAATTTAGATAATTTCGATTTTTGTAAAATTTTAACAATAGGTGTGAGGGGTCGTAATGTGGGCTATATTTAGTTTAATTTAGTTTTATGCAAAATAGGTAAAAGGGGATAACACTTTAACAATAGGTATTAGACATCAATTAATAAATATTCCCCCCCCCCCCCCCCCCCCAATCTCACTTTCTTTGGAGTATTTTAAATGTTTTTTTAGGGGTCATAATATGAGAACGACCTCCCATTTGAATATTTCGAGTTTCCATTAAATTTAATCCATAGTTCTTAAACACTAATTGAGCAATGTTTCCTGAATATTCATTTCTTCTTAAGACCCCTTTAAGCTTAAGCCTTGAATGGACTTTGATCGAAATTAGAATAGTTATTCTAGACATACGGTTTATCTTGATTTTAATCTAAGGAAGAGAACATAAAAGTTAAGAAATGCTCGGGAATCTTTTACGAGACTCAGCAGAGTAAAAACGCAAAAAAAAACAAATTACAACAAATAAAAGTAACTGTAAGCTGTAAAAGTTAGTTTCAAACTTGCATGTGCTATTTGTTTGTATTTTAAACCCGTTTGAAGTGCTATTTATTAGAAATCAATAGTTTTGACACCGTAATTTCCAAAAAAAACATGGCCGATTTGGGGGGGATTACTAACGAAATCACTAGGAGCGACCATATTGTTTTTGTGAAAACGTTGGAAAAAAAAAAACAAGACATTTTTTTTTTTACATCTAATGAAAACCCATTTATAATACGTAAAAATAAAAACAAATTACATAGGTAAGTAGAAAAATATCTATTCTCGTCGTAGGTCAACTTCACTTGTTGCAAATTTATGTTTTTAAACCCTTTCTCGTTCTTTTTTTGGACCCCGTTCGCGCCTCTGCTGAGTCTCGTAACATATACCCGAAATGTTCTGTTTAATTTTGATTATTCGCACATTTTTCTGGTCTTGAGTGTTATCATCACAACGTTTCGGCCGTTGTAACCTCCAGCCTTTTTCAAGTGTATCTTTCCGAACTCTGGAATATTTTTGTCGAACTCGGGAATCTGGACGGAAATTCGGAACGGAACCCTTTATTTAATCCACGGTGGGTAGCATGCTCTCGTTACGTCAGCCATGACTGGGGGAAGTCTTCAGTAAATCGCAACCTTCAGATGACTATCACTTAGAACTGAATTCAAAAAGATTCACCTAAAGAAGGCCGGAGGTTACACCGGCCGAAACGTTGTGATGATAACACTCAAGATGAGAACGGTAGTCCGAATAATCCAAATTATATAAACTAGCGGGACCCGTGTAAATTACACGGAATTTTATTTTTTATTTTTACTTACACTGTGTTGTGTTCGTTTTTTTAATTATTTCTTGAAAATAAAACTGAAAAAGTTGACGAAGTTATCGTCTGCCACACTGACCCTAACTCTAACGACGGGGTCAAAGTTAGCGCGGGTCCTAATGTAACAAAGCACCCTCTATTTGTTAGTTACACTTCCTTTATTATGAGCCCGCCCCCTTCTAGATAAGAGTGAAATAATTTTTTAAATGGTAGCTCGTGTACGTTGGACACTACGCATATCTACTAAAAAAGGTTGATATGCCAATAAAAAATAATAATACTGGCCCTCTCTACAACAAGAAAACGTAATTAAATAGACAATGCCCTTAAAAAACGCCAAAATAAAAAACAAAAAATAGTTTAAAGTTTAAAGCAACACAAAAAAGTACTTTTTAACCAGGTGAGTAGCATACAAAGATTCGGAAGGTCGTTGCTTTCGATGTAAGCATGACACACAAAATCACACACGCTATTGTATTAATATGTGTCTTCCCGGTCGTCCCCTCCCTACCTCTCTTCTCTTTCCCCTTAAAATGTAGAAAAAAAAATCTTAGAGGTTGGTTGGGATCGAACTATAAACCAGTCGGGCCGAAGTCAAAAATACTACCTCGCTAATCGTTACGCCAGAAGGAAATACTTCAAAATGTTTTGAAAATAAAGCGACTTGACTGTTTTTTAAAATCTAGGTGCGGCACGCATGCGCAGAGCTTTTGCCGGGAGCGTGACACACGAACACACACGCTATCGTATTAATATATAGATTATCAATTCTCATCTCTAAAATTCAGAAACATAAAGAACTGTTCTATTAGAATTAATTTGGGACGAATATTCTGTTTTTTTTTGTTTTTTTTTTTTTTAATTTTTTTTTTTTACTTCAGTTGAAGTTCTCAGAAATCAAGGAGCCCCTCCCTGGGGCTAACACTTGATCTCTATATGAGATACATAGATACCCGAATATTCTATTAAAGTTCTCCTTTGTTTCTCAAACATTGAGTTAGGAAAGAAGTTAAGAACATTAATTTTCCTCTCCCCAATCGACCATTTAAATATGTCATAGTATATCTTTCTTGTGGTCTCTTGGCCTTACAGGATCCCAGGACAAGAATTCATCTAGTCTGGTGGAGCATCCAGCTAAGTGTGGTTACTTGAGGTAACATTACTTGGAGAAGGTGCACCATTCCTCGTATGAGCTAGTGTGGCCATACTGAGGGGATCTTATTTGTACTGCGAATACTATGTTGTTTTGAATATTTGGTCAGGGTTTACTTGTAGGGTGAAGTATCCTCAGGTCAGGTTGTCCTGACAAACCCTTGTACAGAGAGACCGAAACCACTCGAGGATAGTGTCTAGTAGGTAATTCAAACTCTCCTGTAGGTAATTCAAACTCCCCAATTCAAACATAATTATATTTGTGTGTGCACAATTATATAAAAATTTGGTTCAATTAATAATTTAATAACCAAACTCTGCCGTATATATATAATAATTTAATTTTTAAAACCTTATTTAAAAAATAATCTGGGGGAAAAGGGGGGGGGGGGGAACCGAAATTAAAATGAAACGGTACATCTGGTTTCTAATCAATATTGCGATTTAAAAATAAACATAAATTACGCAATCAAGTTTAGGTAATTCAAACTCCCCATGTAGGTAATTGAAATTGCGTGCGTGCGTGCGTGTATGAATTGGTATCAAAAGCTGAAAGGAAAAAAGAAAAACGTCTGATGGAAATAATGAAGGGGGATTGTCTGAATTGCTTTATCTGGCAGTTTTGTACTCACTAACTTTTATGTGACTGAATGGATATATATATATATATATACACACACACACATTGCTCTTTATAGTAGAGTGGAGAATGTAGCTTTGCTTAATCTAAACTCGGCTGTATATTGCTTCTCTTTCTCATTTTTGATGGCGGGTGTACTTTCATATATTACGGGTATATATTTTCAGTATTTACTTCAACAGTAATCAGTACTTGAATAGAGTTTAGTAGAGCAATTAGCCTGATGATTTTCCCTGGGAATGAAACAAACATTTGAAAATATATTTTTGTACTATATATATATACAGGGTGGGCCAAAATAAGGGTCCTATCTTTAAATTTGAATAACTTGAATTTGAATAACTTCCACAAAATAAGTTAAACTCACCAAACTTTATGTGTGTGTAGACTGACCCTTTCGAGATTTTTTGAAATAAACAAAACAAATTTTAGCCGAAAAACACTTCTTAAAACTTACAAAAACTAAAGTATTGTTTTTTACACTGTTTTGAGTTTTTTAAGCAAAAATAATGTTTTCTAAATGAGGGTACGTTCCTTAGGGCTAATACGGCTCATGCTTGCTTCGGAAGGGGTCCTTTACTTATTCTAAAAAAAAAAAAAAAAAAAAAAATCAATAAATATAAAAGTTATGAATTTTTAAAAATAGGACCCTTTTTTGCCCACCCTGTATATATATATATATAAAGATAAATGAAAGAAGAGAGATAAAGATTTCATCCTCGATTGTTCAATGCAATTTGAAAACTTACATCCACCTTGTATGATCTCAAATTTTTTCAAATTTTGAATTTTGGCTTTTCCCCTGCCAACTTATCCATCTATGTAATTCCTCTGATGATAAGATTTTAATCTTTGAAAAGCCTTGGCTTAAGGAAAGGATAATAAACATTTTTTTACCGAGTACACCTTGCATTGAACAATCGAAGATGAAATAGATTTGTCATTCGCACATCTTTATCCCTCTTCCTTCATTTATCTTTATAATTGCTCTATCTCGTATATTGAGCTTTAAACATTTCACTATAGGTTCTATCTACTAAGAGTATGAAAGCCAAAATTCAAAATTTGAAAAAATATTATTAAGAAAATGGAGGGTGAAAAAAAGTTCATTGAAATAAATCTGGACATTTGTACATCTTTATCTGTCTTCTTTCATTTATCTTTATAATTGCTCTATCTCGTATATTGAGCTTAAACCATTTCACTATAGGTTCTATCTACTAAGAGTATACTTTTAATCTCACATTTTATATATATATACGGAACTTTTCTTTTCTTTTCATTCACTGCGTTTTTTTAATAATAACTTTTTTAATAATAATTTTCATATTTTTCAAATATTTGAACTTTGGTTTTTTCGAAAGCCAACTTATCTATCTGTATTTCTCCTCTTATGATAAGATCTCGATCTTTGAAAAGCCTTGGCTTAAGGAAAGAATAATAAACACTAGTTTATTACTGAATACACCTTGCATTGAACAATTGAAATTTGAAATAAATTTGGACAATCGTTGCATATTTATCACTCTTTTTTCTTCTCTCTCTCTCTCTCTCTCTCTCTCTCTCTCTCTCTCTCTCTCTCTCTCTAGATATATATATATACTTTATATATATTTGAATATATTTCAAATATTTGAACTTTGGTTTTTTCGAAAGCCAACTTATCTATCTGTATTTCTCCTCTTATGATAAGATCTCGATCTTTGAAAAGCCTTGGCTTAAGGAAAGAATAATAAACACTAGTTTATTACTGAATACACCTTGCATTGAACAATTGAAATTTGAAATAAATTTGTACAATCGTCGCATATTTATCACTCTCTCTCTCTCTCTCTCTCTCTACATATATATATATATATATATATATATATATATATATAATTTCTTTGTAATATAGCAGGAAAAATCTCAGCAGAGTGCTCGATTAATTAAGAATTAAAGTTAAAAATTAAGAGCATAATATTTATTTATTTTGGTACAGAAAAATTAGTACAACATTCGTACCGTCTCTTCAGCTTCTGTTGTCCAACAGAAGCTGAAGAGAGCCGGATGTCTAAGTCCTTCCGTGTTTGAAACCGACGGTACGAATGTTACACTAATTTTTCTGTACCAATATAAATAAATATATATATATATATATATATAATATGTATGTTAGATAAGAATTTAAAGATAAATGATATATCTTTTACTAATGATCTATCACGATAATAGAAAGCTTGATATAGTGAATAGAGCAATACATTCTGAACATGAATTTAATTGACTAGTCGTTTAAAAAGGGCATTTTAATCGCGTATTAGCATTCCCTAACCCTAATACCCCCTTAGCTCTGATATTTTAATAAATATTGTATTCATACCACTTTTTATTTTCTGAATTACCTGCTCTATTCAATATATTGAGCTTTATTTTATTACGATAGATTATTATTTAAGGATACATCGCTTATCTTGAAATTTTTATTCAATGAGATATATACAGGGTGGGCAAAAATAAGGGTCCTATTTTTAAAAATTCATAACTTTTTTATTTATTGATTTTTTTTTTTTTTTTTTTTTTCTAGAATAAGTAAAGGAACCCTTCCGAAGCAAGCATGAGCCGTATTAACCCTAAGGAACGTACCCTCATTTAGAAAACATTAATTTTGCTTAAAAAACTCAAAACAGTGTAAAAAACAATACTTTAGTTTTTGTAAGTTTTAAGAAGTGTTTTTCGGCTAAAATTTGTTTTGTTTATTTAAAAAAATCTCGGAAGGGTCAGTCTACACACACATAAAGTTTGGTGAGTTTAACTTTTATTTTGTGGAAGTTATTCAAATTCAAGTTATTCAAATTTAAAGATAGGACCCTTATTTTGGCCCACCCTGTATATATATATATATATATATATATATATATAATTATTTTCATCAGAGGACAAAAATTGACAATGAAAAGAATTTCTCTTTGAAAATCCATGGATTAAGCATAATGAGACTCCTTTCTTTTGAACTTCTGATAATTTAATAAATATTGTAATTGTACAACTTTTATTTTCATCATTCATTTTCTAAATTTATTGTTCCATCAAATATATTGAGCTTTATTTTATTACGATAGATTATTATTTAAGGATACATCGCTTATCTTGAAATTTTTATTCAATGGTAGATATACATATTGAAATAACCCCACAGCAGCTTACGGTCCAGTGAGTGTGATTCCATGAGACGATTACCAAAATGTCTCCCTATTGGCAGATGATAACACAAAGATTGTTGGATATTGATGACTCAATCTTGGTGGACAAGTCAATCATAGACTGCAGTTTATTTCTACCAAATATGGTCGGATTGCAGAAAGAGTAGTGAATTTTCTTTATGATAGCATGGGTGACAGTTTTGGGAGAGGGGTTCAGGATATTCTAGCAAAATTCAGGGTCTGTCATGAAGTTATCGGATTTTCTTAAGATTTTTTTAACCATTTTCGTGGTAAGAAATAATTCCGTAAATTTTTTTTTTTTTTCCGAAATTGCAAAAATCTTTGAATGACAATAAAATAGGATTGCAACGACATGGAGTTTTCACTCGTAGATATGAACAACGGTTCTTATTTTTTTACTTCATTTGTTGATCACTTAGGACTGATTGTTAATCATCACCTTTAACCATTGCGTCACGAGTCCATAATAATTAACACTTCTGATAAGGATAACTTTTTCCTAAGACCATAATTCTGATAAGGAGTTAATATTATTTGCATTCTCTTTCCTAAGACTTTTGTCCTCGTCAACAATAAATTTTGACTACGTTTTGGCTGACTTGCCGCCTGGCCTTCTTCAGGTTTAGGGTTTCTGATTATCTCTCGGAGAGAAATGCTTTTTTTTGTTCTTGATTATTTGTGTTGATTTTTATTTTGTACTTAAATCTGATTGACTGACAATTTGATGACAGGGCATCTAAAAATAAATCTTATTTCATCCCTCCCATGATTTTGATTCCTGCTCTTTCATTTTTACTACTTTCCACGTCTTCATTTACACCCTCCATTTTCTTCGTTTTTACCTTCTTCCCTTTTCCTCATTTCTACCCCTTTCCCTTTTCTTCATTTTTACCCCTTCCCTTTTCATTTTTACCCCTTTCCCTTTTCATTTTTACCCCTTTCCCTTTTCTTCGTTTTTACCCTTTCCCTTTTCTTCATTTTTGCCCCTTTCCATTTTCTTCATTTTTACCCCTTCCCTTTTCTTCATTTTTACCCCTTTCCTTTTCATTTTTACCCCTTTCCTTTTCATTTTTACCCCTTTCCCTTTTCTTCGTTTTTACCCCTTCCCTTTTCTTCGTTTTTACCCCTTCCCTTTTCTTCGTTTTTACCCTTTCCCTTTTCTTCGTTTTTACCCCTTCCCTTTTCTTCGTTTTTACCCCTTTCCCTTTTCTTCATTTTTACCCCCCTTTTCCTTTTCTTCATTTTTACCCCTTCCCTTTTCTTTATTTTTACCCCTTTCCCTTTTCTTCGTTTTTACCCCTTTCCCATTTCTTCATTTTTACCCCTTTCCCATTTCTTCATTTTTACCCCTTTCCCATTTCTTCGTTTTTACCCCTTTCCCATTTCTTTATTTTTACCCCTTTCCCTTTTCTTCGTTTTTACCCCTTTCCCATTTCTTTATTTTTACCCCTTTCCCATTTCTTCGTTTTTACCCCTTTCCCTTTCTTCGTTTTTACCCCTTTCCTTTTCTTCATTTTTACCCCTTTCCTTTTCTTCATTTTTACCCCTTTCCATTTTCTTCATTTTTACCCCTTTCCCTTTTCTTCGTTTTTACCCTTTCCCTTTTCTTCATTTTTGCCCCTTTCCATTTTCTTCATTTTTACCCCTTCCCTTTTCTTCATTTTTACCCCTTTCCTTTTCATTTTTACCCCTTTCCTTTTCATTTTTACCCCTTTCCCTTTTCTTCGTTTTTACCCCTTCCCTTTTCTTCGTTTTTACCCCTTCCCTTTTCTTCGTTTTTACCCTTTCCCTTTTCTTCGTTTTTACCCCTTCCCTTTTCTTCGTTTTTACCCCTTTCCCTTTTCTTCATTTTTACCCCCCTTTTCCTTTTCTTCATTTTTACCCCTTCCCTTTTCTTTATTTTTACCCCTTTCCCTTTTCTTCGTTTTTACCCCTTTCCCATTTCTTCATTTTTACCCCTTTCCCATTTCTTCATTTTTACCCCTTTCCCATTTCTTCGTTTTTACCCCTTTCCCATTTCTTTATTTTTACCCCTTTCCCTTTTCTTCGTTTTTACCCCTTTCCCATTTCTTTATTTTTACCCCTTTCCCATTTCTTCGTTTTTACCCCTTTCCCTTTCTTCGTTTTTACCCCTTTCCTTTTCTTCATTTTTACCCCTTTCCTTTTCTTCATTTTTACCCCTTTCCTTTTCTTCATTTTTACCCCTTTCCCTTTACTTCATTTTTACCCCTTTCCCTTTTCTTCATTTTTACCCCTTTCCCTTTCTTCGTTTTTACCCCTTTCCATTTTCTTCGTTTTTACCCCTTTCCATTTTCTTCGTTTTTACCCCTTTCCCTTTTCTTCATTTTTACCCCTTTCCTTTTCTTCATTTTTACCCCTTTCCTGTTCATTTTTACCCTTTTCAATCTAACCCCTTCCCTCTTTTATCCCCCCCCCCAAGTCTTCATTCTTATCCCTCACCCACTTTCCCATGTCAACTTTTCTAAATTTTATTTTATTTTTAATTTCATCCTTTTTGTAGCGAAGGTAAGAATGGTATGTATTATTTTGATTTTTCGGACTACTGTTCTCATCTTGGGGAGTTATTCTCACAACGTTTCAGCCGATGTAGCCTCCGACAGTATTCAGGTGTATCTTGACAATGGCTCTTATTGGTGAATTGTAGAAAGAATGTTTTTGTTCTTTTTTCCAACAAACCACTAGGCGTTAGAATTCAAAATGTGTGATGTGTTTATGAAATGGAAAGAACGTCGAGTCGTTTCCATTTTTGTATTAATTCGGGTCTGTACCGATTTTTTAAATTTTTTATTTATAAAAAAAATTATTTTTTATGGAAACCGCTCCAGACAAGGCATGAAGTCACTTGATGTAAGGAGCTAAAAAAGAATACTTCTTCAAGGTCAAAAGCTAGCCAACGATAAGTGTTAGATGGATAGAGTCCCACCCAGAAAACAGCAATTCTTCCCCCTTTGTCAGAAACATCGCTCATGGAATGTGAGGACTAAAGGACAAAATAAGGGAAGCGAGAGTTACGAGACTGCCGAAAGTGAACCGAAAGTTTGTTGGAAAAAAAAAGAACAAAAACATAACAATAAGAGCCATTGTCAAGATACACATGAAGGTCGGACGTCACATCGGCGAAAATGTTGAGAATAACAAGCCAGATGAGAACAGTAGTCCGAACTATCTCAATAATGCATATTATCAATCCTCATCTCAAAAATTCAGAAACAGAAGATTAGTAATCGGAATAATTCATATTTATTAATAAGGTCTCGTAAATAAATTTTGTTTTATTTTTATTCCAGAAGTATTATAGTTATAAAATGATTTCTGAACCTGTTCTAATGTTCTAATGTGTCTCTTTTGTGTCCTGCTAAATCATCCACTTCACTTTATCGTTAGTGTATTTAAAAAAAAAATGTTGGTTTTTGTTTCGCCCCTTTTGTTGTTGTTAAAATAAACCTGAATGTTGTCTTTCCTGTCTTGCGAAGATGCCAATTGCGATGAGCTTGAAGTGCACCGGTACCCGCCACCCCGTGGTGCTGCTGAGGCCGGCCTCTGGTGGTGTCAATGACTCTGCTACTCAGCTTTCGACATTAGGGGGGGTAGGTCAATATCAAATTTTTGAAAGGTGTTTTCTTTTTCTTTCTTCCTTTTTCCCCCCTCCCTTATCTTACTTTCTGACGTTTCTTTATGATCAAACCGCAACAAAAAAGGGTCTTTTTTTCTTTCTTCTTTTTTTCTATTTTTTTTTAATCTTTTTTTTTAAATCTTTTTTTTTAGTCTTTTTTTTTTAATCTTTTTTTTTTATCTTTTTTTAAAATCTTTTTTTAAAATCTTTTTTTTGTTTTTAATCTTTTTTTAAAATCTGTTTTTTGTTTTTTAATCTTTTTTTTGTTTTTAATCTTTTTAAAAAATTTTTTTTAAATTGTTTTATTTATTTATTTTTTTAAATCTAATCTTTTTATCCTGGTACTGTGATAGTCATAAACTTGTATAATCTTTCATGTTTGATAACAGATGTTTTTTTTTTTTTGTTTTTTTTTGTATATATATTTAAGATTTTATTTGGCATAATAATAGAGCGTTCGCTAATGGGCCGGGAGACTGGGGTTCAATCCTTGGTCGAGTCATATCAACGACTCAAAAAAATGATACATGTTTCCACCTTGCTGAACACTCAGCATTATAAGGTGAGGATCAAGGGTAAGTGGAGTAGGAAAAAGAGGTGGCAGCCTCCCCTACATCTCGGTGTAGTAACCAATGAAAAGGGAGCCTTAAGGTCGCCCTCGACTATACTCAACTAATTATTTTTTTAAATGTATTATTTGGATTATTCTGACTACTGTTCTCGTCTTGGATGTTATTCTCTCGATGTTTCGACCGATGTAACCTCCGATCTTCTTCGGACGTGTTTTGTTGAATTCAGGAATCTATGAAATTTCAGGCTCAACCTTTAATTTAATCCCGATTGTTCTTGTTTCGCCAGCCATGACCGGGTAGTAATCGCAAGACTGTCACGTACGTTACTTAACACCTTTATCCATTGCACCACAATCTGGAGACCGTAAAAATTGAATACTGGACTGGTATAGTAAAGAGATAAGTTTTGCTTCGTTTAATGTTAGCCCTTTGTACTTTGGTATGCACAGCCGCTAAGTCATCTTAGCATGTAGGTGTGAAGAAGTTGCAAAGAGCTCTGGACGATCAGATTTGAGAAGTTGGTGACTGGAAGTCGAACAGCGAATAGTCTGTTACGGTCGGGGTCCCAGATTAAAAATCTCCCTCTTCCGAAATCTAACGCGAGATGATTGCGAAGTCGGTCGAACTGGATAAAAAGAGATAACAAGCAGAAGAAATCACGAGAGTTTCACAAATTACCCAATAGGGCGCGCTTTATATGATTACGGTATTTGTTTTATTGTGCCCTCGATTGAGTGCCTTAATCTAATGCAGTGTGTTTTTTTTTTGTTTTTTTTTATTATTCTGGGCGTGTCGATACTAGCGTCAGCGGATGCGAAGCACAGTTTACAATTCACACACATTAGAAACAACGTGCACAAGACTTGTTGAAAACGTGTGTGCGTGTGTCTCGTTGGGGTCCCGTCGTTAGTGTATCTACATCTGAACTAAGCCTCCCATCTCTCATGTCTAGGATAGACTTCTTGAACACTGGTGTGTGTTGTTGGGGTCTCGTCATTAGTGTCTCATCTTCTGAGCTAATCCTTCCATCTCTCAAGTCTAGGATATCAGCTGACACTCACTCTGACGTCTCTTGTCGATCTGCCGCAAGACTATTCTCTCGTCATTCTCCTACAGCTTTATGGCTAATTCAGATAAATTCATAGCAAATGTCTACACGTGGAAATTTTGAGATTGGCCGGCACACAATGTAATCGATACAAAATTAATAAAAATTGTTAACGATTACCGTTTTTTTTCTGTCCTCGATCAGTGAAGGAAAAATCTTTCTAGACTGAGGCAATTTTTTTCATTTTTTGTCCACATCCAGAATGCCTCCTTGGTGAGGAGCTGGACCGTCGCCATATTAAAAACCGATAGCTTATGTCCGACTCTGCCCTCGTGTGGACGCAAGTAAATAGGACCCCTTTTTTTTATGTTTACTTGATTCATCTCCAAAAAGGGGCACATTGTCACTGAGACGTACTGTGATTAGGGGACAAGTTCATAAGGGGCATCCTAAGTGGGGAGTTGTGTAGCAAGATGTTTGTTCACATTACATTTAAATTTCTGCATGTTGGTACAGTGAGGGAAACAGGAAGCAGGGTGGGAATTTCAAAGAAAAGTGGTCTGAGGAAAGAAGCTATTAGAGTAGAAAGGGGACCTTTACAGTGAAGGGGTGCGATTTTGCTGCTAGTTTGGTTGGTCGGAGGTATTTTCTTTTAGGGGTTACAAATGTAGTAAGTTCGTCAGCAACTTCCGTGGAAGTATTTGTGAAATTGTGTATTTTGTTGTAAAATTTTAAAATAAAAAAAAACTAAAAAAAAACTGTTTATTGAAATGCAGAGGTTGTTAGAGTTTATGACAATTGTAGTATTTTTTAAAAAAATTAATGACCCTTATTTTTACTTTTTTTAAAAAAATTTTTTTATTTAAAAGTTTTTTTAAAATTTATTTTTATTTTATTTATGTATTATTTATTTAATTCAATTTATTTATTTTTAATTTTGACCTATATTTAAAAGTTTTTTAAAAATTTATTTTTTATTTTATTTAGTTTTATTTTATTTATTTTTATTTTATTTTATTTATTTTAATTTTATTCATGTATTATTTATTTAATTAAATTTATTTATTTTTAATTTTGACCGTTATTTTTATTTTTTTAATTTATTTTAATTTTATTTATTTTTATTCTATTTAGTTTTATTTTATTTATTTTTATTTTATTTATGTATTATTTATTTAATTAAATTTATTTATTTTTAATTTTGACCTTTATTTAAAAGTTTTTTAAAATTTATTTTTATTTTATTTAGTTTTATTTTATTTATTTTTATTTTATTTATGTATTATTTATTTAATTAAATTTATTTATTTTTTATTTTGACCTTTATTTTATTTTTATTTTATTTTTACTTTTTAAAAATTTTAACCATTATTTATTTTTTTTATTTATTCTTACGTTTTATTTATTTTATTTTTTTTATTTTATTTATTTTTAATTTTGACCCTTATTCAATTTTTTTTTTAAATTTAATTTTTACTTTTTATTTTTATTTTTATTTTTTTCTAATTTAAATTTTTTGTTATTTTATTTTACTTTTTAATTATTTTATTTTTTATTTATTTTTAAAAATTTATTTTTAATTATTTTTTTTTTACTTGCTGGTGTGGTCATAAAAGAAACAGTTTTTCGTCTGTCCTTCCCGATTTTTTATTTTTTTGGTTTGTTTGTTTTTTATAAAAAAAGAAGAAAAAATATAATTAACACCTTCGTATAACCATATTGCTAAACATTACCTTTATTAAAAAAAAAAAAAAATTCTGGCAGCATTACATATATTTTAGGTGAAATCCGAGAAAAGTTCTGCTTTCTTAACAAATTTTTTTTCTTTTCTTTTTTTTTCTTTTCTTTTTCTTTTTTTTTTCTTTTCTTTTTTTTCTTTTCTTTTTTTTTCTTTTCTTTTTCTTTTTTTTTTCTTTTCTTTTTTTTTTCTCCTTTTTTTTCTTTTTCTTTTCTCTTTTTTTTCTTTTTTTTTTCTTTTTAATAAGAAAAACTGATTTTCCCTCTTATGACAGTTCTCTCTGAAAACTGAAAATTTAAATTTTGCCGTGAAGACTAAGACTTCAAGCAATTCATGGAGGGGATAGGGGAGTTAGATGACTTCAAGCAATTCATGAAGGGGATAGGGGAGTTAGATGACTTCAAGCAATTCATGAAGGGGATAGAGGAGTTAGATGACTTCAAGCAATTCATGAAGGGGATAGGGGAGTTAGATGACTTCAATCAATTCATGAAGGGGATAGGGGAGTTAGATGACTTCAAGCAATTCATGAAGGGGATAGGGGAGTTAGATGACTTCAAGCAATTCATGAAGGGGATAGGGGAGTTAGATGACTTCAAGCAATTCATGAAGGGGATAGGGGAGTTAGATGACTTCAAGCAATTCATGAAGGGGATAGGGGAGTTAGATGACTTCAAGCAATTCATGAAGGGGATAGGGGAGTTAGATGACTTCAAGCAATTCATGAAGGGGATAGGGGAGTTAGATGACTTCAAGCAATTCATGAAGGGGATAGGGGAGTTAGATGACTTCAAGCAATTCATGAAGGGGATAGGGGAGTTAGATGACTTCAAGCAATTCATGAAGGGGATAGGGGAGTTAGATGACTTCAAGCAATTCATGAAGGGGATAGGGGAGTTAGATGACTTCAAGCAATTCATGTATATATTCCAAAATTCATAATGATTGGTTCATAAAATAAATGTTAGCATTTTCAAAAAAATGATTTTCAAAAAAATGATTTCCCATGTTAGTCACCATATTTTTTAGAATATACATTCCAAAATTATCAAAAAGGACAAACCAAAAATATTCTTAACTTTAGTCGATGGTGTGTGGAATGAACAAATGAAAAAGGGAGGCGGGCGAAACAGGAGGAAAGGGTTGAAAGCAAATTATTTCCATTTTCGACATTTAAATACTTAGGGTTACTGTTTTTTTTTTTAAATGGTTGATTGATTTGCTATAAAACTGGAAAACCAAAAACGGTCGGAATTAATTCATATTTTCTCATCTGAATC
This sequence comes from Sepiola atlantica, assembly GCA_963556195.1. Lineage (NCBI taxonomy): Eukaryota > Metazoa > Mollusca > Cephalopoda > Sepiida > Sepiolidae > Sepiola > Sepiola atlantica. The sequence goes on along the minus strand of OY744553.1, from coordinate 49,151,661 downwards.
CCATTTTTTTAATGTTTTAGAAAAACGTTTCTTGCTGTCAGATTTATTTTTATAAGGTATTTGATGCAATATGGTGTTCATAAAATAATTGAAAGGTTTTTTTACTTTCTTCTTTTTTTTCTTTCTTCTTTATTTTCTTCCCCCCCCTCCCTCTCTCTTCTTTCCCCCCTCTCTCTCTCTTCTTTCCCCCTCTCTCTTCTTTCCCCCTCTCTCTTCTTCCCCCCCCCTCTCTCTCTTCTTTCCCCCCTCTCTCTCTCTTCTTTTCCCCTCTCTCTCTCTTCTTCCCCCCTCTCTCTCTCTTCTTTCCCCCTCTCTCTCTCTTCTTTCCCCCTCTCTCTCTCTTCTTTCCCCCTCTCTCTCTCTTCTTTCCCCCTCTCTCTCTCTTCTTTCCCCCCTCTCTCTCTTCTTCCCCCCCTCTCTCTCTTTTTCCCCCCTCTCTCTCTTCTTTCCCCCCCTCTCTCTCTTCTTTCTCCCTCTCTCTCTCCTTCCCCCTCTCTCTCCTTCCCCCTCTCTCTTCTTTTACCCCTCTCTCTTCTTTCCCTCTCTCTCTTCTTTCCCTCTCTCTCTCTTCTTTCCCTCTCTCTCTCTTCTTTCCCTCTCTCTCTTCTTTCCACCCTCTCTCTTCTTTCCCTTTCTCCCTTCTTTCCCTCTCTCTCTTCTTCCCCCTCTCTCTCTTCTTTCCCTCTCTCTCTTCTTCCCCCCTCTCTCTTCTTTCCCTCTCTCTCTTCTTTCCCCCCTCTCTCTTCTTTCCCCCCTCTCTCTTCTTTCCCCCCTCTCTCTTCTTTCCCCCTCTCTCTTATCTTCTCCCCTCTCTCTTCTTCTTCACCCCTCTCTCTTCTTTCCCCTCTCTCTTCTTCTCCCCCCCCTCTCTCTTCGCCCCCCTCTTCTTCTCCCCCTCTTCTTCTCCCCCCTCTCTCTATTTCTCCCCCCCTCTCTTCTTCTCCCCCTCTCTCTTCTTCTCCCCCTCTCTCTTCTTCTTTCCCCCTCTCTCTTCTTTCCCCCCTCTCTCTCTTCCCTCCCTCTTCCCCATCTCTCTCTTCTTCCCCATCTCTCTCTTCTTCCCCATCTCTCTCTTCTTCCCCATCTCTCTCTTCTTCCCCATCTCTCTCTTCTTCCCCCTCTCTCTTATTTTCCCGCTCTCTCTTCTTTCCCCTCTCTCTTTTTCTCTTCTCTCCCCCCTCTCTCTCTTCTTTACTATCTCTCCCTCTTTTCTCTTTTTTCTTTTTCGTTTTTCCCTTTTTAGTCCCCTTCCCTTCCCTAACCTTTCTTTCTTTCTTTGTGTGTGTAATAATCAAGAAAACGCCTTCAAAATTATTAATCCGGTTCTATTTTTTCCTATTTCCGTTCTTTTGGTCTTTTTCGTGTGATAATCGTTTCAGAAAAAAATGTTTCTAACTTTAATTCAAACTTTAACTTTTTTTCTGGTTTGTTTACTAACATAAACATTAATTCTAACTTAGACCTCTTTCTTTTTTTCTTTCTTTTTTTTTTAATAAAAAAAAAACAAACAAAAAAGAAACCGATGCTGGTGGGTCGATAGATGATGACATAACTAATCTCTCCCCCTAAATATGATATGAACCAACATCTTTCTGCCCAACTCCCCATCAAGGCTGCACTCCTTCTCCCCCTCCCCTTAAATTGGACTCCTATCATAGTAACCCCTTACACCTCAGTGGCAATATGCTTTGTTTCAGGTGAATAGAATTGTTTTTAAAAAGTAAATAAAATAATTAGAAATATGAACTTATTTGCATGGGCTGTGCCACCCCTCGGGGGGAGGGCTAACAGGCTCGAATCACGAGTTAGTGTATCTCGTCATATTTAGTCCCGTTTCTTGTGCGTCAACTGACTTCACAGGTAAAACTTTATTTTTTTATTTTATTTTATCTTCTATTCTATAAAGGACAGTTTGTCCGTGTGTGTGTGTGTGTATATGTCTGGCTATAACACTAAAATTGACAAAAACAAACACCCACAAAGTTGGTATTTTCTTGATAGGCGTTGCCCCTGTGAATAATATTTAAAATATAGAAGAAAAAAATTCATTCTTTGACCGTAAACCGGTGCAGATTTCGTCAGGGAAAAGAAGGGGGTTATGTTTTCCAGCCACTAACTAAAGGGAAGTAACTCTGATTTTTTTTTTTTTTTTTTTTTCAAGGAGTTAATTCCCTTATGCCGACTAATCCTTGAGGAATCTACATTAGGGAGAGTTGTCTGGTTTTTGGTTTAATTTTACTTCAGTCAAAGTTCTCAGAAATCAAGGGACCCCTTCCTGAGGTGAACACTTGATCGCTATACCGGATACGTAGATATGCGAGTGTTCCATTAAAGTCGATACGGCACAATCACGTTGACACACCGGTTCCCGTTCGATCACCGAAGTTAAGCGGCGTCGAGCCTGGCCAGTACTAAATGGGTGACCATTTGGGAATACCAGGTGCTGTATGTCAAATCCCTCAACGGCGGAGTAGTCTGTATGTCAGGCTGCGATGGCAGATGAAGGGTTGCAACCAGTCAGGGGGTTCAGTCGTCTCGGTCTCCGTGCCACTGAACATAAACCTTCCTGGCCAAGATGATGCGTCTGTTGTTTGTGCACCAACTTATCCATGTTAAACAAATCCACGCACAGGCGTCTCCAGAGACACCAGTAGTGGGAACCTACAATTGAGGCCCTGGAAACCCGCATACTCGATTCGAGTGTCGGCCATGATGATGAAAGTCGATTGGGGGGGGGGGGGATTTAATATTGTTAACTTCTTTGCCAACTCAACGTTTGGCAGGTAAAGGTGAACTTTAATGGATATTCGAATGTCTATGTATCTTATATAGAGAGCAAGTGTTAGCCCCAGGAAGGGGCCCCTTGATTTCTTGGGGGGGGGGGGGGGGAGGAAAATTAATGTTGTTAACTTCAAAGTTCACTAAGAATCAGGTTTTTGTATATTAGCATGTGTTTGGTTTTTTTGCAGGAAAGCAACCAAATTAACGTAAATTAGCCCCCCTCTGCTTTCGAGTTGGTTTATTTTTTATTTTTTTAATATTTCAGTTTTGTATCAAGTTAGCGAAAATTTTGAATACCAACATTTTTGTATGAACCGCATTTAATACGAATCCTACGGAATAATTAGCGTTTTTTTTTGTTGTTGTTTTCTTTTTTGTCATATTGGTGGACTTAAATGATTATTATATTTGTAAGTTCTACCGAATTTATGATGAAAATGCACGAATGGTGAGCCCACGAATAGCAGCGGGTTCACTGTACTACGAATATATCAAGTAAAGTCAACCATCCCCCCCCCCCCCAATACTTTGTCTGTTTTTCTCCTCCCTCCTCTTCCTTGCACGTTTTTCTCCTCCCCCCCCTTCCTTGAACGTTTTTCTCCTCCCTCCTCTTTCTTGAACGTTTTTCTCCCCTCCCCCCTTCTTTGAACGTTTTTCTCTTCCCCCCCTTCCTTGAACGTTCCCCCCCCTTCTTTGAACGTTTTTCTCCCCCCCCCCTTCCTTAGACGTTTTTCTCCTCCCCCTCTTCCTTGAACGTTTTTCTCCTCCCCCTCTTCCTTGAACGTTTTTCTCCTCCCCCTCTTCCTTGAACGTTTCCCCTCCCCCTCTTCCTTGAACGTTTTTCTTCCCCCCCTTTTCCTTGAACGTTTTTCTTCCCCCCCTCTTCCTTGAACGTTTTTCTCCTCCCTCCTCTTTCTTGAACATCCCCCCTTCCTTGAACGTTTCCCCTCCCCCTTCTTTGAACGTTTTTCTCCCCTCTCCTCTTCTTTGAACGTTTTTCTCCCCTCCCCCTTCTTTGAACGTTTTTCTCCCCCCCCCCTTCCTTGAACGTATTACTCCTCCCCCTCTTCCTTGAACGTTTTTCTCCCCCCCTCTTTCTTGAACATTCCCCCCCCCCCTTCCTTGAACGTTTTTCTCCTCCCCTCTTCCTCCCCCCCCCCCCTTCCTAGTCTTTTTCACCCCCTTTCCACCTCCATGCCCTTCTACTTCTTTGTCTCTGTTTCTTTCTTTCTCCTTTTATGTCCCCATCACCTTCTAACATCTCTCTCTGGCTGAAAAGATTTTAACACTACGTTTTGTAGACAGATGAGGTTTGGCAGACTCTTTGATCTTGTTCTTCAGAATGGTTTCATTTATTTTCTGCTTCTTTTGTGCCAGCTCGTTTCACTCGTTGGTTTAGTGGTCTTCATCAATTCGCTGTTTTGATAACTCATTGTAATACAGCTTCCTATTCCAGTAGCTTCTTTCCAAGAACCGCAGGCTTGTGGAACTCTCTTCCTGCTGACTGTTTTTCTTCCTATGTATAGTATAGCCTTAGTCTTTTGAAGACTAAGGCTAATAGGCATCTCGTGTATTTGCGATAATCATCTTTCGTTCTTGTTAGCTCCTTACATCAAGTGACTTCATGCCTTGTCTGGATTTCCATTTTAAAAAAAAATTAATCTGAACTATATAAAATAACTTTGTTTTTATGTATTCGCACACACACACACACACACACATATATATATATGAGAGTTTGAATTACCTAACCCGACACCATCCTCGAGTGTCTTAAGTCTCTCTGTACCAGGGTTGTCAGGACAACCTGACATAGGGAAACTTCAATCTACAAGTAAACCCTGACTAAATATTCAAAATAACATAGTATTCAAAGTACAAATAAGATCCCCTCGAGACGGCTATACACCAGTTTATACGAGGAATGGTGCATCTCCGCCGCAGGTAGGGGCCCCCTTGATTTCTGAGAACTTCAACTGAAGTAAAATGACATAAAAAGTGATATATATATATGTATATGTTTCAGCCACCATTGCTCCTATCAACACCCCTGGCAGCATCCCTGTAAACCCTGTCTCAAATTTTAATGCCAACTGAACAAAGAAAAAAAAGATGCTTATTCAGAATAGCGCCCCAAGAATTACGTATTTAGGGAAATTCCCGAGTCTTGACATAGATTCTCAAACGCTTTTGAAACTTAACAAATTTTTTTTTTTTTTTGATATATTTTTTATTTATTTAACCAAAATTGTGTACTTTTTCTTGATTTCCCACCAAAAGAATGCAATGATGTTTTATTATTTTATTTATTTATTTTTTAATTATTTTATTTATTTCTTTTTTAATTATTTTATTTAGTTTTTTTAAAATTATTTTATTTAGTTTTTTTTTAAATTATTTTATTTAGTTTTTTTTAAATTATTTTTAGTTTTTTTTTAATTATTTTATTTAGTTTTTTTTATTTATTATTTTATTTAGTTTTTTTTAAATTATTTTATTTAGTTTTTTTTAAATTATTTTATTTAGTTTTTTTTTAATTATTTTATTTAGTTTTTTTTAAATTATTTTATTTAGTTTTTTTTTAATTATTTTATTTAGTTTTTTTAATTATTTTATTTAGTTTTTTTAATTATTTTATTTAGTTTTTTTAATTATTTTATTTAGTTTTTTTTAATTTATTTTATTTATTTTGTTTTATTATTTTATTTAGTTTTTTTAAAAATTATTTTATTTAGTTTTTTTTAATTATTTTATTTAGTTTTTTTTATTATTTTATTTAGTTTTTTTTAAATTTTATTTAGTTTTTTTTAAATTTTATTTAGTTTTTTAAAATTATTTAGTTTTTTAAAAAATTATTTATTTAGTTTTTTTTAAATTATTTATTTAGTTTTTTTTAAATTTTATTTAGTTTTTTTTTATTTTATTTAGTTTATTTTTATTATTTTATTTAGTTTTTTTTATTTTATTTAGTTTTTTAAAAATTATTATTTTTAATTATTTAGTTTTTTTAATTATTTATTTAGTTTTTTTTTAATTTTAAGTTTTTTTTTATTATTTTATTTAGTTTTTTTTAATTTTATTTAGTTTTTTTTAATTATTTATTTAGTTTTTTTTAAATTTTATTTAGTTTTTTTTATTTTATTTTTTAAAATTTTATTTAGATTTTTTAAAATTATTTTATTTAGTTTTTTTTTCATTTTATTTAGTTTAAAATTTTTAGTTTTTTAAATTTTATTTAGTTTTTTAAAATTTTATTTAGTTTTTTCTTTATTTTCTTTAGTTTTTTTTTTGGGGGGAGCGGGGTCTGTTGCCACCCTTACTTAGGGTTAAGGGAGCTTTTGAAGGGGGTGCACCTTGACGCAGGGTTATTGGCAGGGTTACAAAAGAGATTTTTTTTTGGGGGGGGGGGGGTTAATAAGAATTAAATCAATGAAGTTCATTACCGTGATTATTATTATTATTATTATTATTTTGTCTGTAACCACCTTTTTTATTTTTTATTTGTTTCGGCCAATTTATTGTCGATCTCGGCCAAGTTCGGAATTTGTTGTCAAAACTCGTGAATCTCCGTTAACTTCATTGTGCACCATTCTGCACAAGCATAAAAAAATTTTAAAAAATCTAACGTCCACAAAATGTTCGTAAAAAAAAATCTCTCGAGTGTACGAGTGAGTGCGTGCGCGGAGAATTGTGCGATGTAAATATGTGGTCCTTTGCGCGGTTCTCTTGTTTCTGATTGGCTTATAATCTTCTGCTGTATCTATACATATATATATATACATATATATATATCCTTTTCAGCCACCATTGCTCCCATCAACCCTGGCAGCATCCCTAGTGTCGTAAACCCTGTATCAAATTCCAATGCCAACCGTACTTCCATCGGAGGAGGAATCAGCCCGGCCAGCTTTAGTTCACAGGTTCGCAGTCTCTAACGAGCTTTTTACTCTACCCTTCCCTGCTCTCTTGCATATTTACACACATACACGTATATATATATATATATATATGTATATGTATATATGTATATATATGTATATGTATATATGTATATATATGTATATGTATATATGTATATATATGTATATGTATATATGTATATATATGTGTATGTATACATATATATATATGTGTATGTATATATGTGTATGTATATATGTATATATATGTGTATGTATACATATATATATATGTGTATGTATATGTGTATATATATATGTATGTATATATATATATAGTGTATATGTATGTGTGTGTATATATATATGTGTATGTATATGTGTATATATGTATGTATATATATATATAGTGTGTATGTATGTGTGTGTATATATATATGTGTATGTATATATGTATATATATGTGTATGTATATATGTATATATATGTGTATGTATATATGTATATATATGTGTATGTATATATATATGTGTGTATATATATGTGTATGTGTATGTATATATGTATATGTATGTGTATATATATGTCTATGTGTATATAAGTAAAAATGAAAACTTTTTTTTTTTCAAGGTCTTATTGATTTATTTAATCTTGCCGTTTCATTTATTTTGAGGTTTTAGTACTCTTGACGTTAATTCAGCCTGGTTGACTGATTTTTCCTCCGTGGCTGAGTCGGTTAAGGGCACGCCTGGCTATAAGGTTGCCCCTTCAGGGAACAAGTTTTAATCG
>OY744553.1:49136692-49141692 GCA_963556195.1 Sepiola atlantica | reverse complement strand
GGGCTGTTCAGAATGAGCGAGATGTCAACGATATTATAGAAATAAACGAGACCTTACTCCGGAAAAAAAAAGTTTTCACTTTCCTTTTTACATATTTTGTTGTTGCATATTTGCCTCATTGTCGTCCGTGCACGTTTTATGGTCATATATGCATGCTGACGTGAATGCTTTAATTACTCTATTAATTCTGTTGTCTGGCATGTCAATTCCTCCGATGTGTCAATTCTGTTGTCTGTCAATTCTTCTGATGTGTCAATTCTGTTGTCTGTCAATTCTTCTGATGTGTCAATTCTGTTGTCTGTCAATTCTTCCGATGTGTCAATTCTGTTGTCTGTCAATTCTTCTGATGTGTCAATTCTGTTGTCTGTCAATTCTTCTGATGTGTCAATTCTGTTGTCTGTCAATTCTTCCGATGTGTCAATTCTGTTGTCTGTCAATTCTTCTGATGTGTCAATTCTGTTGTCTGTCAATTCTTCTGATGTGTCAATTCTGTTGTCTGTCAATTCTTCCGATGTGTCAATTCTGTTGTCTGTCAATTCTTCTGATGTGTCAATTCTGTTGTCTGTCAATTCTTCCGATGTGTCAATTCTGTTGTCTGTCAATTCTTCCGATGTGTCAATTCTGTTGTCTGTCAATTCTTCCGATGTGTCAATTCTGTTGTCTGTCAATTCTTCCGATGTGTCAATTCTGTTGTCTGTCAATTCTTCCGATGTGTCAATTCTGTTGTCTGTCAATTCTTCTGATGTGTCAATTCTGTTGTCTGTCAATTCTTCTGATGTGTCAATTCTGTTGTCTGTCAATTCTTCTGATGTGTCAATTCTGTTGTCTGTCAATTCTTCTGATGTGTCAATTCTGTTGTCTGTCAATTCTTCTGATGTGTCAATTCTGTTGTCTGTCAATTCTTCCGATGTGTCAATTCTGTTGTCTGTCAATTCTTCCGATGTGTCAATTCTGTTGTCTGTCAATTCTTCCGATGTGTCAATTCTGTTGTCTGTCAATTTTTCCGATGTGTCAATTCTGTTGTCTGTCAATTCTTCCGATGTGTCAATTCTGTTGTCTGTCAATTCTTCCGATGTGTCAATTCTGTTGTCTGTCAATTCTTCCGATGTGTCAATTCTGTTGTCTGTCAATTCTTCTGATGTATCAATTCTGTTGTCTGTCAATTCTTCTGATGTGTCAATTCTGTTGTCTGTCAATTCTTCCGATGTGTCAATTCTGTTGTCTGTCAATTCTTCCGACACATCAATTCTGTTGTCTGTCAATTCTTCCGATGTGTCAATTCTGTTGTCTGTCAATTCTTCTGATGTATCAATTCTGTTGTCTGTCAATTCTTCCGACACATCAATTCTGTTGTCTGTTTCTATTTCTCTTTTCACAAAAGATTGTGTAAATAGTCTGTCATGTATCAATTATGTGGTCTCCCCTCCCACCTGGCCTTCTGACGTGTCAGTTCTGTTGCCCCTTCCTTTTTATGCAAACAAATGATTAAAATATACCCTCATTCAGTGCAACCTTTTTTTTTTCAATTGTTTAAACAAGATTTTTTTTGTTTATTTATCTTTGACTTCGAAAATCCAACAATAATCAATACTCCGACCCTCCAAAAATTTCACACCTAACCACAAAATCTCCCCTCTCTCCCCTCACCCTATCGACTACTTCTTTCACACTCTTACTCACCCACCCCGCTTACTTTCAAATCATCATTTTTTCAAATCTTTTTCTAAAACTATGATACTACCTACACACCAAAGACACATAGCCTCACCCCCTCCCCTCCTATTTCCCCAGCCCCTCAAAATCTATGCTACACCTCACCAGGACAAAAACCTCAGCACCCCCCTCCCTCTCTCCCACCCTAAGACAAATTCACTAACACTCCCACACTCCCTCAGCCCGGACCTCGGTTCTGCGCTCCCAGTAGTGGCTGCTACTTCTTCTCATCAACCCATCATGTCAACCCAATATTTCTATGTACTTGCATGACATTTTTCTTAAAATTATCATCCTGAGGAAGTCTTACAAATAAAGACGAAACGTTGATGAATACATAAAAAAAAACATTTTTTGTTTTTGTGTTTTTTCATTTCCCACATTTATATATTTGTATGTGCAGGATTCACCTGAAAAACGGAAAGAAGAAAAACCAATTTTAAATCAGTTTCGCATATGAATTTAACGTAAAATGATCCTTCATTTCCGGACCATTCTAGCGTTTTAGGGTAATTAACTATTTTCTATGAGAGATGAATTCTGTGCATTCTATTTTTGAGGGAAAGGTCTCTCTCTCTTTTTCTTTAGGCTACTACGTGTGGGTTTTACAATGTTTTTTTGTTTTTTTTTATAGAGACTTTATTTTTTTAATGGAAATCGCTCCAGACAAAGCATGAAGCCACTTTATGTAAGGAACTAAAAAAAAAAATACTACTTCAAGGTCAAAAACTAGCCGAGGATAAGTGTTAGATGGATAGATCCCGACCCAGAAAACAGCAATTCTTTCTCCCTTTTTTCAGAAACATCGCTCATGATATGTGAGGACTAAAGGACAAAATAAGGGAAGCGAGAGATGACCCCCCCAATTTAAAAAAAAAAACTTTCACCGTAATTCTTAGTAGCCCCTTATGTCTACAGTGGCACCATGCCTTGTTTGGGGTGAACTATGTTAAAAATTTTTTTAAAAAAAAGGGTAATAGGTCCCGCACTGTCAATCAAGCTCCAACCCCTGTCTCATCACCGCAATGTTGCATCCCTATGCCTGATTTACTTCAATGGAATGTGCTCCAATGAACTTTCAGCACTGGTGTCCTCTCGACGTAAACACCCCCTACCAACCCGTCAACAGCAAAATGCCACCCCTTCATTGTAGAGATCCCAAATGCCGGAAAGCTTTCTATGCTAACAGTTTCTTCCCTTGAACTGCTAGATTTTGGAATTCCCTCCCTGTTCCTTGCTTCTCTAACCCTAACCCTTACCCTAACCCTAACGTGCAGAAATCTTAATGTAATGATAACAAACATCTCGATGCTCAAATCTCTTCCTCCTGTAGGTATGGGCCCCTAATTCACGGTAGCCCCTTACGTCTCGGTGGCAATGTGTCTTGTCTGGGGTGAATAAAAGTTTGTTAAAAAAAAATAATTAAATAACAGTTTGTTTTATGGATGTGATTAAGGGACCTGTTTGAAATTGGTTCAAGTGACTCAATCGCAGTCATTTAAAAATAAAGAATAGTCTTCAATATTAAAGATAAGCATATAATTGTCTCCCCCCCGCCTCGAATACAGTTTTTTTTCGGTTTCTTTTTCTTTTTCTACTATTCTGTCAATAAACAATTCAGAAATCCATTTAATGTCGTAAAATTTCATACGCAATATCTGGCCTAGACCTTGGGAATTGAAAAAATATCGGGTCAAATTTTCCTCCACCGAAAAATTAACTGGAGTAAGTTTTCCTAGTTCGGGCGAAAACATTAAAATTTAAGATATTTTCTTTAATTAAGTTTAAACATCAGTTTAATTGTAGAATAGGGACCGCTGTTTTCTTTCACTCATTTCGCTTGGTATTCGCCCAAATTTTGGACGAAACTGATTGTTGATCTTAATTATAATTATCAATTCTTAATTATTAATTATTATAATTTTTGATCCTGAAATAAAATTCTCATGTTTGAAATTCCGTACAAAGAAGTGACATGAGAATGTGAGTCTTCAAGACAAACTTAGATCTGATGACCTCAGAGGAAGATAAAATCTGGAGAGTATCGGGAGATGTGTGCTGAACAGGAGACTTAGTTGATTTGGTCACATTGAAAGAATAGATTAGAGTGTTAGGTAGCAAGGTCAGTTCACAGGGAAATGCCAAGGACAAGATGAGAAAGTGATCAAGATGGACTTTAGAGAAAGAGGGATAAATAAAGACCTGGTCAGAGATAGGTTAGTTTGGAAGTCAATTTCTTAAAGCCGTCCAACATATACCAGCATTTAAAACGGACGTTAAACTGAATATGATGATGATGATGATGTGATTCCCGAGTTCGCCAAGAAGCACCTGGAGAAGGTCAGAGGTCAAAAAAACATTTTTTGAGAATAATATCCAAGATGAGAAGAGTAGTCCGAATAATAAAAACTTATCAATCCTCATCTCAAAAATTCTGAATTTTTTAATTTTTTTAATTTAAAAAATTTTTTTTTTCATAATAATTTACTTATTTATTTATTTTTTTATTTAAAAAAATTTTTTTTTTCGTAATAATTTACTTATTTATTTTTATTTTTTTTCCAGAATGTAATTTATTTATTAATTTTTTTTCTTTTATAATAATTTACTTATTTATTAATTAATTTTTTTTTTTTTTTTAATAATAATTTTACTTATTTATTTATTTATTAACTATTATTTATTTTTATTTATTTTTTCCAGAATGTAATCACTGGAGGCACGAGCCATTACCCAGTTAGTAACCAGTTCATGATTGGAGATTACGTCATGCCGGGCAACGTGGTCACGCCTGCCAACAACTATCGAAAATCTGAAGCTGTTTAGGGGTGGAGGCAGGGGTAGGGGGGATGGGGGGGGTCAACCTCCCTCCCCCCTCCCCCTCATCCACTCTCACTTGATCCTCCTTCACATACACCACCACCACCATCTCCATTTCAGTTCCTCCTACTACTACTCGTCCTATTACTACTACTACTACTACTACTAAAACCAGTGTCACTGCTATGACTACTATTATTTCTTACAGAGGTCATTCAGCATTTATAATGTCATGTCTTTTTATGAAGGAGGAGGAGGAGGAGGAAAACCTCCTCCTCCTCATCCTCTACTGTGTTTGAACACCACATCACCCCCCCCCCCCACCCTCTAGTTTTTCATATATTTCCCCCCCTTTTTTATTTTATTTTTTTATTTTTTAAATTTTTTCTTTACAAGAGCCTTGGGGGTCAGAGGTTGTTAGGGTCCTTCAGGGAAGAAATCTGAAGCCGTAGTCAACTCTCATGTTT
>OY744553.1:49129192-49131692 GCA_963556195.1 Sepiola atlantica | reverse complement strand
TCTTTTTTTTTCTCACCATTTCTTTTACCGCCTACAAAACTGCATGTTTTTTTTTTTTTTTTTTTTTAATAATTAATTTTCGAAAATGTAGTTTGTATGTTACAAATGTTCCTACACCCGACTCCTAGCCACACACATATATATATATATATATATATATATATATATTTTTGGACTGTAATTAAATATATTGAGCTCCTGCTTTGGTAATCGAGCACTTTGGTCAATATTTCAAAAAACAAAACCTGTACCTATTATATATATATATATATATATATATATATATATATATATATATATAAACATGTTTTTGTATAGATCTTGTGACTTTTATGTGAGCGTGTGTACTTGTATGAAACTCTATACCTACGACGATGGTATTGCGTCTAAAAATAACAATAATCTTTAAAAACCAAACTTCTGTAGATAGAATTGTCATCGCCAACGCGCATCTCCTAAAAAATAAAGTAAGATGGACACTGGCTGTTCTGGAGGAAGCAACAAGAAAGAAAAAAAGTATTTTCAATTTTTTAATTTCTTTTATTCTTATTGTATTTTATTTTAACAATTTTTTTTATATTTAAAAAAAAAAAATTATTTTATTTAAAAAAAAAAATTTTTATTTAAAAAAAAAAATTGTTTTCATTTTTTTTTTTAATTTAAAATTTTTATTTTATTTCAACAAATGTTTTCATTTTTTTTATTAAAAATTTTTTTTTTATTTAAAAACTTTTTTTACATTTTAATGGGAGAGACAGATCTTAACCAATTTGTTTTTTTGTTTGTTGTTTTTTTTTCTTGCAAAAGCGTGTTAAAATTATTATTTTTTAAGAAACACAAGTGAATTATAATAATTTAATTCAAGTTAAAATTTATTTAATTAGTTTGTAAATTTTGAAGTGTCACAAAGTAAACAGATGACGGTCATTTTTTTATGATCTCTTTATAGATTGAAAATCTGGAATTATTAAAGTTTTAAAAATCAAGTGTTTTGCTTTATTTGCAATTAAATAATTTTTAATTTTTTTTTAGATTTTCATTTTTTTTTTTAGATTTTCATTTTTGTTTTTAGATTTTCATTTTTGTTTTTAGATTTTCATTTTTTTTTTAGATTTATCTTTTTTTTTTTTAGATTTATCATTTTTTTGGGGGGGAAAAAATTTTTCTTTAATCATTTTTTTGTTGTTGTTTCCTACCTCGACCTCTGACTTTTTCCCACTCCCCACCTCATCACAGGAACTTATTTTAATATTGAGTAAAAAAAAAAAAAGAAGAAATTAAAATTAAAAAAACAAAAATTGCTATTAAGAAAAAAAAAACTTTATCGAATTTCTAAAAAAAAAAAAAAAAAAAAAAGAGATTCTATGAATCTCCTGTCTTCTGGGAAAAAAAAAGGCTTCAAATAACTTGTCCATGTTTTTACGTTTCAAAATGACGTTATTTGCCCATATTTACAGATTTCAGTAGACTTGTTTTTTTTTTTATTTTCTGTTTTTTTTTTTCTTCCCTCAATTTTTTTCAACTGAAATAAAACAAAAGAAAACATTTTAAAATTAAAAAAAAAGATTTAAAAAAAAATCCTGTCATAATATGAAACAAAAATTATTTCTTGACTTATTTTTTTTTGTCATTTTATGTCAATTTTGTTTGTCGATTCAAAAAAAAAAACAATTTATTTTTTAAAAAGATCAATTTTTTTTTACATCTATTTAAAAAAAAATTTATTTAAAAAAAAATTTTTTTAATAAATATTTTTTTTTAATAAAATAATTTTTTTTTAATAATTTTTTTAAAATAAATTGTTTTTTAATAAATTTTTAAAAAATAATTTAAAAAAAAAAAAAATTTTATTTAAAAAAAAGAAAAATTTATTACGTATTATGTTAAATAATATAATTCAGAGATGTGGAGTCTGATTTTAAAAACCAAACTCTGACTCCTATAACTTTTGGTTTGGTTCAGGAAGAGTGACAATCATCTGATCTCATACGACCCCGGGAGAGTGAAAACGCAGGTTGCTACATCTTGTTGTGAAGGGGGATCTTTAAAAGCATAAAAAACATCAAAATTATGCCTGGTGAGGAATGCGCAACCCAACATCGGCTTCTTGTGTGTAATTTCAGGGTAACGTCACATCCTGTGCTACTCACCGTAAATTCCATCCGAAAATCAGATCCTGGAAGCTCAAAGACCAAAATGTGTAGCGCAAATTCAAAGATGGTTTCATTGAAGGCATGCAGAATTACCAGATTACGAATGGAGTACTTATCCAGATTAGGACCCAAGCTTGGTGTCGGGTTAGTGTTGAGTATCAAAAGAGGATTTTCAACCTTACATTTCTATAAATAAATTCCATCTTATTAATTTTCTTCCTCGAATGTCTTTTGGCCTTGATAAGTTGTCATTTGTTACGAAGAGAAAATGTTCGCAATGGCGTTTTAATCGTCGAAAGTGCAGATACAACGGACGTATCTCACTGACAGACGCATCTCTCTCTCTA
>OY744553.1:49079192-49126692 GCA_963556195.1 Sepiola atlantica | reverse complement strand
CGTGATTTGGGCATCTTTTACGAGACTCAGCAGAGTAAAAACGCTAAAAAACAAATATACAACAAATAAAAGTAACTGTAAGCTGTAAAAGTTAGTTTCAAACTTACCTGTGGCATTTGTTTGTATTTTTAGACCGTTACAACCGCTATAGAAATCAATAGTTTTATCACCGTAACGTGGGAAAAACATGGCTGCTTTTGGGGGGCATTTGGTAAGGAAGCACGTGAATCGCCATCTTGAATTTTGTGCAAGCCTTTGGGAAAAAAACAATACATTTTTTTTTTTTTTACATCTAATAAAAACCCATTTATAATAGGTAAAAATAAAAACAAATTACATAGGTAAATAGAAAAATATCTATTCTCGTCGCAGGTCAACTTGTTGCAAATTTATGCTTTTAAACCCTTTCTCGTTCTTTTTTTGGACCTCGTTCGCAACTGTGCTGAGCGTCGTAACATATACCCTAAATTGATTTTTTGTGCACAATATCTTGGTTCCGCCCCGGTCACATTAAATAATAGATATGTATTTGCGGTGCAATTTTACTTATAGGCCGATGCAGTTAATTGTGTTCATGTAAACGCATTATTTTGTACTTACTCAGTCATATTTTATCTCTCACGCCCCGAAAAAGAATTTTAAAATATCAAGCAAGCAATATATATATATTTGTTATTCCACGTATGCTTCTAGAGAAGTGTTTTCAGAATGATTAGTGATGTATGAAACATAAAAACGATGTTTTTGTAAATATTATATTTTATTCTGATATTTCGAGCAGTCCTCCGCTCTTTGTCAAAAAAATTATACGAAATGAAGAAAAATGAAACTGTTGAGAAAACTGGAATTTTAAAAAAGCCTGCAGCGTTCATTTCTTTACGGGAAATGTCTCTGGCGATAAGATAAGTAATCCATTGTCTTTTTTTAAAAAAAGGACCGCGTGTGCGGCTGTGCTGTTATGCATTACCTGGCACGCTAGGAAGTAAGTGTAGTATCTGTTCCGATGGATACTGCACCCTATAGACGGGTGTCGTCTTGTCCTTCGGGACTTGATTCCACCTGTCTGTGGGTTTGTCCTGTGCAGTTCTAGGAGGTCCACTGTCCCAGGCTTCGCCTCCCCTCTTTGGGGAGGAGTAAGTTTATTGCTTACTGCCTGAGGCGCCCCTACCGGGGAATGCCGACGGGGCTGCCCAGGCAATTTTTATGGCCAGAGTGCTCACTTTCTCGGGCGCTGGCTTTTCAAACCCCACTTACTCGAGCCGAGCTGTGGTCACATCTTACTTGTGGGAGTAAGATAAAACTGGCCTTGTGCCTAACTCCTGGAGAGGAGTAAATAAATATATAGTTTAAATGGCATTAAGTAATTGAATTGGGCGGAGTAGAAGGGAAAAAAATAATAATGAATAAAAATAAAAAAAATAATTAAAAAGTTTATTATATATATATATTATATATATATATATATATATATATAGATTTAGATTTTTCACTTATAAAATAGATCATTCAGTGAAGACCGGGGTTGTTCCAATAAAAAACAAGCTCGATGATACTCGATTACAGAGTACAGAGCATTTATATGTGATTTTATGAAGGCTTACCAAAGCATTCCTTTCAGGACACCAATGATCACCATTAAAGATATTTTTGGAAGGGTAATATTGAAATAAGACTCTTTGAACTCGGACGAACATTTGTGTTGACTTTTCTTTGTGAGAAGTTGGATTTAGAATTCCCATACTATCATTGGATTGGTATGGTAACTTGTGAGCGGTATCTTGAATGATTTAGTTCTTTTGTTTTTTTTGTGGGGGGGGGGGATTTATTCATCATTGTGCCGGCCGACGTGAAAGTGTATTATCGCACATTGTTCCGGTTTTATGGTTTTATTGAATGTATTTGGGACCGATTATTTGCTTGTTGGCTTGGTGGAAGAAATAATGCACGAGCTATTTTCTAAGACTTTTCTAGGACTTTCTTTTTTTATCGTTGTTCTTGCTTTTTAATTTTGACTTTTATTTTTATTTTTATTTTTTTTCCTCCTCTCTTCTTAAGTGACCTCAACTATTGCAACGCCACATTGTGTATTGTCGGCAGTTGAAACCAGTATTCCAGACATTTAATTTCCCTGATGATCTGCCAAGCAAGTAACTGCTTGGTAGTGAAACACGTGTAGGAAAAAACATTTAATTTGAATAAATAATATTTGTAAGAAAAAATATCTTTAATGGTGATCATTGGTGTCCTGAAAGGAATGCTTTGGTAAGCCTTCATAAAATCACATATATATATATATATATATATATATATATATAAAATGCTAGACATCAATATCGAAAGTTCGATCCCTGTCAAAGTTAGTCATGCTGATGACGTCTATGAGCCAGAAACACGTGTCCATAGATTACTCTTATGTACGTATAAAATAAATAAAAGTATATATTAACGAAAAGTACGTCCTATGAAGTTAAGGGCGACTAATAATGCAATTTTCTGCATCTTAATCACTTAGGAAAGTGAGACAATCGAAATAATAGTAAGCCAAAAAAAAAAAAACAACGAACGCTGCAATCACCAATAAAAAATAATTACATAAAAATATATATTAGTGTGTCAAGTTATATTGAAAAGAAATCAATAAAGTGTGATAGCTAAATACAAATAATTTATTTAAAAACTATACGTTACATATTTTAGAATCGTACCGCGGTTTCATCCAAATGGGTTTACTTTTTAAATTAAATTTTTCTTTATTTATTTTCTAATAATTTTTCTTTTATCTCATATCAGCATGTTGACGATTCCATTTGGGGTTTCTACTTTTTAAACATTCTGAAATATGTAACGTATAGTTTTTAAATAAATTATTTGTGTGTGTGTATAAATATATATATATATATATATATATTACTGCCTATGCACTATTTTTTTTTTCGAAGAAGAAAGTGTTTAGGACGGCGATCTCATCATTTACCATTTTGTATTAATAATTTTTTTAAATTATAAAAATTACAATTCATAGCAAACATTTTTCTTTTTTTTTTGCATCGTGTTTCATTGGTTTAATTCTTTCAATCTAAGGGAGATAATTCATAAGTTGAAGATGAGTTATTTCCCTTGCATTTCAAAATGTTTATAAATCTTCCTATTGTTTGCAGACTTTGGAAATTAATGGGAAACGATCTCTTCTCTCCTCTGCACCCCCTTTTCTCTCAGAAGAGACGTTGCTAGGCTTTCCTTACTCTATCGTTATTTCCATTGAAGGCGCTTGACTGAGCTCCAACCCTGCTTCCCTCCATTTAACAGCAAGAACTCGTCTTACCATCACCACTGCAAAGAACTCTTGGGCATTTTCAACAACAGCTAACAGAACGAAAAAGGGGTCAAAACAAACAAATAGTCAACAAATAAATGGGGCATCTTTTACGAGACTCAGCAGAGTAAAAACGCTAAAAAAAACAAATATACAACAAATAAAAGTAACTGTAAGCTGTAAAAGTTAGTTTCAAACTTGCATGTGCTATTTGTTTGTATTTTAAACCCGTTTGAAGTGCTATTTATTAGAAATTTAAGCTCTACACACGGTTTTCGAAGAAAACAAAATGGCCGCTCTACGTAATAATATCGAGTGACTGGCCGCCATTAATCTTTGAGAAAGTAGATGTTTTAAAAAACAAGAAATTTTTTTTTTAACATCTAATAAAAAGCCATTTATACTACGTAAAAATACAAACAAATTACATAGGTAAGTAGAAAAATGTCTATTCTAGACATAAGTCAACTTTACTTGTTGCAAATTTATGTTTTTAAACTCTTTCTCGTTCTTTTTTTGGACCCCGTTCGCGCCTCTGCTGAGCGTCGTAACATATACCCAATAAATGTTACCAAAGGCAAGATAAGTTACTCTTCTATTAATCTGGATAAGTTTATTTGTGGGTGCTTTTGCTGATGAGCGGCCGTATTAAAAAATATTTTATTATAAAAACAATATTATATACTTATTCAGCGTTATATTCTTACTCACTGTACAAAAAAGTAGAAAAAATTATCCACTAGAACTTTAATTACAAGTATTTTTCCATTCTGCGTATCATAACAGCGACTCGTTCACTGAGACTCCATCTTATTTTGTAACAAGATTTCGCAAGGGCAGATAATCATGCAAATCAAAAAAAAAAACTACATATATAAAAATTAAACAAAATGGAGTCTCAGTGAACGAATCGCTGTTATGATACGCAGAATAGAAACATACTTGTAATTAAAGTTCTAGTGGATAATTTTTTGTACAGTGAGTAAGAATATAACTCTTAATTAGTATATAATATTGTTTTTATAAAAAAATATTTTTTAATACGGCCGCTCATCAGCATAAGCACCTATTTGTGTTTTAACTTATTTTAAAGAGTTTTTTTGTTAACAAAAAAAAACTTCATAATCGGTGAAAAATCGAAAAATAAACAAAATAGTGTCAGAAACATATCCAATAAATGTCACCAATCGTGGGAAAATGTAATGTTCTACCAGTATTTTGCTTAATTTTCGTTTTTTGAGCGATTATCGAAACTATGTAATTTCAGCCATTTTTTTTTTTTTTTCTCGGTTTATTATTTTTGTTCTTTCCAGCTTCTCATCAATCCGGCACTCTGCATTGCCTCCAGCCTTCTTAACATATTTACTATATATATATCTATATATATATATATAGTACAATACCCGCCCTAGGACAAGTATAAGTAATAAATATAGAATAAGTTAAAAATTTTAAACCATCTGCGAATGTCGAGAGGAGGCCCATACGATGTCTGCCTCCTACTGCCCGACCGGTGCAGCGTGAAAGATCTTTCAGGGTGCAACACAAATGCAAAGGACTGCATAAAAAAAGTGTGAAACTAACATTACTCATGGATAAGATTTAATCGCCCCCCCCCCTCTGCTCCCCAGACAAATGTGCACTCGACATAGTTTGAGAGATCAAATAATGAACTTCTTATAATAATCAGCTTATGTTCCGTGTGAGAAAAAGGTTACGTTTAATTAATCACGAGATGGGGGGGGGGGGGGGGGCACAATGGCGGGGGGGAAGATCGAAGAGAAAAAAAAGTTGTGAAATCTTAACCAAACCGATGTGAAAAACCATCGAAATCTGTGTGTGTGTGTGTGTGTGTGTGTGTGTGTGTGTGTGTGTGTGTATATATATATATAACTGTGTATATAGAAAACTCATGAGCTAAGGACTTAAGGATACTTTGCTTGAACTTTGAATTCTAATAAAATTTGATTGACACCTTATTTTATTACTTCATTTTATATTATAATATATATATATATATATATATATATATATATATATATATTTTGGATGAAACCGCAGTACATTGCTGAATTATGTAATATACAGTATCTAAATAAATTATATTAGCTCTCTTATATGATCGAGCACTTTATTTGATTTCTTTTCATATAAAACCTGACACACTATATATATGTATATATATATATATATATATATATATATATATGTACTTGGCCTTTTGGCTAAGATCAAAGTGTAGTATCTGTTCCGATGGATACTGTACCCCTATAGACGGATGTCGTCTTGTCCTTCGGGGCTTGATTCCACCTGTCTGTGGGTTTGTCCTGTGCAGTTCTAGGAGGTCCACCCTCCCAGGCTTCGCCTTCCCTCTTTGGGGAGGAGTAAGTTTATTGCTTACTGCTTGAGGCGCCCCTACCGGGGAATGCCGACGGGGCTGCCCAGGCAATTTTTAAATGGCCAGAGTGCTCACCTCTCGAGCGCTGGCTTTTAACCCCACTTACTCGACCCAAGCTGTGGTCACATCTTACTTGTGGGAGTAAGATAAAACTGGCCTTGTGCCTAACTCCTGCAGAGGAGTAAATAAATATATGTACTTGGCCTTTTGGCTAAGATCAAAGTGTAGTATCTGTTCCGATGGATACTGCACCCCATAGACCGGTATTGTCTTGGCCTTCGGGGCTTGATTTACGCCGGTCTATGGGTCTGTCCTGTGCAGTTCTAGGAGGTTCACCCTCCCAGGCTTTGCCTCCCCTCTTTGGGGAGGAGTAAGTTTATTGCTTACTGTCTGAGGCGCCCCTACCGGGGAATGCCGACGGGGCTGCCCAGGCAATTTTTAATGGCCAGAGTGCTCACCTCTCGAGCGCTGGCTTTTCAAACCCCACTTTCTCGACCCGAGCTTGGGTCACATCTTACTTGTGGGAGTAAGATAAAACTGGCCTTGTGCCTAACTCCTGTAGCAGAGTAAATAAAATATATATGAGAAAGGAAGGATGAGGGTAATCTGACGTAATGGGAAATGAAAAAGGAAACACCAAAAGATGTTTTTTTTTTTTTTTATGTATTCATCAACGTTTCGTCTTTATTTGTAAGACTTCCTCAGGATGATAATTTTAAGAAAAATGTCATGCAAGTACATGGAAATATTGGGTTGACATGATGGGTTGATGAGAAGAAGTAGTAGCCACTACTGGGACTTCTCTCTGCCCGGACCTCGGTCCTGCGCTCCCAATAGTGGCTACTACTTCTTCTCATTAACCCATCATGTCAACCCAATATTTCCATGTACTTGCATGACATTTTTCTTAAAATTATCATCCTGAGGAAGTCTTACAAATAAAGACGAAACGTTGATGAATACATAAAAAACATCCATTTTTTGGTTTTTCCTTTTTCATATATATATATATATATATATATATATATGTATACGAACTTTTTAAATAAATATTTATTTTTATTAGCTATAGACATCGATGTTTGATGCTTATGCAATCTTTAGTGTAGGGAATCTTAATTCTTGCCGGCAGGAGGGCACGAACCTGGTTTCAAAGTCACCACTGAGTCGTTGTCTGGTATTCTACCCCTCGGCCGCCACCAATTAGCACGGAAATGAAACTCTATAAAAGCTAAATCAGCAAACGCACATAGAAAACAGTCAACAACAAAGGGTCGGAATATCGCATTTAAGCCAGTCTGGGACTGCTTATTATTAAATTCTCTCTCATATATAAGAGATAGATAGATATAGATAGATAGATATAGATAGATAGATACATATATAGTTATATATAGATAGATATATAGTTATATATAGATATATAGTTAGTTATATATAGTTAGATAGATATATATATAGTTAGATCGTTATATATATATATATATATTTTTGTTGGTGATTTTATTATTCCATTATTGCTACAAAATATATATTGTTTCATTAGCGTTCATAATGAACACCAATTCTTCAGGCGTATATATATATATATATATATATATATATATATATATATATATAAGCATCTTTAATTGTAGCTTAATTTCTATAAATATATTTTCATCACATATATATATATATATATATATATATATATATATAGATAACTTTACGATACTTTACTTATCGTTAATTCTATTATCATTAGTGTATATATATATATATAGAAGCATCTTTAATTGTTTCTCCTGTGTTTGGTGTATGCTACGAGGCCTGCCTTTCCTTCTTTTCGTAAGGATATAGTGCCATATATCAAATATAGTAATGTTGTGTACGAGTTGAAATGCCAGTGTGATGCTGGTTATATAGGGCGTACTTACTTGCATTTGCAGACCCGCAAAAACCAGCACGTTCCATCTAAAACCAGACAGGGAAGAGCAGGATTCCTGTGTCACCCGTTCCTCTGCGACTTTGGACTCTGCTATTGGCCAGCATTTGCTTGAAAATCCTTGCTGTGCGAATAAAAACTATAAAACAGCGGTTTGCGGCGTTGCATCGAGTGGATTCCAAAACGATTCAATCTGCGAAAGTTGCCTGATGATGAAAGTTGCCTGATGATTGGAGCGCCGAAATACGAATCGAGAATACATTCTCGGCCATCAGTCCGTCACTTGTTAAAAATATGACAGCAAACCTTTATATCAAGTTAAACAACTACGACATATTGAGAAACAAGTTTACAATCTTTCTAGCAAACGATGCAAAATCTGAAATAAAACCACTTAAAAAAGTAACAAAAGTGAAAAATGATGCAGGTTTATATAAGATTGAATTTTCTTGCGTTTGGTAAAAGTTATTAGTTTTCTTTTTTTTTTTGTTTTTTCACCCATTTTCTCTTGTAAAGTATACTGCACGATCACTGAGTTTTTTTTATCTCCTTGATTCTGTTACTGGTATTGGTTTCTCCAATTCTGTCAGATACTTACAGGAGGGACGGCGAGATTCGAACACGACATACCCAGCTCGTTCGTCGACGTCATCATGCACTTCTCTTCTGCCACGTTGCAATTCTGTATATTTTGGTGGCCTTTATTTGAGGTATTCCTAGGAGGTTCACCCCCCCACCCCCCTCCCAGGACTGGGTGAGGGCCCAACACTCACTGTCATACAACATCAACGCTTCTTACGGAGAGAGGAAAAGGAAGAGAGAAAGAGAAATAAAATCGAGCTAAATGATGAAAAAAATAAGGACTTAAAGCCCTAGCGATTTGGCAGAAATCAGTCTTTGCTTTAAAAAAAAAAGCCTACCTTTAAAGAAAAAACAGATGGGCTTATGCACCATCCACTAGTCTCTCCCTCTTAGACAAGGTCCAACACTCACTGCCGTACAACATCACGCTTATGTAGCTATCATAGACCTTACCTCTGGTAATAATTGGGATGGTTCAGGATGTTAGGATTGGGAGAAGTTCTCTGAACTTTCCCCCAAACTGTCTTGACTCTGATGGTCGGACGTAGTTCGCAGCCACCTCCAGCACTCAGCACATCTCCTAGGTAGCGAAAGGAGTCAACCACCTACAGGGTGTCTTCGCCTATTTCAACTTCTGTTTTAGGGCAGCCCTCAATTTGGTGTGAAATATATATATATATATATATATATATATATATTAACTTCACTTCTTTTAATTGCTCCATCGTTAATTTTGGCACATTCAATTCCCCGTTTGCTCTTTCTTTCGACGATATTATTGATTAAAAACTATCGATTTTCTCCTGACGAGATGATAGTCGAAAGGGCCTTTGAGAGATTTCCGTGCATCCTTTTTAAATGCATATATATATATATATATATATATATATATATATATATATTTTTTAAAATTCATTTATAAACCAATTCTGTTGTATACAGATTTTTATAATTCATTTACAAATTAATTTTAGCGTGCACAAAAGTTCGACATGGATGTGCGTTTCTGGCTATAAGCCGTCATCAGCGTGCCTCCCAGGACAGGGATCGAACCTTCGATGTTTATATTCGTAGACTAGCACTCTAACGACTAGACTAGAACGACCTGCCCCATTCGTGCGAGACTTCTTAATTATTTGTTATTGTTTTTTTAGTGATGACTCGTCCGATTAAGCGCGAATTAAAAAAGGAAAAAGGCGCTCATTTGCATATTCTTATAAAAATAAAAATAAAACGCTCAGGGTGGCGAAAAATAAAAACGCACCGTAAAAGGATACCGGTCGCTATCGCTAAAAAAAAACAAAACAATAACAACTAATCTATATCTATAGATAGATAGATATCTATATCTATAGATCTAGATATCCAGATCTATAGATCTAGATCTATAGATCTATATATATAGATCTATATATCTAGAGATAGATATATGGAACATTTTTAATTTCATCCCGTCGGATTGTTTTATCCTTCTATCTACCCATATATTTTTCTTGGCCTTTTGGCTAAGATCAAAGTGTAGTATCTGTTCCGATGGATACTGCACCCCATAGACTGGTATTGTCTTGGCTTTCGGGGCTTGATTTATACCTGTCTATGGGTCTTCTGTTCTGTGCAGTTCTAGGTGGTCCACCCTCCCAGGCTTCGCCTCCCCTCTTTGGGAAGGAGTAAGTTTATTGCTTACTGCCTGAGGCGCCCCTACCAGGGAATGCTGACGGGGCTGCCCAGGCAATTTTTAAACCCCACTTTCCCGACCCGACCTTGAGTCACATCTTACTTGTGGGAGTAAGATAAAAACTGTGCCTAACTCCTGGAGAGGAGTAAATCAATACCCATATATGTATATAGATATAGATATCTAGATCTAGACATGTATAGATAGATATCTATATATATTGATGATACAAGGTCTGAACTTTAAGTAGCGTTCAGACCTTGTATCATTAATATATATAGATATCTATCTATATATATATGTCTAGATCTAGATATCTATCTATCTATATCTATATACATATATGGGTATTGATTTACTCCTCTCCAGGAGTTAGGCACAAGGCCAGTTTTTATCTTACTCCCTCAAATTTATGGTTGGTTACAGCAACGGTGTATGCTGAAGCATTGTCATGCTGTAGGCGTGCACGTCTTTGATTGACATTTGAAAATCAAGAAGACATCTTTTTTGTCCGCATCTAGGGTGCTGCAAGTGTCTCAAACACCAACCAACATCTCACGCTTTCCATGCAGTCGAAAGGGTTGACATCCATCAGGTTGCATGCAGTCATATTGCTTCCTACACACTCAAGCCAAGTCTTCCTCGGCCTATCACGCTCCCTAGTGCCGGGTTAGGGTTAGGTATGAAAATACATTTTGCCTTGTTTCCAATCAGAATCATATTTGGATTAACGTCCACTTTACATTCTGGCATGTGTTGGACGGCTTTAAGAAATTGATTTCCAAACTAACGTATCTCTGCCCAGGACAATTTTAATCATTCTTCCTGTTTTCCTTTGCCTTCCCCTGTGAACTGGACCTGCTACCTTAACTGTTCTACATCTACTAATCCAAGAACTCTCATCCGTTCTTTCAACGCGGCCGTAACGTCGAAGTACCCTCTTCTACACACACCCTCATATACCGTCCAGATTTAATCTTCTGAGATCATCGGAACTAAGACTGTTTTTAAGACTCACATTACACATCCATCGTATTATTCTGATATCATTTCTCTCCATGAAACGCATGTCCTCAACACTAATTACAGATAGTTCATCAGAACGTACTACTCGGGTACCACGGTGTTGAATCAAAAAGCGTCTTTGATCCAAAGTTCGTTAAGCATTTTTCTGACGTGAAATCCATGCAAATGACATTCAATAACGTTGAAAGGCTTTTAAAATTTGACTTCCAAACTAACCCATCTCTGGCCAGATCTTTATTTATCCCTCGTTCTCTCAAATCCATCCTATGTTTTATTTGGTCTACCCCTGCTACTAACCCAAGAACTCTGATCCATTCTTTCACCGTGACCAAACCATTAAAGTCTCCTGTTCTGCACACATTGCCCTATACTGTCCAGATTTAATCTTCTGAGGTCATCAGATCTAAGCCTAGCATTACACATCAATCGTATTATTCCTGTATCATGAAACGCATGTCCTCAACACTAATCTAATACATTACATACAAATTTAATTTAACAAATTTAAACTTAACAAGACAATTAGAAATGCAGTAAAATATGATTTGAAATTAAAATTTTACACAAGAACACGAATATAATTGTTAACAACAGCCATGAAGAAAAAGAGATTGGAAAGGTACAATAAAATTATTAGTCAAACCTCTACATACGAATTTAATTCGTTCTGGGACCAACCAAAGCGGAACTGGGAAATGAACTCTCCATCCAGTCGTGATCGCTGCTGCATAGCGAGCTAACCACGAAACTTCGTCGTATGTTGGATTTTCCATCAGGTGTAGAGTTGATAATTTGATCAAATTTCACGTCGTATGTTGGAAAAATTTGTATCTCGAGGTTTGACTGTACCGTCTAGATTTTGGGTGGATAATTCTGGTCGAAAGTCTTTTTTTTTTTTTAGAATCAATCTCTACTTTGGAATTTCATTTCTTTACCAAATCCTCATAAAACTATTCTGATCATTGTCCATTGTCCGTTGACTGATGTCATAAAAATTGCGTTGAACTAATTCTTTAGCAAGAAGATTCAGCTTTTTATTCTGCCCATTGTCCGTTGACTAACGCCATCAAATTTCTTTTTAAAAAATTATTAAAACATAATTTGGTGAACAAAATGATTCTTCGTTTTAGTTTACGGTTTTAAGTCTTCTTCCTCAGCAACTCGATGGCTAATTAGAATACCTGTCCTAGGATGGGTAAAAATTACCCCCCCCCCCCGAACAATTTTTTTTTACCACTTTTATGTTCCATTGCAAAGATTAAAATCAAAACAATGATATTAAACCTTATGTCTAGAATCCTTATTTCTATTTTGATAAAAATCCATTACATGATTTGGATTTTAGAAAATGTCAAATTTAAGCTTAAGGAGTCTTAAGAAATTGAAATTTGGAGAATCTAGTTTAATTGGTGTCGAATGACAATGGATCAAATTCAATGCAAATCTGAAATATTTGAATTTTCAAGATGGGGGGGGGGGGGGTATTTGCACCTATATTATGTCCCCTAAAAATTCTCCAAAGGAAGTGAAATTTGCTGAATATTAATTGATGTTCAATACAGTAATCAAATCAGATCACCGAAGTTAAGCAACGTTGAGCCTTGTCAGTATTAGATGGGTGACCATTTGGGAATACCAGGTGCTCTCCGCTTATCTCACTTAAATAAGTGAAGATGTGATGTGTAACCAAAACATAAGTTTTTTGTTTTTCTTATTTTTTTCTGTACAATCTTATTTTCAGCTACCACGTAATTACATAACAAAGTTTATACATTTCTTTAAGTATTTTAATGTTGTGGCGAAACAGCAGAAGCACCAAAGTTTTTTCCGATAGGAAACCAAACATTCATTTAATTGTTCATTTGTAATTTGGCAAATCTGTCAAACTGGAACATCGAAATAAAAAAAAAATTTAAAAAAAACAAACAAAAAAAAACTTGCGGCATCAAATAGACATGAAGCACCCCAGAATGAGCAATGACCAAAAGGATTTTTTTTTTTAACTTCCGGTTGAATTATAACCAAAACAATACACACGTTTATAACTTTGCCATCAGATTTATTTATTTATTATTATAATAACAAAAAACTTTTAGTTACAAAAAAAAATTTTTCTGAGTGCCATTTATACGACAGGAAACCAAGTGAGATCTTTTACGATGAAGCATTAATTCCAACGCTGTAGTTTGGATCCCCAAAATAACGTGAATGGGTTAGAGAATTAGGGAATGGGTTAGAGAATTAGGGAATGGGTTAGAGAATTAGGGAATGGGTTAGAGAATTAGGGAATGGGTTAGAGAATTAGGGAATGGGTTAGAGAATTAGAGAATGGGTTAGAGAATTAGAGAATGGGTTAGAGAATTAGGGAATGGGTTAGAGAATTAGGGAATGGGTTAGAGAATTAGGGAATGGGTTAGAGAATGGGTTAGAGAATTAGGGAATGGGTTAGAGAATTAGGGAATGGGTTAGAGAATTAGGGAATGGGTTAGAGAATGGGTTAGAGAATTAGGGAATGGGTTAGAGAATGGGTTAGAGAATTAGGGAATGGGTTAGAGAATTAGGGAATGGGTTAGAGAATGGGTTAGAGAATGGGTTAGAGAATTAGGGAATGGGTTAGAGAATGGGTTAGAGAATTAGGGAATGGGTTAGAGAATTAGGGAATGGGTTAGAGAATGGGTTAGAGAATTAGGGAATGGGTTAGAGAATTAGAGAATGGGTTAGAGAATTAGGGAATGGGTTAGAGAATTAGGGAATGGGTTAACAGTGGCGAAAATCCCAAAGTGTTCTCAATCTGCTTTAAGGAAGACTTTTTTTTCTTTTTTTTGTTAAATTGTGTTACACCATCTCTGCATAACATCTTTTTATTTAAAATCTTTTTTTTCCATTTTTTTTTTTCTTCTTCAAGCAAAACATAAACAAAGTTTTGGACAAAATTTTATAATTTTAACATTTTGTATTTTTAGAAAATTTTATACAAATAAACAAATTATTTTTTCTTAAGCAAAAAAAATCTGCGAAGGCAAAGTCATTTTTGTTTATGATTCAACCGTACAAAAATAAATAAAAAAATAATTCTGTCAAGACGAAACATTCTGAGGTGCCTCAAGTCTATTTGATCCAACTTGCGAGACATTCCAAAGATATGGAAATATGTAGACACACAAACAAATGCACAAAAAATAATCACAAAAGAATAAAAGAAAACACGTTTCGACGCTGTTCAATAAACTTTTTGGTTTGTTTTTACTACAGCCTGTAGAAAATGATACAAGCATAAAAAAATAAAAATAAAAAATAAAAAAAGTGGATTGGGTTTGCATATCACATGAGGGGAAAAAAATGAGTTGGGGGGATGGGGCAGAGTCCGGGGCAGGGGAAGGGAATTCAACAGTCAAGATGCGCAAGGAGGAAAATAATATAAAAAAATTTTTAAAAAAAATTAAAATAAAAAAAATTTTGAAAACTCTTCCAAAATTTTTTTATGTAAAAAAATAAAATTTAAGTACCCATTTTTTTTTTTTAAATTAAAAGATATTTTCTTTGCTTTTTAGACTAAAGAAAAAGTTGTCAATTTAAATTATTTTTTTTAAATTGTTTTATTTATTTTTTTATTTTTTTTATTTAATAAAATTTTTTTTAATAGTTTCTTATACAGTACAAAAGTGAAAATCTGTACGGAAATGTTAACAAAAAATAAACCCCATTTTTTTTTCCTCTCAAAAAGGAGTTACAAATTTAAGCTTTTCAAAATATGGTGATTTTAATAAAAAAAAAAAAAAAAAAATCATTTGTTTTCCCCAAAAAACATGAAGAGATTTACCTTTGCCTCTTTACCTAGCACCACCTGACTTTGCTTATAAAATATATATTAGTAAATTTAAAATAACGCTATACATTAGCTCGATCATCCATCGATACCTGCCGTTTCACGGAAACACTTGAAATTCAGACAGTGGGGCTAAAGATACAAAGTTTGATAGCAATTTTTTTTCAAACCGTTGATGGAAGAACTAACACATGCGTCGGACACTTTTTCAAATTGTCGACTGACGAGCTGTCATATTTGGTATTTTTAGCACGACAGACTAAATTTCTAGTGTCTCCGTCAAACAAGACGATCGAATTATTGCATAGCGTTATTTGAAATATAAAAAAAAATATATGCCCTTGCTCCAGTAATTGAGCACTCTGGCATTTCTCCTATACACAAACATACTAATATATATATATATATTAGTATTTTTTTGTTGTTTTTTTAAAGAAAAATTATACAGAGTTCTCAATTATTAGAGAAAGAGCCCCAACATCTATCTAAATATAAATATATATATATATATAGTCCTTATAAGTTTTGTTCATAGGTATTAGTCTAAAAACCTGTTTATATAATAGTGCTCAATTAACCAGTAGATCTATATTTTAACATACTTTTTTTTTATTTATACAAACATTTTAGCTACATACGCGCATACATATTTCGTCTATAGCCATGACAAGATTTATGGCAAAACATGTCTGCACATATGTAGCCAAAATGTTCATAAATAAAAAAAAAAATTAAAAAATTATACTTATATATATATGAGAATAAAGATAAAATGATCCGACGTAATGGAAAATGTAAAGCCAAAAACTATTATTTATGTATTCATCAACGTTTCGTCTTTATTGTGAGACTTTCTCAGGATGAAGAAAAAAATAATCATACAATTATCAAATTTGATCTGCGCGCGGACGGCGAGCCTCAGGCCAGACCAAATTTGATAATTGTATGATTATTTTTTCTGCATTTGTCTTCATCCTGAGGAAGTCTCACAATAAAGACAAAACGTTGATGAATACATAAATAATAGTTTTTGGCTTTCCTTTTTCATTATATATATATGTATATATATATATATATATATATATAATGACAAACTCAAGGTTTATACTCTTTTCATCGTCAAAAGACAAAGATGCGGTTGCAACTGGTGACATTCAAGTTTCCAAAGATTGCCGTCTTGGAGACTTCCGAGCCGCTTACTAGTCTTAGCGATCGTAGGAAAACAGAGTTTTGCGCATTTTGCCCTTTAATGAAATTCCGAAAAGAACGGAAATCCGATAAACTCTTAAAATCGTTTTCCACGGATTTTTATTTCAAATCATTATCTTGTCTCGGACGTATTCAGAAATGGATCACTTGTTAAATTTTCTAGCCACAATGAAGATCTGTGATACAGTAAAAAAAAAAAACAAGTTTATTTGTGGATGACTATATATAACCTGAGTTTAACTAAAGTTCCTGTCGGAAGAAAAAAAAAAAGAAAAAAGATTTCTACGTAATTATTTCTTACAGCTAAGTCACCTGCTGCACAGAAGAAGGGATGAGAGACAATATTTGGACCCTCCCAATTTTATAAAAAAAAAAATCAACTATATTTGAGATCCGAAGGATGAAAGGAAAAAAAGATTAGACCAAAATAACCAGAAGATAGAGGTTAGGGTTAGAGTCAGAAGATAGGGGGCGGGGATTCTCTGATTTTAAAAATGGACTTTATAAGCTATGTTTTTAGCTCTTTTTTTTGCGACGGATAATATTATTAAATGAACGATTATGTAATTCATGGAGCTGGATATAAACAAAGAATAGCACAAAGTGAAAAATGAGTCATTCTTTGTTTATATCCAGCCCCGTGCACACACACATATATATAAGTGTGATATGAAAAAACCAGAGTGATCAATTACTTGAGCATGAGCATGTATTTAAAAATATATATATATATATATATATATATATATATATATATATATTTCTTTAAATTTCAATATACGTTAGTTTAGTTTCAATCGATACCTTCGGTTTCACAGAAACTCAGCCCACGGGGCTAAAGATACCGACTGTAACCGGGTTCTGCAGTCAACGTTTTGATAGCTGAACCTAGACAGATATTGACTGAAGAATCGGTTACATTCGGTATCTTTAGTCCTGCGGGCTGAGTTTCCAGTGTTTTTGTGAAACTGAAGGTATCGATGGAAGACCAAACTAATGTTTAGTGTCAATTGAAATACACACACACACAATATATATATATATATATATATATGAGACTAAAAGTATACTTTTGGAGAATTGAACCTATAGCGAAATGATTTAAGTTCAATGTACGAGATAGAGCAATTATCTTCCTTCATATAATATATATATATATAGATTATATATATATATATATATATATAGATATGTGTAATAAATTGGTATATATCTGTTCAAGTAGTGCTCAATACTAAAGTAGTTATTAATAGAGCTGCTGCATGTATCGGAGCTTTTTGGGGTCGCATTGACGAGTTGAGGTCATTGTCTCTGCGACCTCCTCAGAGCCAACATAAATATAGGTATATATATATATATGGGCATGGTTTGTTTTTGTTTTAAATTTAAATTTTTAAAAGTGACCTAACATTTAGTGACAGTTGGAAGAGAAGAGGGGAAGGGCTGTTGTGGTCAGTGGTTGGTCTCATCTCTTCTGGGTGATATGTGTGCGGTGTTCTTTTTTTTTGGGGGGGGGGGGGGGGGGCTCAATTTTTTTTTTTTTTTTTTTTTTTTTAAATGACAGATGGAGCAGAAAAAAAAACAAAAACAAAAGACATGTTGCCCTATGAAGTAGAATGAAATCCATTTATGGGAATAGATGCAAAATTGAAAGTGAGTGGAGAATATATATGTGGAGATTTTATATATATAATAGTTAGTATATGGAATTAGTGGATAAGCAAGAAACATACCATTTAAAATAACACATCTCTAAAGACAACCAATATTAGTCGTCAATCCAGGTTAAGGTCGGATTCACGACCGTAATATCGGTTGGCCTTAAGAAATTTGTTATTATTTTAACTAGTGTTTCTACGCTTATCTCCAAATTTCATAATTTCATATACGAGCCATTTTTCAATTTTGTCTGAAATCTCATTTCAGGTCTTAAACTTTCTATAAATATATGAGTATAATATATATATATATATTTTCAATGTTATATGGGTGGTATTCATTGAAACAGGAATTGCATAAAAAACAATATATTTCTTTTTTGTTTATTCGATATTTAAAACGCCTTGTGTCCTTATTCCGGAATTCTGAACAAGGTTTCACTAGAAAACGCATGAAAGTTCTAGCATTTCTGAAGTAGGACTCGGGGCATTCGAAAAAAAAAAAGTGAATGGATAAAAAAAAAATAATTTGGTTTTATATATACAAATTCGTGTGTCAATTACCACCTATATAACATTGAAATATATACATATATATTAAACTTACAGAAAGAGGCAAAATGCCTTAATTTTTTTTTTTTTTTTAAGGCATTTTGCCTCTTTCTTTAAGTTTAAAATTTTAAAGATGCTTAAAAAAATGAACTTTCCCCAAATTTATACATTATATATATATATATATATATATAAATGCATAAAAAAGTGTAAAACTTAGAATGGAATTTCAGACACAATCGTTAGTTTATGGAATTAATAGATAAGTATGTAAACAAAGTAGTTAAAATAATGGTTCCGCTTAAATGTATTTCTACTAGTCTGTTCCCATGCTTATCCACTATTCTATAAACTAATTTTCCATATATATTGATAGATTTACATGAATATCAGAAAAAGTGCAGTCAAGTGACTCATCTGGTTCAATATCTGTGACTTAAAAACAGTTTTATTTTGATCCCCCCCCCCCATGGTTTCCTCCTGCGAACATCATATTTTATTCACTGACAACCGATGCAGCCGAGAGGCTTTTTAGAAAAAAAAAAAGTTTTCTTTTAGGAAATAGGAAAGGGGTCATGAGGGGAGGGGGTAGAGTTGAGAGAGAGAGAGAGGAATGTGTGTGGACCCTCAATTTTGCACCGGAATCCATGAAAGATGCATCCCTGCTTCAGAACAGCGGATCCTTGATTCGGCCCCCGTCACCCTCCGACACAAATCTCTTGCGACCCCTGGAAATGCAGAAAGAGAGAAAGAAAAATAAATTAAAAAAATAATAATGGTTCAAACATTACGAAATATTAACACAATGCCGTTTTTCATTTTTGCAAGCTTACCAAAAAAAATAAATAAAATAAACATTTAAAAAAATAACATTTAAAAAAATAAAAACATTTTAAAAAAAATAAACATTTTAAAAAAAATAAACATTTTAAAAAAAATAAACATTTAAAAAAAATAAACATTTAAAAAAAATAAACATTAAAAAAAAATAAACATTTAAAAAAAATAAATTTAAAAAAATTAAAAATTAAAAAAAAAATTTAAAAAAATAATGGTTCAAACATTACGAAATAACAAAGCTTTTTTTTATTTTTGCAAGCTTACCAAAAAAAAAAAAATAAAAAAAAAAATAAACAAATAAATAAAAAGTTTGAAGATCAGAAACTGGCAACAAATACTTTTAACGTTCCATCACTATTTATATAACTAATATTCTTCCTTTGCTACTTATAATGTTCTCAACAATTTCTTGCTCATTAAACTTTCTTTGTGTTTCTAAAATTTTAGAATCATAAATGTGACATGGCGGTATATTGCATCCGTAAAACAAGTCTTGCAAATAAAATCCACGCCACAGTCACAAAAAAAAAAAAAAAAAAAAAAAAAAAAAAAAATCGAAATAAAAGAAATATAGACCCTTATTCGAGCTGTCCGCAAACTGGGACGTTGTGTTTGAAGGGTTAAAGTGAATGCACACATAAACACAGCGATGACTGAATCCTTAAAAAAAAATAACCCCCCGAATCCGTAGTGAAATGAGGCCAAAAATGTTTGGTCACATTCAAAGTTCCTTTCCTTTAACAATTGTAAGAAACCTTTCCAACCATCGATTGCTGGACGAATATTTAATATAATCAGATATTTTCTAACCAAAAGAAAGATCCAGGTTGTCCTCGATGGCCGTAGATCCAAACAAGATGAGATTAATGCGGATCCTTGGTTTTTTTTATTTTTTTATTCTTGATCTTCATGAAGACCTCCTTGATGCAATTGTGTCCGAGATGGGTATATTTGCTAATGACACCATCCTCTATTCTCGTGGGTAAAAATTCCATTGTGGGTAAAACGCACACATAGCTATGGCAATGGCTGAACCCTTAAAAATGCCTTTCGAGCTATAGTCGAATGGGGACACGAGTGGATGGTCACATTTAATGCTACCAAGACAAACCTCCTTTTCAAAAATGGATGGTCACATTTTATGCTACCAAGACAAACCTCCTTTTCAAAAATGGATGGTAACATTTAATGCTACCAAGACAAACCTCCTTTTCAAAAATGGATGGTAACATTTGATGCTACCAAGACAAACCTCCTTTTCAAAAATGGATGGTAACATTTGATGCTACCAAGACAAACCTCCTTTTCAAAAATGGATGGTAACATTTAATGCTACCAAGACAAAGCTCCTTTTCAAAAATGGATGGTAACATTTAATGCTACCAAGACAAAGCTCCTTTTCAAAAATGGATGGTCACATTTAATGCTACCAAGACAAAGCTCCTTTTCAAAAATGGATGGTAACATTTAATGCTACCAAGACAAAGCTCCTTTTCAAAAATGGATGGTAACATTTAATGCTACCAAGACAAAGCTCCTTTTCAAAAATGGATGGTAACATTTAATGCTACCAAGACAAACCTCCTTTTCAAAAATGGATGGTAACATTTAATGCTACCAAGACAAAGCTCCTTTTCAAAAATGGATGGTCACATTTAAGGCTACCAAGACAAAGCTCCTTTTCAAAAATGGATGGTAACATTTAATGCTACCAAGACAAAGCTCCTTTTCAAAAATTGATGGTAACATTTAATGCTACTAAGACAAACCTCCTTTTCAAAAATTGATGGTAACATTTAATGCTACCAAGACAAAGCTCCTTTTCAAAAATGGATGGTCACATTTAATGCTACCAAGACAAAGCTCCTTTTCAAAAATGGATGGTCACATTTAATGCTACCAAGACAAAGCTCCTTTTCAAAAATTGATGGTAACATTTAATGCTACTAAGACAAAGCTCCTTTTCAAAAATGGATGGTCACATTTAATGCTACTAAGACAAACCTCCTTTTCAAAAATTGATGGTAACATTTAATGCTACTAAGACAAAGCTCCTTTTCAAAAATGGATGGTCACATTTAATGCTACCAAGACAAAACTCCTTTTCAAAAATGGATGGTAACATTTAATGCTGCTAAGACAACAAAGTTCCTTTCCTTTAACAACTATAAGAAACCTTTTCAACCACCGATTGCCATGGCTGATAGCACCCAGGCAACAGGAATTGGAATAAATGCATAGAAGACACTGCCAAGTCTGCTGCAAAGAAGGTGGGCTAGAAAAGTTATCACACCTGGCGATACGTCTATAAACCCACGATTCGCCCATGCATGGGGTTTTGTTGCAACATATCGGCTCGTGCACCAATCATTATTATATTTAGTTTAACTGAAGTTTTACATGTTGGCATAAGAAATTGACTTCTAAACTCACCTATCTCTGACCAGGTCTTTATTTATCCTCTTTCTTTCAAATCCATCCTTATCACTTCCTCCATGTTTCCTTGGCCTCCCCTGTCAACTAAACCTGTCGCCCCCAACTGTTCTACGTCTACTAACCCAAGAACTCTCGGCCATTCTTTCAACGTGCCAATACCATCAAAGATCATGAGGGCAAATCTGATTTCAAGAGCGAGAGTCGGGTCGGCTTACCTCTGAGGTAATTCTTGCAATAGTTCCGCACTCAAGACGCCTGCCTTGTAGCAGGCCGCAGCATACTTCTCTAAAATCACATACGCAGCCGGCACGTCCAGGCACAAATCGGGCATGGCTTCGTAAACCCTTCGGAATCCTTGCACCACTTGTTGAGGGGTGAGTATCACAGCAACACACAAACTCTTCAGCAATTTACACATCATGTCCGAAGCCC
Organism: Sepiola atlantica; assembly: GCA_963556195.1. Lineage (NCBI taxonomy): Eukaryota > Metazoa > Mollusca > Cephalopoda > Sepiida > Sepiolidae > Sepiola > Sepiola atlantica. The sequence goes on along the minus strand of OY744553.1, from coordinate 49,104,818 downwards.
TCGCAGTCGAATCTTCAAGCACCATTACTGTGGCCTGATGAAAAAAAAAAAACAAACATTAAGAATCAGAACAAAAATATCAGAAGGGGAGACAGAAATACAAAAGAAAATTGTTTTTTGTAAGTATCTTATGTAGTTTCTGAATTTTAGCTTTATACACAGACAAAAATACAACTTTACTTTTTTTTTATATATAACTAGCTTAATTATGAAATGAAAATTAAAACTTTATTTTGAGTTAAATTATTAAAATAAATTTCTCTAAAAAAAAAATTAAGAAAATAAAAAAAAAATTTAAAGGTCATCCCTAGAAAATTATGATCAGAATATTCAACTATATTAAATCTGAACTTAATATTCATATTAGAAGATTGCACTTCGAAATTATAAAAACCTTATCTTTCATATCACTGGCAATCGGAAGGTAGTACGTCCACTAAACCATATTATAATAAGTGGACGTAACACCTTCCGATTGCCAGTGATATGAAAGATGAGGTGTTTATAATTTCGAAGTACACAATTAAATTAAGTGGAAAACAACGTTATAGTGAGAAGGGGGGGTGACAGGCGGATGTATTCCAGACAGATCGATCGACTTCTCCCCCCCCCCCCCTTCTTTTCACCTTTGGTTTTCTGGGCGGATTTCAAAACCGATCTTCACTTTTTGACACAGTCTTGAGAAGATGCACACGAGTTAAAACACGAATTAATTAGAGTCAGCTGTTCCATCAATGTTTATTTTATTTTATAAAAGCTCTATTTTGTATTGAGAACTTTAAAAAAAAAAAAATTAGTTGTGTCAATATATTTGAACTTTAATTATATATATATATAATAAAAAAAAGAAAAAAAAAAAGAAAAAAAAAAGATTACCTCATAAATCAGTTCATGATGGAAATGAGGCACTTCCAATTCCTGTAAGCAGCGGGTGGCTTCCACCATATCACCAGAAGACAAATATTCTTTCAACAGCAGGACGATCTGTGAGACGAAAAGCAAAAAAAAATTAAAAATGTTCAAGAGAAATTAGACAGACTGAAGAGACTTTTAAAATTAAAAAAATTAATGACATAACGACGCGTAATTCTGAAAGTTGTGTTGACTCTCTGACACACACACACACTGACACATTATAAGAGAGTTTGAATTCCCTACTAGACATCATCCTTGAGTGTCTTTGGTCTTTCTGTACAAGGGTTTGTCAGAACAACCTGAAATGAGGACATTTCCCACTACAAGTAAAGCCTGACCAAATATTCAAAATAACAAATCCTCGACATGACTATACACTGGCTCATACAAGGAATGGTGCACCTTCTGAGTAACGTTACCTCAAGTAACAGCACTTAGCTGGATACTCCACCAGACTAGATGAATTCTTGTCCTGGAATCCGCTAAGACCAAGAGACCACAAGAAAGATATAACATATTTAAATGGTCAATTAGGGAGAGGAAAATTAATTTAAATGGTCAAATTTTAATTTAAATGGTCAATTAGGAAAATTAATGTTCTTAACTTCTTTACGAACTCAAACTTTGACAGAACTTTAATATTCGAATATTCGAATATCTATGAATCTTTTATAGAGGTCAAGTGTTAGCCCCTTGATTTCTGAGAATTTCCACTGAAGTAAAACAAAAACAAAAACCCACACACACCCACTTTACCTTCTCTGCAAGTCAGGCGAGGTTTTGACAAACTAGTGCAGTACACAAAGTTTACTCTGGCCTACAAAAATGCCTGAGCAGCCCTGTTTGCATTCTTCGGCGGGAGTGCCTCAGGCGATCAGCAATAAACTAATGTCCTCTTAGAAAGAGAAGATAAAGCCTGGGAGAGTGGTCCTACTAGGACTTCAGCCCAACAGTAACAGAGTTACTGTCAGACTGATTGTCGGAGACGTACCCTCGACTCGTGCGAACAAAATGCGGTAACACAAACTGCAGCAGAATTTCTGCCCTACTCACTTGCTTAACAAGGAACTTGACTGGCCGTAGTCCGCCTCCTGTTCCCCAGACATTGTCTAAGCGGACAATCCCATGCTTCATATTCAGTAAAATATCAGCCTTGTCAAGGGCAGACCTGAGAGAGAAAGTGAAATAAATAAATGAATAATTAATAAATAAAATTTAAAATTTAAAAATTAAAATAAAAATAGCAAAAAAAAAAAATTAAAAAAACAGTAAAAAAAAAGCAAAAAAAAACAAAACAAATTATATAAAAAAACAAAAAAAAAACAAAAACAAATTATATAAAAAAAACAAAACAAATTATATAAAAAAAAACAAAAAAACAACAAATTATATAAAAAAAATAAATAAAAAAAACAGCAAAAAAAAATAAATAAAACAGCAAAAAAAAAAAAAAATTAAAAAACCAAAAAAAACCAGCAATTAACACGAGAGACGACAACAATTCTTTACGGAACGAAATTATATGAAGAAAAAAAAAAAAACTAAGTGGAGGCCAAATTGTAATTAAGCGTTTAATGTTTATTAAAGGAAAGAAACCACAAGGAATTATGGTCTCATACCGACAGATTTTTTTGTTATTACGTTAAATGTTGAGAGTATGAAACGAATAAATTTAATTTACAAAATCTTATTTAAAAAAAAAATTCGTAAATTTGAAATAAATTAATTAAGATTAGAGAGAGGGGCAGAGAGGGAGGGACAGAGAGAGAGAGAGAGGGAAAGAGAGAGAGGAAAATTGGTTGTTTTAAAGTGTCCCAAGACCAATTTAGATGTCACGCTACAAGACAAATTTCGGTTAATTACTGGTTTTCACGGAGAAAGTGTGTGATCTTTTAAAGTTTTCTCCCGATCGTTGGGTAGCTGTGCCTACTTGGCATGAGAGGGAGGGAGGGACAGAGGGATCGTAGCTGTTCATACCTGGCATGAGGACAATCCACTTTACCCTTGTAACTGCTGACAAATTTAGGGGGCAAGCAATCATCGGCCACCGCTCGGGCTATGAACTGGCCAACAATCTGAAATAGAAACAAATGAAACGATGATGACACAGCAATTTTGGTGCGGACAAAAAGACTTTTTTTTTTTTTTTTAACTCACTTGGAAAATCACAATTGCATTATAATATATACATATATATATATATATTATATATATATATATATATATATATGAGAGAGATAAAGAATATATTTAAAAAAAAGCAGATTGTGAGAAAAAATGAGTAAAAGATAGGATGAGGAGGAGAAAGAGAGGGATGGAAAAAAAGAGAAAGAAACGTCTTTATGTACCGTTGGTGCTTCTGGTGCATCTAACGTTAATTCGGAGAGACTTCGGAGGACGCAGTCAAAACCATCCGTAATACTCTGATGATTAAAGACATTGCCATATAAGTCAGAGATCAAGACTGACGCCATTTCTCTCTGTAAAGACTTTCGGTCAAGGGCCAAATTTATGGCCAATTCGGTTACTTGTGGAGTCAGATGACCAAGGTTCAAGTCCTGCAGACTGTCCTGGAAAAAAAAATGTATTTATATATAATAGATTTTTATATATATATATATATATAATGAAAGATAAACATTCTTGTTTTTAATGTTAATTCTCCTGATAGAAACAAAAACATTGTTAATTTACAAAAATCAAACTATCACTTGAATGTGGACAATTCAGGAGAAAGAAAACAGAAAAATTTTTTTTTTTTAAATGTAAACATTGTTTGGAAATAAATTAAGATAACAGAGGGGGGAAAGAGAGAGAGGGAAAGAGAGAGAGAGAGAGAGGGAAAGAGAGAGAGAGAGGGAAAGGGAAAGAGAGAGAGAGAGGGAAAGGGAAAGAGAGAGAGAGAGGGAAAGGGAAAGAGAGAGAGAGAGGGAAAGGGAAAGAGAGAGGGAAAGAGAGAGAGAGAGGGAAAGAGAGAGAGAGAGGGAAAGAGAGAGAGAGAGAGGGAAAGAGAGAGAGAGAGGGGAAAGAGAGAGAGAGGGGAAAGAGAGAGAGAGATTGAGGGACAATTAATACAAACATCACAAAAAATCTGACGACAAAAAAACCCTCCAGTTAATCAAAACCGGAAGTTGCAGGTTTTCTGCAGAAAAACTTAAATATATTTTTTTTAATTGTTAATACTTATGTCGTTTATAATTTGACAGAATCCAATGAAATGTTTAGCCGTCATAATTACGAACAATTCAAACAAAATAACACTTCAACGTTTCACGTAAAGTAGATCCACTTAAGTCCGGTGAATGTGATTTAGTCGTAATAACTCGTTAAAATTGGTTCGATCCATTTCAGATAAAATCTTATTAAAACGAGACATTCCAGTTTCAACCGACCAAATGCGCTCCCCCCCCCCTCTCCCCTCGCTGATGGGTCATCACGTATCAAGGTCAGACGACATTCGAGGATAAGCGATTAATAAGATGGATTATAAGTTGAATGATGATGACTATTATGAGAGGATTTGGAAAGATCGATGGGACGGACCAAGCTTGAATTACTTGTGGAGACGATGATTTGTAACAGGAATTCATTGACATTGGATTTGAAGATAATCATGTTATAATCTGCAGGGAAGCAGTCCTGTGGTAACGTGTTCCTAGTGAAGAAGCCTTGTTTGCGACACACGGAGAAAGATGTGATAGTAAGATGAGTTCTTGCTGTGAATGTCTTACGAGCACCTTCCATGGAAATAACGATAGAGTAGAGAGAGACTAGCAATGTCTCTTCTGTGAGAAAGGGGCTGTAAGGAATAGATAGAGTAGAGACTTACAATACGAGTTCTTGCTGTGAATGTCTTGCAAGGAGGAACCAGAGATTGGAGCTCAGTCGAGCAACTTCCATGGAAATAACGATAGAGCAGAGAGAGACTAGCAATGTCTCTTCTGTGAGAAAGGGGCTGTAAGGAATAGATAGAGTAGAGACTTACAATACGATTTATTGCTGTGAATGTCTTGCAAGGAGGAACCAGAGATTGGAGCTCAGTCGAGCAACTTCCATGGAAATAACGATAGAGCAGAGAGAGACTAGCAATGTCCTATCTTTAAATAAGCGGCTGTAAGGAATGGGAGAGATCATCGGCATTAACATTTCGGAGTCGATTTTAAACTCTGTGTCGACAACGAAGACTGCTCTTTCCAACTGGGACCGTTAAAAAAAAAAAAAAAAAAAAAAAAAAAGGGGGTCCAAGCGAAGCGTAAGTCACAGACTAGAGAAGGCCCCACCCCCACCCACCTTTCTCCTTTTCGCATGGTTAGAAAACGTAATCAAGCCGAATGGACTTACCCTGACATCGGAAGTATCACCATGTTCAAAATATTCCAGAAGGATCGGCTCAACCAATCGATTGAACTGTTCATCATCAACTTCAAGTTCCGTCTCTTCAACGATATATTCATCCTGTGGGAGAAAGAAATGGATAGAGAAGGTGTTAGAGAATTACATGCCTAGAATAGAGAAATTACGGGGGGGGGGGGGTGTTACGAGAAGACTAGAGACCGGGGGGGGTGTATGAGGAGAAGTGGGAGGGGGGTGTAAGGAGAAGACAAGATACCCGGGAAGGGGGGGTATAAGGAGGGGGGCATAAGGAGAAGACTAGAGACCGGGGGGGGGGGGTGTAAGGAGAAGGGGGGGGGGGGTAAGGAGAAGACGAGGGACCGGGGATGTGGGAAGGAAGAATAGAGACGGTGTAATGGAGGGGGGGGGGGGGGTTGGGGCTGTAAAAATAAAAAGAAAAGAATGCAGACTGCTGCCGGGACCCCCTTACCTGTGTTTCTGGGTCATAGTTAGGATCATGCTCATCCCTGCAGACCCCATCTTCGTACAACTCTTCACCAGGGAGACCCCACGTGCCCTTTCCGCCGCCGCCGCCTGAAGAAGAAGAAGAACGGAGAAAAACTTCAACATTAATGGAAACAACATCTCAAGACGCGGCGGCATTCTTCATCTTAACTGACAACTCATCCAATAAAATTAGTAAACAATTTCTAGTGTGTGCGTGTTTCTCGTGTCAGCGTAACTTTCATAATTCATGGCCTCCGTTTAGTCTTGTGAGACAATGGACAACCCCTGTAAGGATGCCTGTGCGTTTAATTGTGAAGCAACGTGATTATGCCGTATTAAGAACTTTGAATCGGGTTTATTTACGATTAATCGGATATTTATTACGATCGAAAACGCAATCGTCTAAAATGAAACAAACTTTTTTAGTATCTGCTCTGTCCAAAGAATATTTTTTTTAAATATATATTATAGATTACCACTTCTCGCTACCCACCCCTTCCTCCCCACGTAGAATCTTTTTCATTGGGGGGGGGGGGGGGGGGGGGGGATCTGGTGGATGGGTAGCGAAATGCGTTAATCTAAAATATAGTTTATTTAATAGCGAAAGTATCGACTGATGCACTAAAGGAGACGAGTTATATCTTAAAATACCGCAGGTGAAATTTAGCTCAATAATTAAGTCCAACAGAGCTCATGTATTATAACTCAGTAGAATACAAAATTCATGGCATAATCCATATTATGTAAAGAAAAGATTAAAAAAAAAATTCTGAAACATATGTACACATAAATATTTGTTCATTGATGTAACAAAAGTCTTCTACCTCCCCTACTTCGAAATATGTCAAAATTGATATTTTCAGAAAGAAAGAGGGGAATAGGAGAGGAAGCAAGGCAAAATGTGACTGGAATAGAATAAAGAAGAAAAAAAAAAGAAAAAGCGGAAAAAGCGGAATTCCGCTTAAAAGAGCAAAGAACTTCCATTCCTGATAAAATCTGTTTTTGTATCAAGTTTTATTTTTAAAAGTACAATTTTGTGATTTAATCAACACAGGCTTAGAATGGCAGCAGACCATGCGCACAGCTTGAGGGCGAAAAAAAAAAAAAAAAAAAAAAAAAAACCTAAAAATTTGCCATCACCTTCTCCAGAACCATCAAAAATATTTGATGGATGCTGATGATGATGCTGATGATGATGATCCAGAATCAGCGATTCGGCTTATCTTCCGACATGTGCAGGGCAGGCAGGAAGAAAAATGAGGAGAGGTGGGGGGAGAGGAACAGCTAGGTCCCAGCAATTTGAAACCATTTCCATACACACTACGATTCGCGAAAGATAAGCTTCGACATCCCCAGAACCATCCTCATATACCGTGTGCGTGCTTCGTCGTCGTCGTGGTGCCAAGTACACCTCAAATATCTGAAACCCATACGCATATCGATAACCTCTTCCGTGCCAAAGAATTCTTCTTTTTTTTACGTATTTATTCTGAGAGATTGCTTACATTAGACATAAAAATGTCTACAGAAAAAGAATATCCGTATATTTAGGCAGTAAACCTTCCTTCAGACATGTTTTGTCGTACAAGGCCAAGAGGGAACTATTTCGGTTTGTATTTTCTTCAGCAATATGGCCGTCAAATGTCGGCATAATTGTTTGGTCCCCCCCTCTTTTTCTTCTTTTAAAATTTAATTTACTAATAAGTCACCACTTATCAAGGCCAAAAGCCACTCGAGGACAAGGCTTAATGAGATGGACGGATTGTCAGTTGATGAAGAATACTATGAGAGGATTGAAAATAATCTATACACTAATGCGCTACGGCAATTTCTATGTCCGTATGTATGTCATCACCGTCCACCATTTTGGGATGCAATTTTTAAAAAATTCATCCGATGTTGTGTCGAACCTGAAACTTATTAACCCTTAAATGTTTTTGTTTCAAATATAACTCAATCCCGAAACCAAGTAATATCTTAACCCTTAAATGCTTTTTGTTTCAAATATAACTCAATCCCGAAACCAAGTAATATCTTAACCCTTAAATGCTTTTGGTTTCAAATATAACTCAATCCCGAAACCAAGTAATATCTTAACCCTTAAATGCTTTTTTGTTTCAAATATAACTCAATCCCGAAACCAAGGAATATCTTAACCCTTAAATGCTTTTGGTTTCAAATGACACATTCCAACACAAAAATGTCTATTTAATATGATATTCAACGGAAATGTGTCAAACTGCAAATTGTTTCGCATCTGCAAAGAGTCTGTTGGCAAGTGTGAGTAGGTATTAGTATGATGTTGCATCAGCACACCCGCTAAATAGGTAATCAGTAATGTCACGAACGAGTGTCATCTGTCTAATTCAAGAGCCCAAACTTTTAAATCTGGTAAGTAAAAATTTAGTTTATGATTCTTCAGTGTATTCCGATTATTTAGATGCATATATTGTAGCGTTTTGTTGCACATGTAAAATGTTCTGCAATCGCTTGCACATTTGCAACATCATTTATTTTTGTTCAATAAATTTTTTTTTCTCCCCAAAATCATTTATATTACTTTAGATTACCGATATGAAACGCTTTTCACTTGATAAAATTTTGTTCAAACCAATATAAAAAAAAAAGTATTTAAGTAGAAATTTGAGATGGATCCTCGATAACGAGACGTATTCTGAAACTACACGAATCAGAATACTGCGATAAGTAGGTTTCAGGTTGAACAAATAATAATGGTGGGGTCTGCGTTCGCGCCGGACGCCCAAAGAATGCACGACAGCAATAGAAATCAGATGAAAGATACAACCGTGGAATGTTCACAGGTATCACTAGAGCGAACGGAATTAATAAAAATTGCTGACTTAGGATGCGGTCTTCAAGATCGGATCAAAGTGTAGCATTTGTTTAGTCCTCAGTCAACGAGAAATCCTTCTAGACGTAGGCAATTCTAATTTTGATCCCAATCCAGAGTGCCCCCTTTTTTGGGGAGCTGATTTTTCTTCATATTAAAAAAAGAGACCGTGTCTAACTGCTCTCGTGGGGAGGCAACTAAATAGGGGACCTGGGAATGGTTTATGACAAGTGTTTAGTGGCATTGGATTTGAAGATAACCATGCTGTAGCCCTCACGGAAGCAATCTTGTGGAAACGTGTTCCACGGATGGGAAGTTCTTTGGAAAGAAACTGTTCATGGAACTTCCGTTCGATGTTCGGCACTCGGAGAGTTAGGTACACGGAGGGAGAAAGGAAAGTTCTTTACAGTTGTGGTATCAAGCAGGGTTACGGAGTCGGACTCGTAGTTGGGATTTTTCAATCCGACAACGATTATTACTGAATATTGTAAAACTTTAAAATAAGTCGTCACCATCATCGGTTTAACGTCAGTTTGACACGCTAGCACGCATGAAATCAACTTTATTTCTCCCCCTTTCTCCCAAGTCAATCCTTATTACTTCCTCCCATATTTTCCGTGAACTTCCCCTACCAACAAACACTGCTACTTCAACTGTTCTACACATACTAACCCTGCTCCTTCAACTGTTCTACACATACTAACCCTGCTCCTTCAACTGTTCTACACATACTAACCCTGCTCCTTCAACTGTTCTACACATACTAACCCTGCTCCTTCAACTGTTCTACACATACTAACCCTGCTCCTTCAACTGTTCTACACATACTAACCCTGCTCCTTCAACTGTTCTACACATACTAACCCAACAATTCTTATCCATTGTTTCAATGTGACCATACCAACAGAGTCTCCTGTTCTACCCCCCCCCCCCCCATACCGTTCAGATTTTATCCTCCTCTGAAGACTCGCATTACACATCCATCGTATCATTCTCATACTCTTTCTCTCCATGCAACGCATATCCTCAACCCTATCTGGGCAGGTTTCACTTCCATACAAAACTACACTGCATACACATGTCTGATAGATTCTTCCCTTCGTCGACAGTGACATCGGTATAAAACAAGAAATACGTGCCCCCCCACCCCCCTCTTCCTCCTATAATCATTGTTAACTTGTACGAACAAATGCAATTAGAGTCCGATTTTGTTTTCAAACGCATAAACTTTTTTTTTTCTTTATTCCGATGGATGTACTTTTACTTAACGTTTTTATTTACGCAGCACGACTGACCAAGAAGAAAAAGAAATTGTTATTCACGTTTTTGTCCGCGTGCGTTTGTGCCAATTCTTCCGACCTTCAAGTGGGAATTCTTTAAATAGAAATTGGTTAAAGAGAACGAGGCCAGAAAAAGACATTCATCGTTTGCAAGTATAGAAACTATGGTCCGGGGGGGGGGGGAGGGTATAGAGAGACAACATTTATTTACAGACTCAGACAGAGAGTTTGAATTACCTACTAGACACCATCCTCGAGTGTCTTTCGTCTATCTGTACAAGGGTTTGTCAGGACAATCTGACATGAGGATACCCCCCCCCCCACAATTAAACCCTTATCAAATATTCAAAATAACATAGTATTCGAAGCCCAAATAAGGTCCCCTCGACACGGCTATACACTTGCTCATACGAGGAATGGTGCACCTTCTTTTAGTAATGTTACCTCAAGTAACAGCACTCAGCTGGATACTCCACCAGACTAGATGAATTCTTGTCCTGGAATCCGGTACCTCTGTGGCCTTTTTGGCTAGAAGCAAAGTGTAGCATCTTACTAGACCGAAGCAATTTTTATTTTTGTCGCACTCCAGAGTGTCTCTTTTTGAGGAGCTGAATTTGCTCCCCACATTAAAAACCAACTGCCTTCGTGGGGAGGTAAGTAAATAGGGACTTTCTTTTTTTAGGTCAAATAACATGGTACAACAACAACAAACTGAAATTGGCTTATATCGATCTGTTAAATAGGTCTGGTTTAGTTGTTTCGTTTTACGGCATATCAACCCTTTTCGGGTTATTTAATGCCGAATCAGGTAATTTTGGCAAAAGTTCTCAAGCTTCAAAATTTTTATGTTTAAGTATTTATTCACAGTGTTTGGTTGAGTGAAAGAGGGGAGAGGGAAGTTGTTTTTTGTTTTGGATTTTGCAGAACATGATTGAGTTTTGCAAAGGAAAAAAACAAAACAATAAAACATCAATGTTTGGTGCATTTTAAGTCAGGAAGTCAATAACTTCAGACAGCCTGATTTGGTAGCGCTAGTAGGTTCTATGGGGCCTTTACAGGTACTACCACTCCGGCCCACAGTGGACCTGGGAGCAATGGCAACTAAGGGGCAACTCCACATTCCCCACAGCTCCGAAATGGGGGCCTCACCACTGGATGTCTTTTAAGGTCATACCCAGGACCCTGTTAGATATATTTGCTGTAGGAATCTAAATTGAAAAATCCGACTGATTGATATGTCGTAACAGCTGCTTGAAATTTGAAAGTGATTTTGAAGCCTTTAAATGATTGATTAGAAAATAATTTCTGGCTTGAACAAGAGTTTAAGATGGCAAATGTATTTGTTTATTTTTATTACTTTTTTTTTTTAGAAGCAAAAAAAAAAAATTTGTGCACATTATTGCACGTCGTATTAAAGAAAGAAAAACATGAGAAAATGTCTATATTTATTTGCATACATTAATATTATATATATATATATATTTTTTTTTATCTATGTACGTATACGTTTCGTCCTTTATAATCGGGACTCATCAGCATAGAGATATGACTATTAACTACCGGTCATGCGATTCGAAACCCCGGATTCCGGATATTTTACAACTCAAATCCCAACATCTAGAACCACTGGGCCAACGCTGAATAGCGAATAAACAGTGATAATCTTAATACTTTATCCGGCGGCGGCTTGACGTCATTTATCTTGGATTTATCAAGGACACACCAGGAATACAAAACAATAAAAAAATTAAAAATAAAGAAACAAAAAACGCATGAGAAAGTGTCAATATTTATTTCCATGCAAAATGTGGACAGAGGGGTGGGGTTAGGGGTGGGGTGATCAAGTCCAATAAATTTAATGTCTGGTTTCGCTAATAATGCGGGTCAATTGAAAAGTGCGACTTAATTGCGATAATTAAGGCACAATTACGATCAAGTTTACAAAGTGCTTTTTTTTTTACACATTTAGAATTTTATTTGACTTCTGCCAACTGACCCTGCTATCTCAACTGTTCTACATCTACCAACCCAAACCATATTCCGTTTAATTACTGTTTTACAAGCTAGCATGTGTTCAACGGCTTTTAGAAATTGATTGCCAAACTGATCTATCTCTGTACAGGTCTTTATTTATCCCTCTTTTGCTTAAGTCCAACCTTATCACCTCCTTCTCCCAGGCCATCGTCTGCCAACTGACCCTGCTACCTTCAACTGTTCTACATCTGCCAACCCAATCAGATCATTCACCACCATCAGATTCGGTTTAATGTGGTGTTTTACATGCTGGCATGTGTTGGACGGCTTTTACAAAACTGTTCTACATCTCTCCCAAGTATTCTCATCGATTCTTTCAATGCGACCAAACCGATGAAGTCTAATTTATACCATCCAGATTTAACCCTCCTCTGAGGTCATCAGATCTAAGCCGGTCTTTAAGACTTGCATTACACATCCATATCCTTCTCAGTTATCTCCATGCAACGCATATCCTCAACCCTCCTAGCCAAGTTTCCCTTCCACACATTTGGCTAAGATCAAAGTGTAGTATCTGTTCCGATGGATACTGCACGCCTGTTCTGTGCAGTTCTAGGAGGTCCACCCTCCCAGGCTTCGCCTCCTCTCTTTGGGGAGGAGTAAGTTTATTGCTTACTGTCTGAGGCGCCCCTACCGGGGAATGCCGACGGGGCTGCCCAGGCAATTTTTAAATGGCCAGAGTGCTCACCTCTCGAGCGCTGGCTTTTAACCCCACTTGCTCGACCCGATCTTGGGTCACATCTTACTTGTGGGAGTAAGATAAAACTGGCCTTGTGCCTAACTCCGCGAGGAGTAAATAAACATCATACACATGCCTCATAGACCCCTCCCTTGATTGACAGTGGTGACGCTCTGCTGGTTAGTAATGGCAGAAGTTCCTGAACTTACTCTATCCACCCCCTCACCCTTGTTTTTACACCACCACAAAGTCTTCCCTGTGGTCCAACTGTATCACAAAACCCGTGGGCAACCTCAAACTGTAGATGGTTAACCAATCGCAATTTCACCATCTGATTCCGACCACCCGCGGACCTGAGATCTCAGCAAAGTCCTCCTCGATTCATTGTGGTCCAGGTCTTCAGCTGTCCACTGATACGCTTGCCGCCGCCACCGCGACAGAAAGGTACGGATGATTACATCGCACATTAATTCTCCCTCGAGGCAACAAGCTGCACTTTGCTGCAACAAGACAGATGACAGAGACTTTCGAATGAGATGTTGGCAGAGAACAACGGTTGAGACACAGATCGGCAGTTGAAGGATGATGAATATTATGAGAGGATTGAAAATTATGAGATGCAGGTTTTTTTTTATTTTTATTTTTTACTAATTTTTTGTTAGAGAAATCCGAGGTCCGAATGAGAATTAAAAATATAAATTTAAAATGTACGTAGACCGATGGGTGAACAAGAACGTGCGGAAGGTTGGTGTTGGTTGGTCTGAATACCAAGTACGTTTTATTTATATAAAAAAAGAATTATAAATCGTGGGAGAAAAATCACACGGAGAGAAACTAGACACTATGCGCTGTTGGCCACATTTCTACAAACTTTGCCCTATGACAGATACGGAGCACGCCTGTATAAATTTCCAAATTGGTTGCATCAACTTCACACTTAAATAGCTTCTGTCCTAAAATATCAATATTTCATTTTCAATCGCCGTTTCTTTTTCTTTAGCGTTGGTCCATGTTGTTAAAAAAAAAAAATTATGAGATGCAAAATAAATGGAGAAAAATGGTCTGAAGAACGCAGCGAGAGAAACTAGACACCATGCGCTGTTGAACCCATTTCTACACACTTTGCCCTATGACAGATACTGAGCACTCCTCTATAAATTACCCAATTAGTTATATATAATTAATCTAAAAATTTCGGTCTGACAGATTTCAGACTTCTGTCCTAAAATATCAATATTTAAGAGAGGGTGGTAGAGAGAGAGAGAGAGGGTGGTAGAGAGAGAGAGAGAGAGGGGGAGTAGAGAGAGAGAGGGGGTAAAGAGAGAGAGGGGGAGTAGAGAGAGAGAGAGAGGGGGTAGAGAGAGAGAGGGGGTAGAGAGAGAGAGAGAGGGGGTAGAGAGAGAGAGAGAGGGGGTAGAGAGAGAGAGAGAGGGGGTAAAGAGAGAGAGAGAGGGGGTAAAGAGAGAGAGAGAGGGGGTAAAGAGAGAGAGAGAGGGGGTAAAGAGAGAGAGAGAGGGGGTAAAGAGAGAGAGGGGGTAAAGAGAGAGAGGGGGTAGAGAGAGAGAGGGGGTAGAGAGAGAGAGGGGGTAAAGAGAGAGAGAGAGGGGGTAAAGAGAGAGAGAGAGGGGGTAAAGAGAGAGAGAGAGGGGGTAAAGAGAGAGAGAGAGGGGGTAAAGAGAGAGAGGGGGTAGAGAGAGAGAGGGGGTAGAGAGAGAGAGGGGGTAGAGAGAGAGAGGGGGTAGAGAGAGAGAGGGGGTAGAGAGAGAGAGGGGGTAAAGAGAGAGAGAGATGGGGTAAAGAGAGAGAGAGAGAGAGATGGGGTAAAGAGAGAGAGAGAGAGGGGGTAAAGAGAGAGAGAGAGGGGGTAAAGAGAGAGAGAGAGGGGGTAAAGAGAGAGAGAGAGGGGGTAAAGAGAGAGAGAGGGGGGTAAAGAGAGAGAGAGGGGGTAAAGAGAGAGAGAGGGGGTAAAGAGAGAGAGGGGGTAAAAAGAGAGAGAGGGGGTAAAGAGAGAGAGAGAGGGGGTAAAAAGAGAGAGAGAGGGGGTAAAAAGAGAGAGAGGGGGTAAAGAGAGAGAGGGGGTAAAGAGAGAGAGGGGGTAAAGAGAGAGAGGGGGTAAAGAGAGAGAGGGGGTAAAGAGAGAGAGGGGGTAAAGAGAGAGAGGGGTAAAGAGAGAGAGGGGTAAAGAGAGAGAGGGGTAAAGAGAGAGAGGGGTAAAGAGAGAGAGGGGTAAAGAGAGAGAGGGGTAAAGAGAGAGAGGGGTAAAGAGAGAGAGGGGTAAAGAGAGAGAGAGTTTTTTTGTTGTTTTTTTTTTAACTTTTAGATCACTCCAAACAAATCGTAAGTTTATCGGAGCCCCCCCCCCACCCTCCTAACGAAAATCCCGAATCCTTCTCCAACCCAACAAAAAAAAAGGAGTCAATTGACTGTTGAATTTCCCCCGTTTTAAACAAAATAAACAAATGGAAACCCAAAAAGCTGGAATAAATAATCAACAAATCTTTTCTCTCTTCAAAACGCAATTCCAAAACAAATAAAAGAAAAAGATGGACGCAAACACAAAACTTTGACAAAAAAAAAAAAAAAAAAAATAGTTTCTTGTTCAAAGCAAAATAAACAATTTTCACACGATGGAATTTAAAAATAAAAGATGGAGTTTCTTTTTTCTTTTCTTTTTGATTAAATAAATAATTATAGTCCGACTATTTACGGGAAGATGAAGATAAAATTGCATTTGTTTCTTTTTTTTTTTTAATTATTTTAATAGGAAAAAATGTTATGGAAAATTATAGGAAATTTAAAAGGGAATTTTCGGGGGGGGGGGGTCGTATCAAAATGCGTAATTCTCTTTGGATTAATTTAGTTCATTTAGTTCTCAGCCCCAAGAAGGGGATCCATTGATATCTAACATTTGATTTTTTGATGACTTACATCTGAGGCTGATTTATTTAAGGTTCTTCCATTTTCAAACCTTAATTAAAACAGTGAAAAATTTGCGCGCGTGTGTTTGTTCATGTGTGTGTGTGTGTTCATTTATGTGTGTGTGTTCATTTATGTGTGTGTGTTCATTTATGTGTGTTTGTTCATGTGTGTGTGGTTGGAAGTCAGAAACTACACGAGATAGACTTACAGACGTTGTATCAGTGGGAACTCGAGCTGGTTATGGAAAAATGTAGTACTGTAATATTCATTCTGTTTGGGGGTCGCAAGGGGCCAAATTAGTGCAGAAGGGGATGTTAGGATTTTTGTTTGTCATTTTTACTGGTAGTTGTTTTGAAATCAACACTTATGGAATAAGGTCAGGGTTAGGGTTACTTTGCTTTTTTGTTGTTTTATTGAACAAGTAGAGAGCGAGAGAGAGAGAGAGGTTTTACAAAGATGCAACACTATTTTCTTACGAACCCTAACAGATACAGGTAGACCTTCTAGTATGGATATAAAGCATTTGTGTTTATCAAATGAAAAGGAGGAGGGGGCACACAAGTAAACGTCGTCGTAGTAGAAAAAAGTGCGTGAATTTGGCAAGGAGAGAATAACACCCCCCCCCCTTAGGGTGCAGTAGTTGAAAGAAAGGAATTTCCTGTTGTTCCTTACATTTAAGATTTTCATTGGTGTGGGGGGGGGGGGGGATAGGCATGACTACGAAGGGAAGAAGAAGGGCCGGCGGGCGGGGAAGGGATTGCCCCCTTTTTTCCTTTCTTCACTCTCAAATAATGGCTACAAGAAAAAGGGGCTTGCAAAGAAACGGGCACTTGTAATAAGATGGCGATTATACAACTGCCTACAATATTAAAACAGCTGCCCCCCCCCCCCACTACTACTACACACAACCAAGGGATTTGCCAAGAAAAAGACCCTAAAAAAAGTTTAGATTTTTTAAAAAAGGATTCTTATTTATATAAAACCAATAATTTACACTAAAAACTTCAATTGTACTATAGGGACTATTGAATATCACCTCATTTTTTTTTACTGTTTTCGTCCATATTTTTAGATAAAATTAATTGCTTTTCTTATGTTTGAATTCTTTAAAAATTCAAATTTTTAATTTTTTTTAAATTTTAGGGAGTCTAAAAAGGGGAGAAACCGTTAGACCCTCCCCGAAAGGGGGAGGGATAATAAGCCATTACATATTTATTTATCGATTTTTACAGAATAGGTCAAATACAAAAAAAAAAGAAAAGAAAATGTAATAATATAATAAGACGACTTGTGTTTCTCGCCTATCAGTAACTTTCATAAATACACAATGAATTATTTTTAATATTATTTTAAAATTCGTTTGACCTTCTCCGTATTTTATTTTTGATATTTTTTAAATAAGTATTTATTGGTAAATAAAACCAACATAAAAGTTCAATCTGTTGTTGATTACGTATTGGCGAGAAAGCATTTAATTGAAATAAATTTCAAGATTAAAATTTAAGCCAATTGTGTTTTGTTTTTTTGTGCAAAATCTAATAAAAAGGATACAATTATAAAAAAAAAAAAATCTAAATTATGAAATTCAAGATTCGAAATTAACAATTTTATTTTAATAATTAAAGAAAAAAAAACGTAAATTAGTCGTTTCCCAGCCAAAATGGCGGACAATGAATCGGCTGTTTTTTTCCGACATCACAAATGAGTAAGTAAACCCAAATAAATTGTGTTGGAACTAATTTCAAATTTAACTTAAATTATTTTAAAGGTGTTACAGTCGAAAAATTAGTCCAAAACAATTTATTTGGGTTTACTTACTCATTTGTGAGGTCGGAAAAAAAAAGAAAAATGGCAGCCGATTCATTGTCCGCCATTTTGACTGGGAAACGACTAATTTACCAAAAAAAAAAAAAAAACAAACAAACAAAACTAATAAATTACTTAGGTAATAATTAAAAAAGAAGAAAAAAAAATCTATTTCTGTTTTTAACAAGATGTAAAAAAAAAAAAAAGGACTCCCTTAAAATAAAAAGGGGCCAATCTTTAGCCATAATAGCAAAAGGTCAAGCGTTGACCCTCCACCCCTACCCCCACCCCAAAGACTCGTTTTAGGGACAGAAATAAACCATATTTTGACTTGGCCTTCAAATTAAACTTAAACAGAAATTCTATTTCTAGAATTCTAAAAAAAAAAAAAGAAAAAAGAAATCCCTTAAAATTAAAAAAAGGGGAAAGTTTCTTCGCCATTGCAGTAAGAGGTCAAATGTTGACCCCAAACTACTACTACTACTACTACGACTAACAATACGTAGTAGCAGCAAAAGTAGTCGTAAAAATATACAGATTTTCTTATAAATACACAATGATGTAATGAACAAGAATATTATAATGAGCCTTTTTTTTTATAGTTCTTTGATACAACAGAGGCGCGGTCAAAACAAATGTTTTTGTTTGTTTTTAAGAACACAAATAAACCGAAATACTTGATTTTTTTGGTATTTAACTTTAATTTCTAGCCGGAAATTACTTTTTGATCGACAGTTTAAAGGCTTAAAAATCACCACCGTGACAACCCTTTTCTACCATAAATACGAAAAAAAAAAAATGTTTATTTTGTAAACCATAAACATTTGAAAGTGATTTTGAAGTCTTTAAAATGCCGATTCGATATTAATTCATTGGTTAGAATGAAAGTTTTAAAAGCCAAAGTCAAGTATTAAGGTTTATTTGCGTTTCTAAAGAAACTATTTATGGGACAATATAATATCACAAAATAAAATTGATAAAATTGGGACGAATTCTAATTTTTTTTTTAATGTTTATAAAATTGAAATTTTAATTCAAAATGTTGACCCGTCGCGGCCATTTCTTTTCCCAATATTTCGTTATTCATAAATTATTAACTAATGTTTTAAACCTAAAATTCGTTAAAACTTTTTTTTTTTTTAAATAAAAATAACGTTTAAAGAAAGTTTAATTAATTTAAAAAAAATTTCTGTGCAAAAAACAAATATTCTTGTTGCAATAAAAAAAATAAAGCAACATGGCTGTTTTTAAAAAAATTTTTTTTATTAAAAACAGAATTATATTAATATTTTTAAAGAATTGAAACATTAAATTAGAATTGTATAACATTACAAGAAATACAATTTAAGACCAACAATTAATTTTATCTAAAAATGTGGACGAAAACAGAGTAAAAAATGGGCTGATATTCCAATAGTCCCTATAGTACAATTGAACGTTCTTGACAAAAGCAATGTTTACATTTGAACAATGAAACGAAACACGTGAGAAGAAATAAATTAGTCTTCACAAGAAATCAGTTTTATATTATTATTATCATTTGTATTAACATTATTATTATTGATATTATCATTGATATTATTATTAATATTATTACTATTATTATTATTGATATTATTACTATTATTATTAATATTATTACTATTATTATTATTAATATTATTACTATTATTGATATTATTTATTGATATTTATATTATTACTAATATTTACTATTATTATTATTGATATTATTATTATTATTGATAATTATTGACAAGAGCCATTTTACAAAATGTTAATTCTTTAATGAAACTAAGGATTCCTTCGTAGAATAGTTGGTTCTTCCGAAATTATACCGTATATACCAACCTCAATACTTGACTTTTTGGCCTTTAAACTTTAATTCAAGCCAGAAATTCATTCCTAGGCGACAGTTTAAAGGTTTGGAAATCACTTTCGAATGTAGACGTGTTTTAAATAGATATTTAAAAAAATTATTATTGATAACATTTTAAATTGTATTTTAATCTCTTTCTTCGTTATAATTAAGTATTGATTGATAAAAAATATGGGGATAAATTAAGAAATATAGTTAGAGAGACGTGGATATAAGAAAATTCGGTAAAATTGTGGTTTCCCAACCAAAAATGGCGAACAATAAATCGTCTGCAGTTTTTCGACCTCACAAATGAGTAAGTAAACCCCAAATAAATTGTTTTGGACTAATTTAAAATTTACCTTAAATTATTTTAAAATGAAAATACAGTTGGGAAATTAGATCCAAACAATTTATTCGGGTTTACTTACTCATTTGTGAGGTAGAAAAAAAGTCAGAAAACTGCTGGTTGGGAAACGACGTTTTTACCAGGAATTCTTGTACATAAGAACAACAATCTCCTCCCCCTCTAAAATGTGTATGTTGGGGGGGGGGGGTGATAAAAACAAATATTAAACCCAAGGAGAGTTTTGTTTTTATTTATTATTTATTTACCACGAAAAATTAAAGATTTTTTAGCAAGACCAAAGCCTCCCTCCCCTGAAGACTTCATTTGAAGGGGAGAGTGAGCATCCCCAATGTGAGGATCATCAAAGTGGAGCATCTGTTGTGCCCTCACGAGAATCCTAGATAAGGCCATCTTTTAAAAATATTTATTTCTGTCCAAATCCAAAGTAGGGGGGGGGGCTGAATACCCCCTCTTCCTCCTCCTCCTCTCTTAAAACGCCGACCTTGCCCTTGTGGGGAGACAAGTAAACAAGAACAACAATGCGAGGAATTTGGTGTGAGTGAGTGAGTGAGAACAGTAAAAAAAAGGGAAGAGGGGGAGGCGATGAACAAGAGAGAGAGAAGGGAGGGGGGACAAGAGATATATAGAGAGGGGGATAATAAAAAGAAGGGGAGGGAGAGAAAACCTTCTAGAAAGCAACAAACGTGTTTTATGATTTGATAAAAAAAAATGTTTTAGGCTTAAATATTAAAAAAAAAACATTTAAGAAAAAAAAATTAAAACAAAAAAAAAAAAACCCCAAAAACCCCAGTTCTGTTGTAAAAAAAAAAAAATGTTTTAGGCTTAAATATTAAAAAAAAAACATTTAAGAAAAAAAAAATTAAAACTAAAAAAAACCCCAAAACCCCCATTTCTGTTGTAAAAATAAAAAATGTTTTGTTTTGAAGAGAAAAAATTAAAAACAAAACAAGTTTTTGATGGAAAGAAAATGACAGAAAATAAATTCCATGTTTATTTGGGGCATTTTCTCCATTTTTAAAGTTTCTATTTAAACCTTAAAATAAAGATAACATTGTTGCACACAAACATTTACCTCATTAATATTAACATCAAATTGTGGTAAATATTTAACCCGATAGCTCCCAAAAAAGGACTCTAAATTCATTTAACCATTATTTCATTTCATTACATAAAAACACATTCTAATGCATTTTACACTGGGGGGGGGGGGGGTATAGCAAATTATCATTTTAGTCGATAATTCAATAAATTATATATTAAAAAAAAAAAACTGGTCGTGACGGGTAAAAAAAAATAGAATAAAAATTCAATTTTCACGACTTTAGAAATTAATTGAATTTCAAATCCAAGATTCGATTTTATCCGACATTGTTGAGCGAGATATTAAAACAGTCCCTATGCTACCATTGAACCATAGTTTATAAATAATAATAAAAATAAACTGTTGCGAAAAATTAATCTTATTTAGATAATTAAAAAAGACTAAACGAAGCAGGCGCAGCAAAAATATATTCTACTATTTTTGGTTTTAAAAACAAATAAACCATAATACTTGACTTCTTCCTCCATCCACATTTAAGGAATAAAAATCTGCTCAATTTTACAATAGTTGCGCAATATTTTTTTTTCATATAATACTTGACTATAAACTTTCATTCTAACCATCAACTGCGAGTTTAAAGGTTTCAAAACAAAGTTTAAATTTTTATAAATACATAAAAAAATTTTTTTCACATTTAAAGAAAAATAAATTGTTAATAGAAAAAAAAAATGTAATTTTGCAATAAAAAAAAATAATTTTTTTTTTTTTTTTTTTTTTTTTTTTTTTTTTTTACACCTTCAAACATTTAATTAGACTGGTAAAAAAAAAGTAAAATAAAATTAATAAACAAAAATTTATATTTATAATTTAAATTAAATATAAACAAACAAGTCATTTCTTATGACGCATGAGAAAGTCCGCCATTTTGTGTTTGGTGTTCAAAACAGAAGAAAAAAAAATCTAGTTTGTTTTTATTTCAATATTTTTGTTTGTTTTGTTTTTTATTTGTTTTGTTTTTTAAAGAATTCCCAAACATTTGATATAAAAATAAATAAACTTATAACACCAAATTATATTCAATTTAAATAAATCAAATTAAATAAGTCTTATTATTACGCATGTGTGAAAATTCGCCATTTTGTGTGATGCGTTCAAAATGTCGAATTGTTTATGTTTTCAATGTCTTTGTTATTGTTTTTGTTTTCCAAGAAAAACAATTTCATTGCACGGTTTTAAGCCCGTTTAACGACAATTAGACAAGATATTTTCATTTCATGTTTCTTTATTAAAAAAAACAATATTTGTTATATCTACAAATTTTTAGTTGTTTTTTTTTTTCTAAACGTGTTTATTCGAGACACGAAACTAAACACGTTTATTTTGACGCAAATGCCAAAATGTCATGTTGTTGAACATGTAATAAAACATGTACTCTTAATATTTTCAGTCAATTTTTTAAATTTAAATGTTGCAAAATAATTTTATTCATCCGACAAAGTTTTTAATAAGTTTAAATATTTAAGAGAGATAAAAATGTTTAGTGTCATTTTTTTTATTTTACTCTAAATTTAAATAAATATCCGAGATAAATTTAATTTATATTTAGTTTTTAATTAAAAAAAGAAAAAGAAAATACCCCTTGACAATAAAAGTGGTTCAAGTAATAAAATGCACTGGTTTCAATAGTTTACTGCACTTTCACAGTATTACCTGATAATACAAAGTAAAGTACAAGAAACCTCTTCAACCACCGATTGTCATGGCAAATAACATCCTACCTGAGAGTTCATCATTCAAACTCCTCGGCCTAACATTCACAGGTAACATGAATTGGAAATAAGTATATAGAAGACATTGCCAAGGCTGCTGCAAAGAAGGTGGGCTCCCTCTACCATGCTAGAAAACTTCTCAAACCCGACATTATCCTATATCTCTACAAAGCCACCATCCGCCCATGTATGGAGTATTGTTGTCACATCTGGGCTGGTGCACCATCCACTAGTCTCTCTCTCTCAGACAATGTCACCCCCCCCCCAAAAAAAAATCTAATAGGTCCCTCACTATCCACTAAGTTCCGGTCCCTGTCCCATCGCCGCAATGTTGCATCCTTGTGCCTGTTTTACAAGTACTTCAATGGAATGTGCTCCGATGAACTACCTCCTCTCGACGTAAATACACTCGACCAACCCGACAATCTGCTAAATCCCGTAAATTCACTGTGGAGGTCCCCAGATGCCGGAGAGACTTTTACTCCAAAAGCTTCTTTCCTCGTGCTGCTGGCCTTTGGAACTCCCTCCCTGCCCCCTGTTTCCCCCGACTGTAATGACATGTAGAAATTTTAAACTAATGTGAACAGACATCTCGCTGCACAGCTCCCAATTTAGGATGACCCCCAAAAGTTTCACCCTGATTCTCAGTAGCCCCTTAACGTCTTCAGTGACAACTTGACTTGTTTGGGGTGAAATAAGTTACCCCCCCCCCCCCCCAACAAAAACAAAGTATAGGAGCTGAATTTCCTCCACCACTTTAAAAACTGACCTTGTGTCCAACTCTGCCCTCGTGAATAGGAAACAAAGCTTAATACGATGTATTGTTCCTATTTGTTAAATATTTAGGTACTTTTTTCTTTTTTTAGATTGAGACCTAACGACGGGGTCAAAGTTAGCGCGGGTCCCAATGTAAAAAAAAAAGCCCCAATATTTA
The DNA here is from genome assembly GCA_963556195.1 of Sepiola atlantica. Taxonomy (NCBI): domain Eukaryota; kingdom Metazoa; phylum Mollusca; class Cephalopoda; order Sepiida; family Sepiolidae; genus Sepiola; species Sepiola atlantica. Next base: position 49,081,522 of record OY744553.1, on the reverse strand, counting down.
TTTATTTATTCATTAAATACATATGTCAAATAAGATACGCAGACTTTGGGTTTCATTCCCCCAAATAAGTCGCCAGGCTTAATGCCTGCGTATTTACACATTTAAGAAAGTACATTAGAATACAAGTACGGTTCACCCCGGCTGCATATATTTTGTATTCGTATACGTCAACAAATTAGAAAATAAAAAGTATAAACATTTATAGATTTTTCACATACATGCCTATTAAAATGTTTGGTGTCTCTTCAGATTAGGACCCGAGATAACTTTGACCCCGTCGTTAGGGTTAGGGTCAAAGTCAGCTCGGCCCCTAATCTGAAGAAGCACTAAACATAAATGTTTAAGATGTAAAATAAAAATACGACCCCCCCCTCGTACTTCAGAATAGAATCCGAGCTAACTTTGACCCCCAACCCTGACCCTATCGACGGGGTCAAATTTAGCTCGGGTCCTAATCTGGAGAAGCACCTAAAAAAACAAAAACAAGGTGCTTATGCAGTTTACAGACCAGGCTATTGTTTAGATAGGATTTTCCTGTTAAATTTCAATTTTTACGGTATTTTTTTGTTTATTAAATTGTTAGGTAAAAGTACAGAATAGTTAACAAAGATTTCCCCTCCTCATGGTAAATAAGAATGGGTTTCTAAATTATAACGTTATTATTTCAACCCGGTCCGGGTCCGTAAACTGCAGAAGTACCCAAACAAAAACAATCACTAAGGACAATAGGATTTTTTTTTTTTTTTTTTTTTTTTTTTTTTTTTACACTTCAAAATTTATATTAAAAAGATTTAAAATTTATTTTCTTTTTTCTTTTGATCATTACTTGGGCATCTTTCAGAATGATCAGTACAGTCGCGGACGGGGTCTAAAAAACTAACGAGAACGGGGTTATAAAAATAAATATGCAACAAGTGAGTTTAACCTACGTCGAGAAGAGATATTTGTCTACTTACCTATGATATTTGTTTGTATTTTTACGTACTATAAATGGGTTTTTATTAGATGTAAAAAAAATTTCTTGTTCATTTTTTACTCGTTTTCTTTAGACATTATGGCGTCTTACGAGCAAGCGCCATCTTGTTTTTTTTGGGGAAGTTCGCGTGATAAAACTATTGATTTCTACTAAATAGCAGTTGGAACGGTTTAAAAATACAAACAAATATCACAGGTCAGTTTTAAATTAACTTTTATCGACGACAGTTACTTTTATTTGTTGTATATTTGTTTTTTTTAGCGTTTTCAGCGTACTGATCATTCTGAAAGATACCCCATTACTTTTTTCCTAAAAATAAATTAAAATTTTAAAATGAAATAAAAAAAAAAAATTAAGGTAATAAAATCTTTTTAAATTTAATTTAAGGATAATTTTTTTAAAATATATATATAATAAAAAAATTAAAATCTAAATAAAACATTTTTTTTAATTAAATAAATTTATTTTGAATTTTTTTCTGAAATAAATTTTTTTACATATATAAATAATTTTTTTTTTAACTTTACAAGTAATAAATTAAAAAATAAATAAAATTATTAAAAAAAAAAGAAAAAAAAAAGGGGGAAGTTCGGGTTTTTACTGACCTTTCTTCGGCAATCCTCGGCCTTTTCCGCTTCTCGATTTCCGACTGTTTTTCGAAAACATTAATCGGTTTCCATTCTTAATAATTGTTCCACTCGAAGTTCCATTATTCACATTCTGTCCATCGGAAAGCGATTTGCTCGGACGTTTCGCCTTTCGGATGATCCTCAAAGGTTTCATATTATCTATTTTCATTGTCTCTTCACTTTCATCTTCCCCATCTTTACAATTTCCTGGCAAATTGTTGCCATTTAAGAAATCCTCAGACTCCACGCCATAAGGGTTTAAAGGAACCACCAAAGCCATTGTGTGTTTTGTTTTGTTTTCTAAAAATTTAGCTTTTTTGTTTGTTAAAACTTTAAATTTTATCCCTTTTTTATATTTTTTAAATAAAAAAAAGTGTTGAATCTGTTTATATATCTTATTTATAAAAAAAGATATATTAAAGTTAGTTCTAAAAAAAATCTTTTACAAGATTTTAAAATTTACTTTTTTTAAAATAAAAAGTTGAAACGCATGTGTTTTTATATCCTTTTTTTTTTTTTTTAAATAAAAAAGCTTTTGAAATAAATTTTTTATTTTTTTTTAATTTAAACCCAAACGTTAAAATATTAACATTATTTTATACTTTTTTGTAAAAAGACTTTTGCAAAAAAAAAAAATCATTTAAGAAAAAAAATTATATTTTTAAACTAAAAGTATTTAAATTTGAACAATGTGCACATATGTTCTGCTTTTTTTTTGTTGATAG
>OY744553.1:49071692-49074192 GCA_963556195.1 Sepiola atlantica | reverse complement strand
AAAATTAATATTAATAAAAATAAAGTTAAATAAATAAAAAAGTCTTGGAATTTTTTCTTATGTTTACGTAATAAACATATTTTTGAAAGAAAATTCATGTTTACAATTTTTAACGAGATGCCGGAAGACTTCAAAGACACCCAATGCCTGGCCTTGTTTCCTGACTAGGACAATGAATGTCGTCTCTCTTTCTCTCTATCTGGGCAACTTCGGGAAAGTTTTTTTTTTGTCACTAAGTCCTACATGACTAGTCTGGGTCGCTCTTGTTTCAACAGGTCAAGGGTACAGGTTAGACACCTTATCTGACTTCTGTTTCTGACTGGTAGTACAAGAGTCCTAACTCTTAAGTAGTACTAAGAACAGCTGTTCCATCAACACTTGTATAATATCGTGGGTAACTGTACGTGCCATGTTTCGCATGGAAAGGGACCCTACAGTTATCTCTGGTGGGCTTTCCCAAGGCCACAACCCCCATGGATCAAGTCACGACTAATGGACTGGTTGTGTGAGCTTATTGGCACCAAACAAGCACCCACTTTGCCCTCCCCACTTTATGTAAAACGAAAATGACAATACAAAGAAAAAGAAACAAACCTAAACCAGACACCTACCAAAAACATCTTCGCCTCTGCATTAGCATTCACAAATATCTGGGGGCTTAGAACGAACATCAATGACGTAGAAACCTTTCTTCTAGTAAACTCCCCAGATATCCTAGCACTAAGTGAAACAAACCTACAATCCTCAACCTCCTCACACCATTTTGACATGACTGAATACCTCCCACTCTACTGTAAAGACGCTGACAAACATATGCATGGGCTAAGAGTTTAAGTTCGGAACACCTTCCCCTTGACTAGAGAACATAGGTTAGAATCAGATGATAAAGCCTACATGTGCTTTAGATTGACCTTACAGCACAGCGTTAGTTACTTATATTTCTTATACTGTTCTCCTTCGACCCAGGACTGTACCCTGCTTAAATTTGTCTTTGAAAGCATAGATATAGCACTCTCACTTGACTCGAGTGCCCAAATACATGTATTTGGGGATTTTAATGTACATCACCGTGACTGGCTTGGATTCTCTAGCTATACAGACGTAGCTGGTAACTCCACGTATAGTTTCTTCATAGCGCACTCCCTATCACAGACTGTCACTTTCCCGAGGACCAGCAAGCCTCACTTCTCGACCTGTTCTTGACCTCACTGCCCAAGGCTTATGTGACGAATGCCGATAGCCCGCTTGGAAACGCTGATCAACTTGTGGTAATAATTGATATCACTCTAAAATCTCGTCCCAAAGCTGACGAGCCGTTGCTCAAAACGACGAGATACTACAAGCAGGCTGATTTTGATTCCATCAGAGATCACATCAGCGACGCCCCATGGCGTGAAACCTTTTCTCTCCCTGCTGATCAGTGCGCAAATGAGGTCACCGAATGGGTCAAAGCAGGCATGTCCCCAAGCAAAAACTCTACAGCAATCCCGACTCTCCACAATGGTTCACCTCGGACTGTGCAGCTGCTAGTGCTCAGAGGCAGCAAGCATTCCGACAATTCGGCTGCCATAAGTCAACGACGAATAGACAGAAATTTATAGCGTCAAGAAAAAATTGTAAGGCAGTGGTAGCCGAAGCAAAGAGAAGCAAATGCATTCAGCCACAGAAACTAGGTATTCGTGATTTCTGGAAAATCTTCAATAGTGTTGTGAACAATGGACAATCAACAATTCCCCCGCTATCCAACCACAATGATATCGTTTGCACGGCAACTGATACGGCTGAACTACTTGTCCAACGTTTCGCCTTTAACTACCACTTGGGACTCTGCAAACCACTCTCTCCCAAATTTCCCATTGCTGACTGAAGCTACACTTGATGACCTGACCATCACCCCATCTCATGTTCGAGACATCATAAAACACCTTGAAACCTCCAAAGCATGTGGGCCTGATCTTATACCTGTAATACTAATAAAGGAATGCTCTGCTGAACTGGCCCCTGTCCTCTCCAAACTCTACAACAAATGCCTTGCAGAATATTGCTTCCCTGATAGCTGGAAAATTGCCTCTGTGGTTAAAGTCTTCAAGAATTCTGGGGATAGAACTGATTCTCAGAATTATCGCCCCATCAGTCTACTCCCGCTCTTCGCTAAAATCTTTGAATCTTTAATCAATCTAGCGATAGTCCGTCACCTCGTTAATGCTAAACTTCTTTCTGACCATCAGTATGGATTTAGGCAAGTACGGTCTATTGCGGATATCCTAACGGTCATCTCTGAACGCTTATAGCATACACTAGACAAGGCAGGTGAAGCTAGGACGGTTGACTTGATATATCCAAAGCCTTTGACAAGGTCTGGCATAAAGGTCTTCTCTTAAAAATGCACTCATATGGTATTACTGGACGAATATTGAACATAATTATATCCTTCCTCACCAAAAGAAAGATCCAGGTTGTCCTCGATGGCCGTTCATCCAAACAACATGACATAAATGCA
>OY744553.1:49034192-49066692 GCA_963556195.1 Sepiola atlantica | reverse complement strand
GTGACCAGTATTGAATCATTTTTTTCTTTTTTTCATCAAAAAACAAGAATAAAGAAACTTATTTCTTTGTTATATATATATATATATATATATATATATATATATATATATATATATATATATATATATATATAGTAATCCAGGTAGGGTAAAAATCCACAGGGTAGAAATCCAAAGGGAATCAAACCGGGCTTATAAAAGAGTGCTCAATAAAATATAGAGCTGTATTGTGAATGCTTTTATTCAAACATGTACAAGGTCTGCTCACTATATATATATATATATATATATATATATATATATATATATACACACACATCAATGCCTGTTTGTGTAAAGCCTGGATCGCTTATTAATTTTCAAGTAGGTTTAAGTGCATGCTACAAGTTTTACTTACAAGGAACTTGACCTAAATAAAGGGTGTTTATTATTTGCATACATTAAAAAAAAAACTTACGAAAACTTCCAGTCAAAACAGCAGAATTAGGTTTTATTTATTCAACTTGAATCCGTTTTACTTATATCTGTCTGCGACTGCCCTCCCCCCCCCCCCCCCCCCCATCAAATAAGTTTCATCAGTGGCTGGTAAAAAATAAAACCAGCAAATACATATTAAAAACAGCTTACCATGACGCTGGGGAGTAAACAACACTTCTGTGTTTGGATATGTCAGGGGCGCGCGTAAAACAATAAACGATAATGTTTTCCCCTTTTGATTTAGAAGCACAATTGAACCAAAATACTTGACTGTTTTTGTTGTTGTTTTTTTTCCTTTTAAAAGCTTTAATTCAGCGTGTCTCAACATTACTCAACTTTGCGGGACCCTTAAAATAAATGATATATCTCAATGAACCCGTCTGCCCCCCCCCCCGGCAATAAACTTACTCATCCCCAAAGAGGGGAGGCAAAGCCTGGGAGGGTGGACCTCCTAGAACTGCACACGACAGTACCTCAGACCAGCGGAATCATGGCCCGAAGGCCAAGACAGTACCGGTCTACAGAGTGAGCATCTATCGGAACAGATACTACACTTTGATCTTAGCCAAAAGGCTGAGAAAGATATATATTTATTTACTCCTCTGCAGGAGTTAGGCACAAGGCCAGTTTTTATCTTACTCCCACAAGTAAGATGTGACCACAGCTTGGGTCGAGTAAGTGGGGTTAAAAGCCAGCGCTCGAGAGGTGAGCACTCTGGCCATTTAAAAATTGCCTGGGCAGCCCCGTCGGCATTCCCCGGTAGGGGCGCCTCAAGCAGTAAGCAATAAACTTACTCCTCCCCAAAGAGGGGAGGCAAAGCCTGGGAGGGTGGACCTCCTAGAACTGCACAAGACAGGCGTGCAGTATCCATCGGAACAGATACTACACTTACTTCCTAGCGTGTGCCAGGTAAGCTGAGAAAGATATATATACATTTATATATTATCCACGCATTATATATATATAATATATATATATATATATATATATATATATATATATATAGTAATGCGTGGATAATATATTTATATTTATATATATATATATGTGTGTGTATATGTATATATATATTTATGTATGTATGTATGTATGTATGCGCGTGTGTGTTAGAATCACCAGACGTTGTCTCCCCCTCTTCCTCTCCCTTCTGTCAAGGACGAATTTAAAATGGTTGCACTATAAGAAATAACCGAATCCTAATAAACATACGGCGATGTTTCATTCTTTAAATTATAATTTAACAAGGAAAAACTGTTTTAAATAGAAAAATAAATGCATATATATATGTATATATATATATATATATATTGTTATTATGATTGCATTTATTCGTGGGGGGGGGATCCTTTTAAATATATACACTTAAAGTATTTACGTATAATGCCTACTGTTTTGCCAACCTGAAAGAAAAGTCAACCACGTGGTAATTTTAACCCGAGAAAAAAAACAAAAACAAACAGAAGACTTATTTTTGTTTTTGAAGCAAAAATAAATAAAGGTTATATTGAAGATTTCAGCTTTAAGATGTCTGTCATTGAAACAACATCATCTGAATCAATTTAATTGTAGTTTTATAACAATGTGGTTCAATGAATAATTTTATGACCAAACAAAACCGTAATAATATAACCTAGTCATTACGGTATTGTTTCGTCATAAAATTATTAATTGAAGAACCAAATGGTTAGAAAACTAGAAGGCACTTGTGCAGTTTAGTAAACAGAGGCAGATAATAAAGTTTTAAAAAATGTATTTCAAACAAATTGGCAAATTTTACCCAGTGTAAACCTGTCATTTATTTAAAAAAAAAAACTTTATTTCAAGTGTTTTATGTTTTTTCCCCTTCAATTTACGTATTTTTTTCATATATTTTCCTTCTTCTGTGATAATTTATTTTAATAAATCATTTTATTTTTCATTCGTGCCGAATGCGTTGCGATTGTTTTTATTACTGAATACACCTTGCATTGAACAATTGAAATTTGAAATAAATTTGGACAATCGTCGCATTTTTATCACTCTTTTTTCTTCTATCTCTATCTATCTATCTATCTATCTATCTATCTATCTATCTATCTATCTATCTATCTATATCTATATATATATATATATATATATATATATATATATATATATATATATATATATATATATATATATATATATATAGTCTCGGAAGTTTCTCAACCATTAAAACTATATTAAAAAAAAAAAAAAAAAATTTTAGTCCCAAGTCTTTCAGTGGAAAATCACTCATGTAAGTCAATTTAATTTTTACAGTTATTATATTAGTTTATTTCTAACACTATTTTAAGGGATCATCAGTTGTTTACCATGAAAAACTGTTTCGGGAATTTAAAAACAAGACAGTATATATATATATATATATATATATATATATATATATATATATATTATAATATAATAATGGGTTGATATATTTGATGTTATATATTTTTATGTATTTTTGTATATATTTTTATATATTTTCAAAGTGTAATTTTATTACCTGTAGTGATGTTACTATGGTAATGGTCCTCTGAAGAGAAGATTTATCTTTGAAAACTCATGAGTTAAGGACATTAAGATACTTTGCTTGAACTTTGAATTTTAATAAAATTTGATTGACACCTTATTTTATTACTTCATTTTATATTATAATATTAATGCTCTATCCAGTATATTGAGCTTCTGTTTTTATCCGGATGTTTTCACTAATTATAAGATATTAGTTGACGCTTATATCTTTTGTTGGATTGCTTCATATATATATATATATATATATATATATATATATATATATATATATATATATATATATATATATATATATATATATATATATATATATATATATATATACATATATATATATATATATATATATATATATATATATATATGAAGCAATCCAACAAAAGATATAAGCGTCAACTAATATCTTATAATTATATATATATATATATTATTTAACCTTTAATAAACCTTTTTGAATGATTGGTTTTTTGACGTGGTTGTTTATACGTCTGAGGAGACCTAATTAAGGGGTCGAAATAATTTATAATGTATACAACCTTAATGTGTGTATAGTTTTTTCCTTTTAATAATTATATATATATATATATATATATATATATATATATATATATATGGGAAGAGAAGGGTGAAAGTAATCCGACGTGATGGGAAAATGAAAAAGGAAAACCAAAAAATGGATGTTTTTTATGTGTACATCAACGTTTCGTCTTTATTCATTTCTATTTCTCCAACAAATACGGACGTCCACCCAGCAGTGGCCACTATTTCATTCTATTTTTCCTCCCAATATGTCTACCCTACATGTATCTGCACTTGCATGACATTTTTTCTCTATTTTATCATCCTGATGAAGTCTTATAAATAAAGACGAATATATATATATATATATATATATATATATATATATATATATATATATATATATATATATATTATTTAATCTTTAATAAACCTTTTTGAATGATTTAGTACTTGGCAAGAAATTCCGGCCCCGTGACATTTAAAAAAAATGTCCGTTATTTGAAAGTTTATGGGACGCATCTTCAGAATGAAACCATATTTTGAAAATATTATTTTGACAACATTTTCGGACACTGTTTAGCGTTTCTATCAAGAAAACAGCTCAACTTTAAGTGAAAGTTTGTTTACATTTAACAAGTGACACGTCGGGTATCACCAGCTATATACAACAACAAACAAACAAACAAACAAACAAAACTTCCTCTTCCCCAAACAACAACAATAACAACAAAAACTCTGACTTAAACGGCGTTTCGCGTGTACGATGGAACTCGACATACCTTATTTTCTTGGCCTTTTGGCTAGGATCAAAGTGTAGTATCTGTTCTGACGGATACAACATCCCATAAACTGGTATTGTCTTGGCCTTCGGGGCCTGATTTACGCCGGTCTGTGGGTTTGTCCTGTGCAGTTCTAGGAGGTGCACCCTCCCAGGCTTTGCCTCCCCTCTTTGGGGAGGAGTAAGTTTATTGCTTACTGCCTGAGGCGCCCCTACCGGGGAATGCCGACGGGGCTGCCCAGGCAATTTTTAATGGCCAGAGTGCTCACTTTCTCGGGCGCTGGCTTTTCAAACCCCACTTTTCCGACTCTTACTTGTGGGAATAAGATAAAACTGGCCTTGTGCCTAACCTCCTGGAGAGGAGGTAAATAAATACCTTAATGTTTTAATGATATATTCTTTTTTTTTTTTTTACTAGAACCGGGTAAAAAACAAACAAACGATAAGTTGTTTAGAAATAATGGCGAAACACTTTGAATAATAAGATTTAACTCATTTCAAATCAAGAATAGAGTTTATCCAAGATTTGGGCGAAATGAACGAGGTATTCTAATGGCCCCTATAGTAAAATGGAGCCACATATTACATATTAAAATACAACTTAGAAACAATTAATTATTCATACGCAATAATTTACTGATTATATTAAATCCACCTCAATGCATTTCGGTTTCTTATTAAATTTCCCGTACTTTGTCCTTGAGCGATGTTTTTGACAAAGGGGGAAGAATTGCTGTTTTCCCGGTCAGGATCTATCCACATAACACTTATCGTTGGCTAAGTTTTGACCTTGAAGTGGTATTATTTTTAGCTCCTTACATCAAGTGGCTTCATGCCTTGTCTGGCGCGATTTCCATTAAAATCAATAACCATTGTCGAGGGAAGGGTCTAATCAGGCTTGTAAACTTGGCTAGTGAGAGTTGAGGGCATGCGTTGCATGGATAGAGATGGTATGAAAATGATACGATGAACGTACAATATGAGTCTTAAAAACAGGCTTAGATCTGATGACCTCAGAGGAAGATTAAATCTGGACAGTTTAAGGATTTTCGTTATTTCGTTCGTGTTGTCTCCTTACATCAAGTGGCTTCATGTCTTGTCTGGAGCGATTTCCATTAAAAAAAATATTATTAAATGAGACACCATTTCGAGTTTAAATCTATTTAGGATTACGCATGTAATCGAAAGGAAAACACGTTTGAAATGTGTAAATGTGGTAGGATAATTGAGATTTTAACAAAATGGAACCGGAAGTAGTGCATTTACCTAATGGCGCCATGTTTTTTTGTGTATCGCTCAAGAGGAAAAAAGTATTAAAACGTCTTTTTCCCCTATTATTACGTAATACTACATTGATTTTTAACTTCCTAACGCTCTTAATGTCATGATCTTATATATATATATATATATATATATATATATATATATATATATATATATATATATATATATATATATGAAACTAAAAGTATACTTTTAGTAGATAGAACCTATAGAGAAATGGTTTAAGCTCAATATACGAGATAGAGCAATTATGAAGATAGATGAAAGAAGAGAGATAAACATGTACGAATGACAAATCTATTTCATCTTCGATTGTTCAATGCAAGGTGTACTCGATAAAAACATGTTTATTATTCTTTCCTTAAGCCAAGGCTTTTCAAAGATTAAAATCTTATCATCAGAGGAATTACATAGATAGATAAGTTGAAGTTGAAATATATTTGTCATTCGTACATGTTTATCCCTCTTCTTTCATCTATCTTTATATAATATATATATATATATATATATATATATATATATATATATATATATATATATATATATATATATATATATATATATATATATATATTAATTTTAAATGAATAACATTAAATTATTTTTACCTACATACGCCAGTGTTTCAAGCTTTCGCTCTCATCAGTGTAGGGATGATGATCTCAGACGGTCGCACGGTTCGAACCCCTGCCACAGAGTCAACCTAGACTCCGTCAGCAAGCGCTGTAACCATTAGACTGTAACCATTAGGCCACAAGAAGGGAATTTAAGTTCTATTTATGCAAAGGGCGGCATATCAAGAAAGACTGACTAAAGATTCTACGAACGTTGTCGGAATATGCCTTATAGCTACGTGCCAGTCTATTTTTAACTTCCTCGAACAGGGCTCAACTTTAATCTTATTAAAGGGGCTTATAACAATATTAATTTAAAAAAAATAATATTAAATTAATTTTACCTACATGCACCATATATATATATATATATATATATATATATATATATATATATATATATATATATATATATATATATATATATATATAGTCTCGGAAGTTTCTCAACCATTAAAACTATATAAAAAATAAAAAATAAAAAAAACTTATAGTCTCAAGTCTTCCAGTGGAAAATCACTCATGTAAGTCAATTTATTTTTTACAGTTATTATATTAGTTAGTTTCTAACACTATTTTAAGGGATCATCAGTTGTTTACCATGAAAAACTGTTTCGATTACTCTGAATCCTTTGTCTGATAAGGTTGACTCTCTGCGAAGAGTGCAACCGAAACATGTATGCACATATGTAACCAATAATGTTTGTATAAATAAAAATGTATACTTATAAACAGCTCTACTTGTTATTGAGCACTTTTTATAAACACTTGAGTTTCAACGGATTTACATCTACAGAAACTAATACAATACTATATATATATATATATATATATATATATATATATATATATATATATATATATATATATATGTATATGTATATATATATATATATATTATCGCCTATACACTAATTTTATTCAACTTTTTGAAGCAACTGCTTATACAGTCAATCTGAACGTTTACCAAAATACTCATACGAGGTTTGGAGTAGGGACAAGCTTTTCCCAGGCAACGCCCGTGTGAGGGTTTCGCTAGTTTCAAATAAAGCATGTGTTTGTTTTTAGTTTTTCTAATAAATTCATAGCGTTTACGACCCAGATAGAAAAAAAGAACAAGAAAACCGGAAAAACATCGGAACTCGATTGAACCAGTCAAAGCAGGTGGGTCTGAAAAATGGGGTTAACGTCCGGTCGGCCATTTTGTATGAACTTCACGAATCCAGTTTTTTTAATTGACCCAAGTTCAATCTTCAGGAAAGGCTAAACTGAATTGAGAAAGTGAAAACCGGTGTGTATATATATATATATATATATATATATATATATATATATATATATATATATATATATATATATATAAATATATACACACACACACACACACACACACACACACATATATATATATATATATATATATATATATATATATATATATATACTTATATACTTACATATATACACACACATTATACTATTTCGTGTATACACATAAAATGTTATAAGGAGATATAATTTTTTATGTATCAATTTTCAGTATTTACTTCAACTATGCTCGATAGTAAGTAGAGCTAGCCTGTCTAGTCTGACGACCCCCCCCCCGGATGAAACACGGGAGCCTCTGTGTAGCTTAATTGACATAAATATATTTTCATAACTTACTATATATATATATATATATATATATATATATATATATATATATATATATATATATATATATATATATATATATAAGACAGGTTCATTTTATATTCCAATAACCAAACATGGTTTCTATTTTCTATTTTTATTTGTTCACATTTTCAAAAAACATAACATTCTTGTGAGGTTTATATTTACGACTCGTGTCTCTGGAGGTGAGCCAACCAACATTATTATATCAATATCTGCTCTGCTACACTTCAAGATCATCAGAAAAATTCACAAAGAAATAAAGTTCCCAAATTGAAAAGTCTTGAAAAAAAAACTACACCACACTGTGGGTGAATGGGGACTCATCGTCATGATAGAGATATGACTATTCGCTACTGGTCATGCGATTCGAAACCCCGGATTACGAGTATTTTGCAACTCAAACCCGACGCCTTAACCACTCGTCCAATTTTGAACAGCGAATAAACGGTGATAATTTTAACACTTAATACGGCGGCTTGACGTCATAGAGCGTTCGACTTTAATGAAAGGAACGATGCATTTAAAGCTAGTGACGTCATGCTGTATTAATACTACACTTACAGTACTCTATAGACGGGGTTTTCTAGGAGCTACAAATAATAAATACAAATAATATATATATATATATATATATATATATATATATATATATATATATATATATATATATATATATATATATAGTAAACTAAATAATATAATTCATCAATCCTCATCTAATATACCATTATGAAATGAACCACTTTTTGTAATTATCTATGCGGCTGGGAGGATAAAGAAGGGGTTAGGGTGAGGGTGAGGGTTTAGGGTTAGGGTTGGGAAGTGGGAGAGGAATACAGAGAGAACGAAAGAGAGACGGATAGAGAGAGGGGGTGTAAAGAGATAAAAGTTTTAAATAGAAATATGTTACACTTTTTCACCTTTTTTTATTATTTTTATGGTCCCGGGCTTCGTCTTTATTTCAAGACTTCCTCAGGGTTATTGATTTGAAGAAATAGCGCACAAGTACAAATATTTGATAAAGTTTGGTTCGTTTCAGACGGATTCACAATAAGTAATAGAAGAAAACACATATGTGGTAAGAAGACAAATTGTGTTTGAATTTGAAACAAACTATTAAAATCCCCTGAAAATGAACTTCAAACGGGAGACAACAACTAATGCATGAAAATACGCAACAACGTTTTGTATTCGATCATTGTTGGGTTGCAATGCATTCTGGTTGATGCACCTAGCTTTGGTCACCCTTGCAGGCCAGAAGTGCTTCTATGTTACTTTGATCCATCAACCTCATGAGTATAACGCCTATGTTACTTTGATCCATCAACCTCATGAGTATAACGCTAGTCCACTTATGATATAACGAACACGTTCTCTGTCAGGATGTCTGTCTGTCCGTCCTGGAGAATTTTTTACCTCATGAGTATAACGCTAGTCCACTTATGATATAACGAACACGTTCTCTGTCAGGATGTCTGTCTGTCCGTCCTGGGGAATTTTTTTACCTCATGAGTATAACGCTAGTCCACTTATGATAAAACGAACACGTTCTCTGTCAGGATGTCTGTCTGTCTGTCCTGGAGAATTTTTTTTACCTCATGCGTATAACGCTAGTCCACTTATGATATAACGAACACGTTCTCTGTCAGGATGTCTGTCTGTCTGTCCTGGGGAATTTTTTTACCTCATGAGTATAACGCTAGTCCACTTATGATAAAACGAACACGTTCTCTGTCAGGATGTCTGTCTGTCTGTCCTGGAAAATTTTTTTACCTCATGCGTATAACGCTAGTCCACTTATGATATAACGAACACGTTCTCTGTCAGGATGTCTAACGCTAGTCCACTTATGATATAACGAACACGTTCTCTGTCAGGATGTCTGTCTGTCCGTCCTGGAGATTTTTTTTACCTCATGAGTATAACGCTAGTCCACTTATGATATAACGAACACGTTCTCTGTCAGGATGTCTGTCTGTCCGTCCTGGGGAATTTTTTTACCTCATGAGTATAACGCTAGTCCACTTATGATAAAACGAACACGTTCTCTGTCAGGATGTCTGTCTGTCTGTCTGTCTGTCCTGGAGAATTTTTTTACCTCATGAGTATAACGCTAGTCCACTTATGATATAACGAACACGTTCTCTGTCAGGATGTCTGTCTGTCTGTCTGTCTGTCTGTCCTGGAGAATTTTTTTACCTCATGAGTATAACGCTAGTCTACTTATGATATAACGAACACGTTCTCTGTCAGGATGTCTGTCTGTCCGTCCTGGAGAATTTTTTTACCTCATGAGTATAACGCTAGTCCACTTATGATATAACGACACGTTCTCTGTCAGGATGTCTGTCTGTCCGTCCTGGAGAATTTTTTACCTCATGAGTATAACGCTAGTCCACTTATGATATAACGAACACGTTCTCTGTCAGGATGTCTGTCTGTCCGTCCTGGGGAATTTTTTTACCTCATGAGTATAACGCTAGTCCACTTATGATATAACGAACACGTTCTCTGTCAGGATGTCTGTCTGTCTGTCCCGGAGAATTTTTTTACCTCATGAGTATAACGCTAGTCCACTTATGATATAACGAACACGTTCTCTGTCAGGATGTCTGTCTGTCCGTCCTGGAGATTTTTTTTACCTCATGAGTATAACGCTAGTCCACTTATGATATAACGAACACGTTCTCTGTCAGGATGTCTGTCTGTCCGTCCTGGGGAATTTTTTTACCTCATGAGTATAACGCTAGTCCACTTATGATAAAACGAACACGTTCTCTGTCAGGATGTCTGTCTGTCTGTCTGTCTGTCCTGGAGAATTTTTTTACCTCATGAGTATAACGCTAGTCCACTTATGATATAACGAACACGTTCTCTGTCAGGATGTCTGTCTGTCTGTCTGTCTGTCTGTCCTGGAGAATTTTTTTACCTCATGAGTATAACGCTAGTCTACTTATGATATAACGAACACGTTCTCTGTCAGGATGTCTGTCTGTCCGTCCTGGAGAATTTTTTTACCTCATGAGTATAACGCTAGTCCACTTATGATATAACGACACGTTCTCTGTCAGGATGTCTGTCTGTCCGTCCTGGAGAATTTTTTACCTCATGAGTATAACGCTAGTCCACTTATGATATAACGAACACGTTCTCTGTCAGGATGTCTGTCTGTCCGTCCTGGGGAATTTTTTTACCTCATGAGTATAACGCTAGTCCACTTATGATATAACGAACACGTTCTCTGTCAGGATGTCTGTCTGTCTGTCTGTCTGTCCTGGAGAATTTTTTTACCTCATGAGTATAACGCTAGTCCACTTATGATATAACGAACACGTTCTCTGTCAGGATGTCTGTCTGTCTGTCTGTCCCGGAGAATTTTTTTACCTCATGAGTATAACGCTAGTCCACTTATGATATAACGAACACGTTCTCTGTCAGGATGTCTGTCTGTCCGTCCTGGAGATTTTTTTTACCTCATGAGTATAACGCTAGTCCACTTATGATATAACGAACACGTTCTCTGTCAGGATGTCTGTCTGTCCGTCCTGGGGAATTTTTTTACCTCATGAGTATAACGCTAGTCCACTTATGATAAAACGAACACGTTCTCTGTCAGGATGTCTGTCTGTCTGTCTGTCTGTCCTGGAGAATTTTTTTACCTCATGAGTATAACGCTAGTCCACTTATGATATAACGAACACGTTCTCTGTCAGGATGTCTGTCTGTCTGTCTGTCTGTCTGTCCTGGAGAATTTTTTTACCTCATGAGTATAACGCTAGTCTACTTATGATATAACGAACACGTTCTCTGTCAGGATGTCTGTCTGTCCGTCCTGGAGAATTTTTTTACCTCATGAGTATAACGCTAGTCCACTTATGATATAACGACACGTTCTCTGTCAGGATGTCTGTCTGTCCGTCCTGAAGATTTTTTTTACCTCATGAGTATAACGCTAGTCCACTTATGATATAACGAACATGTTCTCTGTCAGGATGTCTGTCTGTCCGTCCTGGGGATTTTTTTTACCTCATGAGTATAACGCTAGTCCACTTATGATATAACGAACACTTTCCTTGTCAGGATGTCTGTCTGTCCGTCCTGGAGAATTTTTTTTAACTCATGAGTATAACGCTAGTCCACTTATGATATAACGACACGTTCTCTGTCAGGATGTCTGTCTGTCCGTCCTGGAGATTTTTTTTACCTCATGAGTATAACGCTAGTCCACTTATGATATAACGAACACTTTCCTTGTCAGGATGTCTGTCTGTCCGTCCTGGAGAATTTTTTTACCTCATGAGTATAACGCTAGTCCACTTATGATATAACGACACGTTCTCTGTCAGGATGTCTGTCTGTCCGTCCTGGAGATTTTTTTTACCTCATGAGTATAACGCTAGTCCACTTATGATATAACGAACACGTTCTCTGTCAGGATGTCTGTCTGTCCGTCCTGGAGATTTTTTTTACCTCATGAGTATAACGCTAGTCCACTTATGATATAACGAACACGTTCTCTGTCAGGATGTCTGTCTGTCCGTCTTGGAGAATTTTTTTACCTCATAAGTATAACGCTAGTCCACTTATGATATAACGAACACTTTCTCTGTCAGGATGTCTGTCTGTCCGTCCTGGAGAATTTTTTTTACCTCATGAGTATAACGCTAGTCCACTTATGATATAACGACACGTTCTCTGTCAGGATGTCTGTCTGTCCGTCCTGGAGATTTTTTTTACCTCATGAGTATAACGCTAGTCCACTTATGATATAACGAACACTTTCCTTGTCAGGATGTCTGTCTGTCCGTCCTGGAGAATTTTTTTACCTCATGAGTATAACGCTAGTCCACTTATGATATAACGAACACGTTCTCTGTCAGGATGTCTGTCTGTCCGTCCTGGGGAATTTTTTTACCTCATGAGTATAACGCTAGTCCACTTATGATAAAACGAACACGTTCTCTGTCAGGATGTCTGTCTGTCTGTCTGTCTGTCCTGGAGATTTTTTTTACCTCATGAGTATAACGCTAGTCCACTTATGATATAACGAACATGTTCTCTGTCAGGATGTCTGTCTGTCCGTCCTGGGGAATTTTTTTACCTCATGAGTATAACGCTAGTCCACTTATGATATAACGAACACGTTCTCTGTCAGGATGTCTGTCTGTCCGTCCTGGAGATTTTTTTTACCTCATGAGTATAACGCTAGTCCACTTATGATATAACGAACACGTTCTCTGTCAGGATGTCTGTCTGTCCGTCTTGGAGAATTTTTTTACCTCATAAGTATAACGCTAGTCCACTTATGATATAACGAACACTTTCTCTGTCAGGATGTCTGTCTGTCCGTCCTGGAGAATTTTTTTTACCTCATGAGTATAACGCTAGTCCACTTATGATATAACGACACGTTCTCTGTCAGGATGTCTGTCTGTCCGTCCTGGAGATTTTTTTTACCTCATGAGTATAACGCTTGTCCACTTATGATATAACGAACATGTTCTCTGTCAGGATGTCTGTCTGTCCGTCCTGGGGAATTTTTTTACCTCATGAGTATAACGCTAGTCCACTTATGATATAACGAACACTTTCCTTGTCAGGATGTCTGTCTGTCCGTCCTGGAGATTTTTTTTTACCTCATGAGTATAACGCTAGTCCACTTATGATATAACGACACGTTCTCTGTCAGGATGTCTGTCTGTCCGTCCTGGAGATTTTTTTTACCTCATGAGTATAACGCTAGTCCACTTATGATATAACGAACACGTTCTCTGTCAGGATGTCTGTCTGTCCGTTCTGGAGATTTTTTTACCTCATGAGTATAACGCTAGTCTATTATGTAAAGAACAGTTGGATGTCTCTGTGTATGTACGGCCAGCTAAAGGTTACAAACCCCTACAAAACCAACACCAACAAACTTGGTATGTTCTTGGTTGGTATTGCCCCGAAAGAATAATATCTAAAATTTAAAATAAATTATTCATTCTTTGGGAGTCAACTGGGCCATGGTTCGTCAGAGGGAGGGCGGTTTTTTCGGCCATTTTCAATGTTATTATGTACTGAAAGAAAATGCCGACTCATTCCTCGAGCAATCTTCTATTATATAAACGGCAGTTGTATGTGTATGTCCAGCTAAGGAGGAATAAGCTTGGCGGAGGATAAAAAGGAGGGCGGAAAGAAGGAGGGGGAAACCGGGGTTGGGGGAAAGAGAGAAAGATAGAGAGACGGATAGAGAGATATACGTTTTAATAGAAATATTATGAACTTTTTTCCCGAGCAACGATGGGTAGCCCTGCTAGTATAATTTCTAAGGAATTAACCGTTTCCTTATTTTGTCATTTTTCATCTTCTTATTCCGATCTCGTCTGCACTCGTGAAAAGATAAAACACAAAACGGCGACCGCCTGTTTGGAAAGAAACCAAAACACGTGGTCGCTTTAAAAAAAGCTAAACACGTGATCGCAATAAAAAAAAACCCAAACACGTAGTCGCTATAAAAAAACCCAAACACGTGGTCGCTATATAAAAAAACCTAAACACGTGGTCGCTATAAAAAAAAACCCAAACACGTGGTCGCTATAAAAAAACAACCAAACACGTGGTCGCTATAAAAAAAACCCAAACACGTGGTCGCTATAAAAAAAAGCCCAAACACGTGGTCGCTATAAAAAACAAACAAACACGTAGTCGCTATAAAAAACGACCAAACACGTGGTCGCTATAAAAAAAACCCAAACACGTGGTCGTATAAAAAACAAACAAACACGTAGCCGCTATAAAAAAGACCCAAACACGTGGTCGCTATTAAAAAAAAACCAAACACGTGGTCGCTATAAAAAAACAACCAAACACGTGGTCACTATAAAAAAAGCCCAAACACGTGGTCGCTATAAAAAAACCCAAACACGTAGTCGCTATAAAAAAAACCCAAACACGTGGTCGCTATAAAAAAAATAAAACGTAAAAATAGAACGTAAAAATGTTCCTATATTCAAAAGGCATCGAAATATGCTAATGATATGCAAAGTTACAAGTTCGATTCTTTAGGAAATAAATTGGCGGGTGACTAATTCGGTTGCAAGCCGAGATTTGGACCAATCAGAAGCGAGGATTTAAAAGTACGCGTCGCACCCTTCGTTTTCACATTTCCATAAAGCGAATGTCTATTTTTGTATAGAGTGAAGACTACCGAAGAGTCAGATAAATATTTTCGTAACAATAATCGAGTTCGGAATCGGTTGAGCGATCGGGGAACCTTTATATTCTGCAGGGACACAAGAAGATTCCAGATTTGAGTTTGACATCAATAATGGCGTAAATAAGCCACCATAACAATGCACTCTGTTTCAATATATATATATATATATATATATATATATATATATATATATATATATATATATATATATATATATATATATATACAGGGTGGGCAAAAATAAGGGTCCTATTTTTAAAAATTCATAACTTTTTTATTTATTGATTTATTATTTTTTTTTTTTTAGAATAAGTAAAGGACCCCTTCCGAAGCAAGCATGAGCCGTATTAGCCCTAAGGAACGTACCCTCATTTAGAAAACATTATTTTTGCTTAAAAAACAATACTTTAGTTTCTGTAAGTTTTAAGAAGTGTTTTTCGGCTAAAATTTGTTTTGTTTATTTCAAAAAATCTCGGAAGGGTCAGTCTACACACACATAAAGTTTGGTGAGTTTAACTTTTATTTTGTGGAAGTTATTCAAATTCAAGTTATTCAAATTTAAAGATAGGACCCTTATTTTGGCCCACCCTGTATATATATATATATATATATATATATATATATATATATATATATATATGTATATATATATATATATATATATATATATATATATATATATTATACTATAAAATGAAGTAATAAAATAAGGTGTCAATCAAATTCAAAGTTCAAGCAAAGTATCCTTAAGTCCTTAGCTCATGAGTTTTCAAAGATAATTCTTCTCTTCAGAGGACCATTACCGCAGTTATACTACTACAGGTAATAAAATTACGCTTTGAAAATATATAAAATTATATACACAAATACATAAAAATACATAACATCAAACATATCAATCCAAAAACATACTTTTTGTTGAATCCATACAGTCCATCCAGGTCATACAAGTTGAGAAGCATAATCAGGAAAGACATTACTCCAGGTTACAAACAGCAGTCCATATACGTGAAATTGAAGGGGCCGGCAAATTATAAGATATTAGTTGACGCTTATATCTTTTGTTGGATTGCTTCATATATATATATATATATATATATATATATATATATATATATATATATATATATATATATATATATATATATATATATATATATATATGAGAAAGGAAGGATGAATGGGAAATGAAAAAAGAAAAACCAAAAGATGTTTTTTTTTATGTATTCATCAACGTTTCGTCTTTATTCGTAAGACTTCCTCAGGATGATAATTTTAAGAAAAATGCTCCGTCTTTTACCACTGCGTGTATGGAGGGAAGAGTCTATCAAGCATGTAACGCAGTGTGATGTATCGAAATGAAACCTGCCCACTGAGGGTTGAGGACCTGCGTTGCATGGAAAGAAATATTGGCCAAGCAAGAATGCAACTGTTTAGACAAGTCTTTGCTTCGAAAAGGTATTAAGAGACCCTCCTTCTTTGCACATTCACCTCTGCCTTCTAAGTATCACATCTCTCTCTCTCTCTCTCTCTCTCTCTCTCTCTCTCTCTATATATATATATATATATATATATATATATATATATATATATATATATGAGAAAGGAAGGATGAATGGGAAATGAAAAAGGAAAAACCAAAATATGTTTTTTATGTATTCATGAACGTTTCGTCTTTATTTGTAAGACTTCCTCAGGATGATAATTTTAAGAAAAATGTCATGCAAGTACATCGAAATATTGGGTTGACATGATCGGTTGATGGGAAGAAGTAGTAGCCACTACTGGGAGCACAGGACAAAGGTTCGGGCTGAGAGAAGTCGGTGGCAGGGAATGAAATTAATGTGGATGGCTGTGAGTGAAAGGGTGGAGGGGTGGGAGTGAATGAAATTAATGTGGATGGCTGTGAGTGAAAAAGTGGAGGGGTGGGGAAAGAGGAGAGGAGGGGGAAGCTCTGTGTTTTTCGTGTAGGTAGTGTCATAGATTTAGAAAAGATTTGGAGAAATGAAGGTGATTTGAAAGTGGGAGGAGTGGGTGGCTCATTAACAGATCATGTCAATATTTTCATGTACTTGCATGACATTTTTCTTAAAATTATCATCCTGAGGAAGTCTTATAAATAAAGACGAAACGTTGATGAATACATAAAAAACATTTTTTGGTTTTTCCTTTTTCATTTCCCATATATATATATATATATATATATATATATATATATATATATATATATATATATATATATATATATATATATATATATATATATGAAACTAAAAGTATACTTTTAGTAGATAGAACCTATAGTGAAATGGTTTAAGCTCAATATACGAGATAGAGCAATTATAAAGATAAATGAAAGAAGAGGGATAAACATGTACGGATGACAAATCTATTTCAACTTCGATTGTTCAATGCAAGGTGCACTCGGTAAAAACATGTTTATTTTTCTTTCCTTAAGCCAAGGCTTTTCAAAGATTAAAATCTTATCATCAGAGGAATTACATAGATGGATAAGTTGGCAGTGGAAAAGCCAAAATTCAAAATTTGAAGAAATATAAAGTAATGGAGACTGAGAGTGTGTCCAGTTGATGAGATGTCCGTTGATGAGATGTCCAGTGAAAGGAGATTTAAAGATGGAAAAAAAGGGGTTTCGTGAAGACATTTTGAAAATGTTCAAAAATGAAGTAAATCCAATAGAAAGATGTTTAGTTCAATCGTAGATGGAACGCACTTATTCAGATGTAAAAACCATTGGCTTAAGGGAAAGAAAAATAAACATGTTTTACCGAGTACAAGGTGTAATCGAAGTTGAAATAGATTTGTCATTCGTACATATTTATCCCTCTTCTTTCATATATATATATATATATATATATATATATATATATATATATATATATATATATATATATATAAGGTGAGTCAATGAAAAATAGTTAGACCTGTAAATGGAAACAGATCGATATCTTCAGTTGTTCAGAACAAGGAGCATTTAGTAGATAAAAATATTTATTCCTCTTCTCTTTCAATTGCATTCCTTAAGCACGGCTTTTCAAAGATCAAAATCTTATCATCAGAGGAAGTAATGATTGATAAGTTGACAGATAAGAACAGTCAAAATTCAAAATTTGGAAAAAGTTTTTAAAAAAAGTTCTTTTTAAAAAAAGTTCTTTTAAAAAAGTTTTTAAAAGTTCAAACGGGTGTGTAAATGAAATTCACCAAACACGGAGATCCAAGTTGTAAATATATATATATATATATATATATATATATATATATATATATATATATATATATATATATATATATAGAGAGAGAGAGAGAGAGAGAGAGAGAGTAAGATAATACTTTAAAGATATAAATAATATCTTTAACCAGTAGACTATCAGGATAAAAGCAAAGCTCAATATAGTGTATAGAGCAATAAAATTAATTGAATGACATAATAATTATGTATCGATAGCAAACAAATTTCCCGCCTGGAGAACTTTTTTCGTTTTTTGAATACCAATCACCACCTGGACTGTTTTTTCATCGACTTCTTCGACATCTTTCTCGAAATTCTTTTAAACTTTATGACTTGGATGAACTGTATAAGTTTAACAAAAAAGTGTGTTTGTGGCCAATATATTTGATGTTGTGTGATATTTGATTTGGTGTTCGTGTTTCTTTGTGCGTATATGGTGTGCTTTCGGTGTTTGTGTGTATATGCTTTGTTTGTGTGTGTTATCTGATGTGATCTCTTTTTTTTTTTTAATTTTCTTATTTCTGTTTTCGTTTGCATAGGAACGGGGCATTCTTCCCAATGCCAGACTATCACCGAGTGCTCTTTTAAGGATTTTGGCCGTTCCCTTAAGTGCAATTATTTGGATTTCTTTTGCACTTGGTTTTCCGGGAATACTTTCCAGATACTTTTTGAAATTTTTCTTTATGAGGCCTTTAGTTCCTGTGATGTGTGTGTGTGTGTGTTATGTGATGTGATGTAATGTGATGTGTGTTTGTGTATGTATATGGTGTGTGTGATGTGTGTGTGTTATGTATGTGTGTTACGTGTGTGTGCGCGTTCGTGTGTGCTTTTTTCTGTGTATATGGGGTGTGTTTCTGTGTGTGATGTGATGTGATGTGTATTTGTGTGTGTGATGTGTGTGTGTAATGTGTGTGTGTGTTTTTGTGTGTTTTTGTGTGTATATGGTGTGCATTTCTGTGTTAGTGTGTATATGGTGTTTTTGTGTATATGTGTGTGTGTTATGTGTGTGTGATGTGATGTGTGTTTGTGTGTAATATGTGTAATGTGTGTGCGTGCGTGTGTGTGTGTGTGTGCGCGTGCCTGCCTGCGTGTGTGTGTGTGTGTGTGTATGTGTGAATCTAAATCAGTCTTAATCCACCGCACAAAATCCACCCGGGGTATTAAAAAGCTAAGCATCGGTTATTATCTCAATGACTTAATTGTTTGGCGATTTCGTTGTATCTAAAAATACCCACTGACGAATGATGAAGACGGTGGGGGTCGGTGGAGCGGCAAGGGCCGGGGTGGGTGGTGACGGTCGTATCGCCGGGTAGAAAAAAAAATTAAACCGTGGCCATTCTTCCGTCCTCGTACGCCCCCCCCCCAAGCCCGCTTGATTCGTTCCATCTTCACACAGATTGTTAATCTCACTTTTTAAGATTCATTTTTCTTATTTCTTTTACTTTCTTTTTTTTTAAAACATAGTTCACCCCAAACAAGGCAGGCCACCACTGTAGACGTAAGGGGCTACTGAGAAAAAGGGTGAAAGTTTTTTTTTTTGGGGGGGGGGTTCAACCTAAATTGGGAGCTGTGAAGCGAGATGTCTGTTTACATTAGTTTTAAATTTCTGCATGTCAGTACCGTCAGGAAAACAGGGAGCATGGAGGGAGTTCAAGAGTCCAGCAGCACGAGGAAAGAAGCTTTTGGAGTAGAAAGCTCTTCGGCATCTGGGGACCTCTACAGTGAATGAATGGGATTTGGCAGATTGTCGGTTTAGTCTAGTAAATTTGCGTCGTTGGGGCACCAGAGCAGCAGGTTTCATCAATTCTGTTTTCGTTAGCATAGGGACGGGGCATTCTTCCAAATGCCAGACCATCACCTGCTATTTAGAGGCTCCAACCGAGTGCTCTTTTAAGGATTTTTGGCCGTTCCTTTAAGTGCAATTATTTGGATTTCTTTCGCACTTGGTTTTCCGGGAATACTTTCCAGATACTTTTTGAAATTTTTCTTCATGAGGCCTTTAGCTCCTATTATAACTGGGATAATGTTGATGTTTTTGAGGTTCCAGTTTCTCTTCATATCATACATTAGGCCTTGGTATTTTGTCACCTTCTCCCTTTCTGCTCTGTTTAAGCCACTGTCATTTGGAACACTCACCTCAATCAGTGTTGCCTCTCTTTCTGTCTTATTAATATGATTATGTCCGGTTTGACTGCTGCATTTTCCAGGTAGGTAGATGTAGGAACCGCATACTCATAATGTATAGTATACTTATCTTTTCCCAAAGACCTCACCGGTAGATGTTCCAAGGACTTAGTGTCACATTGGACGTTTAGATTTTTACAAAAATACAAGTATCAAATGTTTGAAACACTACTTTCATCCTGAGTAAGTCTTATAATAAAGACGAAACGTTGAGGAATACAAAAATAATATTTTTTGTTTTCCTTTTTTCAATTTCCATTATGTCGGAACACTTTTTCCATTCTTCATCATATATATATATATATATATATATATATATATATATATATATATATATATATATATATATATAGAGAGAGAGAGAGAGAGAGAGAGAGAGAGAGAGAGAGAGAGAGACGGACAGACGGACAGACGGACAGACTTATTTCTCTATTTTCATTTCTCTCTCATATATATATATATATATATATATATATATATATATATATATATATATATATATATATATATATATATATATAATAAGTTATGAAAATATATCTGTGGCAATTAAGCTACACAGAGGCTCCCGAATTTCATCCCCATGGGGGAATCGTCAGGCTAAAATTATATATATATATATATATATATATATATATATATATATATATATATATATATATATATATATATATATATATATAAACTTTATGGAAATAAACGTTGATTAAGTCAGATAGAAGATGCGTGTATGACATTACTAACATAACTAACATAACTAACATGACTAATATTATTAACATTATTAACATTACTAACATAATTAACATAACTAACATAACTAACATAACTAACATAACTAACATTACTAACATAACTAACATTACTAACATAACTAACATAACTAACATAACTAACATAACTAACATAACTAACATTACTAACATAACTAACATAACTAACATAACTAACATTACTAACATTACTAACATAACTAACATTACTAACATTACTAACATTACTAATATTACTAACCACAGCTTGAGGTAAGGAGCCGCTTAGTGCGAGAAAGGACGGCTGTCGAAGAACCAATAACTAAATTAATTGACCACAGGTGTCCAACCTGTGCTTGACCCATTAGATATGGTGGAGGGGTGTTTGTCATAAGGGTAAATATAACAACAGCACAGATTTGCTTTGTCCGTCTTATAAATAGCGCTAGAGGTGACGTAGGTGTTGGGGGGGGGTAGCGACTTACTGCACGGACAAGATTGGGTCTTGACCTTTACCTAGACAGGTAGGCTATATTTTGACCCTTAATTATTTGTTCCCATAATAGGGTCCCTCCCGATGTTGCACAAGGTCAACTGTAAGTCATTAGCAAGTTTAATCTTTCACGCGAAACGCCGACAAAACAAGTCGACCGGGAAAAGAAAGATGGACGATATTACTAAACAAGCGATAATTTAGTCCGCAGGGCTGGAAATAAGCAAAGAATACCACAAAGTGAAAAAGGGACAGCCTAACATGATACGATACGAACCGATAATACCTGGTGTGGTATTTACCCTGGTCAGGCTATGCCAGCTTCCTCCAAAGAAGGAAGTTTCTAGGGAATATCAAATTCGAAGCTGCATGTATATCTCGGTCATGGGAAGATGACATACGGCGCCTTGCGTTCCCAAATGATCACCCATCTGGTACTGGCTACGCTCCATGTCGCTTAACTGTAATGTAAGGCGGCCCCTTTTCTGAGTCACAAATTTGAATCTCGTACTAGTCTCATTTTTCACTTTGTGGTATTCTTTGCTTATTTCCGGCTCCACAGATTAAATTTATCCGCGTAAACAATAGCATCAAAAACAAAAAAAGAAGCTTAATACATAACATAAATAAATTTCCAATATTAAATTCATAATCTTTTCTCGTTGTTATAAGTAGTCGGCTCAATGTGTGGTGACGTCCCTCTCTCTTTTCTTGCCTTCTTCTCCGTTTTTGTTGTTGTTGTTGTGTTTATTAAGCCGTCATGATTGCCATAGTGAAGATATAGCAGAAGAGGTGCCTCTATCTGCCTGTTGTAATTACAGGGAAAGACAGAGAAATGTAAAAAAAAAAAATAAACGGAATTTTCCACATAAGGTTAGAATAAACAGAAAAGCGGAAAATTCCATTAAAAGTTAAAAGATTAGAATTAGGGATACGTGTGATGATATGAGGTGTGAAATGACACATAGTGAAGAAGACAACAAACATATTCTCTTTGGCTGGTGAGCTGATTATATTCGGACGTCTTTTTCAGGGCTCTATCTCCCCGATGAGAAGCTGACATAATATGCAACTAAGGGTGGAATTTTGCTGATTGATTGACATATTTACGTTTGGGGGTGGGGGTGGGGGGGTGGGGGTAGAAGTGCATCAAGTTCGTCGGAGGACATTCCATGGTAGTTTTTGTAAAACAAGCACAAGGATGAAACATTGCGGCGATGGGACAGGGGCCGGAGCTTAGTAGACAGTGCGGGACCTGTTAAGTCAGATACTCTTTTATTTGTACTCTGTCTGTCAACGATGGAGAGACTAGTGATTTGTGCACACGCCAAGATGTAGCAACAATACTTCATGTATAGGCGAATTGTGGATTCATCGACCTATAGGATACTGGCAGGTGTTAGAGGTTTTCTAGCCCGGTAGAGGGAGCCCACTTTTTTTTTGCAGCAGACTTGGCAGTATCTTCTATGTGTTAACCTGTATGCGTGCGTTTACTGCATTGGCCGCCATCGTCCGACATGTTGTACCGGTCCAAAGTTGTTGTTACATTACGTCAGTGCCGCATCAAAGAATTCTCATCCCAAGTAAAGCCATAAGTTCAGGCTATAACCCTAACCCTAACCCAACCCTAACCCTAACCCTTAACCCTAACCTTTAACCCTAATCCTAACACTAAACCCTAACCCTAACCCTAACCCTAACCTCCAACCCTAATCCTAACCCAACCCAACCCTAACCCTAAACCCTAACCCTAAACACTAACCCTAACCCCTAACTCTAACCCAAACCCAACTCTAAACCCTAACCCTAACTCCTAACTCAACCCTAACCCAACCCTAACTCTAAACCCTAATCCTAACCCTAACTCCTAACCCTAAACCAAACCCTAGACCCTAACCCTAACCCTAACTCCTAACCCTAAACCAAACCCTAGACCCTAACCCTAACCCTAACTCCTAACCTTAACCCTAACCGGTTTATTTGTTGGAGGTTACAAATGAAACTCGTGCTCCCAGGTTGAACAGCAGACTTGCAGAATGAGCACCAACTGATCCCCCTCCTAAAATCTAAAAATATGTTGAAAAATTACAGTAATAGTATAGTTTCAGCTTCAGACAGACAGTACCAAACCATCATTAGTAATAGAAGTAATAGTATAGTTCCGGCTTCAGACAGACAGATACCAAATCTCCATTAGTACTAGAAGTACAATAGTACAATTAATAGAAGTAAAAGTATAGTTTCGGCTTCAGACAGACAGATACCAAATTTCCATTAGTAATAGAAGTACAATAGTACAATTAATAGAAGTAATAGTATAGTTCCGGCTTCAGACAGACAGATACCAAATCTCAATTACTAATAGATATGAATATTATTGCGAACACTGGAGAAGCATAATTTTTTTTCGTTATTTTTGAAGGAGGTTGTACATTCGTATATGCGTAACTAATGACCCGTTAATAATTATAACGAGCATCTTTCTTTTTATAAATGCTGCCGAAATTGAAAACAGGAGGGTAGTTATAGGGTGGGTGTTAGGGTTAGGGTTACGGATGGTGTCCCCTCCCCCTGGGTCCAATCTATCCCTTCAATGTACTTTTTGCCGCGCTATTTTAACCCTTTTTTTTCTTTATGCAACCCTAGTTTAACCGGCCATGTTCGACATGGATTTTGATTAGCTGTCTTTTTCATGACGTCACTTGAAGAAGGTCCGGTTGTTAGGGGTTTTTTGTGACCCCTGTCCCTGATTAAATTACCCCTTCCCCCTTTGTTTTCGGTGTTTTTAGATTCGTCCAGTGTATATCCCGCGTTCAAGTTTGAAATATAATTTTCTTGGCTTGTCACGTTAAAGGTTGAAATAGCATTTTCGTCAAGTTAAAGTCTGCAATAGTATTTTCGTTAGTCTGTCATGCTCAAGTTTGAAAATATCATTTTTATTGGTCTGTCACGCTGAGACCGACGAACATGCTATTTGAAAATTAAACTTGACAGACCAACGAAAATGTTATTTTAAACTAAAGATTGACAGACAAACGAAAATTTTATTTTAAACTAAAGATTGACAGATCAACGAACATTTTATTTCAAACTTTAGCTTGACAGACCAACGAACATTCTATTTCAAACTTTAGCTTGACAGACCAACGAACATTCTATTTCAAACTTTAGCTTGACAGACCAACGAACATTCTATTTCCAACTTTAGCTTGACAGACCAACGGACATTCTATTTCAAACTTAAGCATGACAGACCAACGGACATTCTATTTCAAACTTAAGCATGACAGATCAACGGACATTCTATTTCAAACTTTAGCTTGACAGACCAACAAAGATTCTATTTTAAACTTAAGCTTGACAGACCAACGAACATTCTATTTCAAACTTAAGCATGACAGACCAACGGAAATTCTATTTCAAACTTAAGCATGATAGGCGATCGAAACTGCTATGTCAAATTTAAACGTTCAAACTTAGGCATGACAGACCAACGCACGGTCCGACAGACAAAGTCTCCTTTAGAGATTCGATGACGCACGCAAACACTTTTCATCGCAGCCCACGAGTCTGGAATCCTAATTAAAACACTTGAGTGTTGTTTAATTGTTTTAATTTTAAACATCAAATCAAAATAAATGCGACAAACGCGTGAAGCAGCGATAAAAAGTCTCTCCTTTGTCTACAGCCGATTCTTCGCAAAAACATACGAGATTAAATTCGCAATTAAAAAACATGGCGATTCTTTGGTTTCGCTACGACATGAAAAGATTTTAAAGAAATGTCTAAACTTTGTTTCGGAATTTTTGAGATGGGGGTTGATAATTTGTAGAATTTGGTATATTCGGACTACTGTGGGTGTTTTTATCACAACGTTTCGGCCGATGTGACCTTCAGGTGTACTTTGTCGAACTCGGGAATCTTTGTGTCGAACTCGGGAATCTGGACGGAATTTCGAACGGGGGTAGCATGCTCTCGTTCCATCTGCCATGACTGGGAAGAAATCTTCAGTAATTGGCAATTCTTCGTATCGCCCGCACTGAGGATCGAACCTTCAACCTTCAGATGACTGTCACTTACAACTGAATTTTACTTAGTACAATATCCACTGCGCATGCAGATGGAACGAGAGCATGCTACCCCCGTGGATTTAATAAAAGGGTTCCGTTCGAAATTCCGTCCAGATTCCCGAGTTCGACAGAAAGATTCCCGAGTTCGACCAGGTACACCTGAAAAAAGTCGGAGGTTACATCGGCTGAAACGTTGTGATAAAAAACACCCAAGATGAGAACAGTAGTCCGAATATACCAAATTCTACAAATTATCAACCCTTTATCTCAGATTCCCGAGTTCGACAGAAAGATTCCCGAGTTCGACCAGGTACACCTGAAGAAGGTCGAATGTTACATCGGCCGAAACGCTGTGATAAAAACACCCAATATAAGAACAGTAGTCTGAATATACTAAATTCTGTATAAACTTTGTTATGTACTTACGTGGTAGCTGAAAATAAGATTGTACAAAAGAAAAAAAATACGTAAATTCATCCGGTATTTATTAAATTATAAGAAAAAGAAGAAGAAGAAAAAAAAAACGATCTTACGTATCGGTAGACATTTTTTTTTTACTGATTATGTAAGGCAGACAATTTAATTTTTTCCGGAAAATTTCAAAATTTGACAAAAATGGCGACCGATAGATAAAATCGTTTTTTGTTTTTTTATATTTGATAAATATTGGATGAATTTGCGTAATTTTTTTATGACAGTCTTCTTTTTCAGCTACCACGTAAGTACATAACAAAGTTTATACATTTCTTTAGTTATTTTTTTATTTTTAAGAGATGTCGTAGCGAAACTAAAGAAGCACTAATTTTTTTTTTTTTTTTTTTTTTTTTTACTCCTGTTCACCCCAAACAAAGCACATTGTCACTGAGATGTATAGGGGCTACCGTAAAGAAAGCCCCAGTCATAGGAGGCGACTTCGTTCACCGCTACTACAATAGCAGCGAGTAGTAGCACTCCTAGTCGCAAAGTGAGCACATTCGCCGCTACTAAATTTAAATACGTTCAAGTTTACTCGTCGGTAGCGCGCCATTTCATGATCACATGACGTGACCTAGTCGCGGCTACCAAGAGGAAATCCATTGTCGCTTCATCTTACCACACAGTAGCGCAGTTTGTTTCCACACGAATTAAATATGACAGAAAAACATTTGAAGTGGTCAGCTAATGAAATCGTTAGATTTCTGGATATCTACAGAAACTACGAAGGTTTGTGGGATACCAACAATATAAATTACATGAAAAAAACTGAGAGGAAGCACAATTTCAAATGGTTGATTAATGAACTAATTGAGGCCGGTTTTGAGATTCCCGGCGAAAAGAATTTGAAAAAGAAAATCAAAAATTTGAAGGATGCGTATAGAAATGAAATGAATAAAGTCAAGAAATCTATGAAAAGTGGAGCAGGTGCCGACGATGTTTATAAACCGAAGCTGGTTTGGTTTGAAAAAGCAAACGCCTTCTGGGGGAATGTTATATCTGAAAGGGAATCGTCCTCAAATTTGGTGAGTAGAAAAGGTTTGTTGTTTCTGCTGTTTAGCCCCGCCATGAAAATATTCAAAGTTATGTATACACTTCGGGGTATCTTTTACAATACAACGAGAACGGGGGTCCAAAAACAACAACAACAAAAAAAAAATACAACAAATCAATGTGACCGTAGCCCATAAAACTTATTTTCCGACTTACCTATGACATTTGTTTGTATTTTTAAGTAGTTTCAATGGCTTTTTATTAGATATCAATATTTCTCTCCATTTTATGTTCACGGAAAGTTTGGCAAGATAAGATGGCTGCCGACATTTTTTTTCTCAGCCTAGTACTTTTAATTAAGTGATGGAAACTGAAATATATTGTAAATTACATTAAAAGTCACCCCTGCGCCGCAAAAACAAACAAAAAAAACTAACGTATCACAGTTTTGGAAAAAGGGCGCTTTGATTATGAGTCCCAGTAAAAAACAAAAACAAAGCGAGACTGAGAAAAAAAAAAAAAAATGTCGGAAAATTTCCAACTTTCCGTGAACGTAAAATGGAGAGAAATTTTTATATCTATTTTGAAACTACTTAAAAATACAAACAAATGTCATAGGTAAGTTGGAAAATAAGTTTTATTGGCTACGGTCACATTTATTTGTTGTATATTTGTTTTTTTTTGTTTTTTTACCCCGTTTTCATTGTGTTGATTATTGTAAAAGATACCCAAACTTTGTTATGTACTTACGTGTTAGCTGAAAATAAGATTGTACAAAACAACAACAAAAAAAACGCAAATTCATTCAGTATTTATTAAATTATGTATTAAAAAAAACAAAAAAAAAAACTATCTTACGTATCGTTAGATATTTTACTTATGAAATTAACAAGGGAGATAATTCAAATTTTGTTTACTGGTTTAACAAAAATGGCTACCGAATGATAAAATCGTTTTTTTTCGTATGTCAAGCCCCTAAGGACAAGACGACACCGGTCTATAGGGTGTAGTATTTTATATTTAACCAGAGATGATGCCAAACTAAGAGACTTCTTGCAATCGCACAGATTAATTTTTAAACAAATTTCTGAATTTTACCCAGTGTAAAACTGTCATTGATTTCAAAATCTTTATTTTTGAAGAGTTGAATAAGGGGGAGATAATTCAAAGTTTTCCCTCACGATTTATCTAAAAATGAATTTAAACGCTCTGAACTTGGAAGATATTTTATATCTAACCAGAGATAATGCAAGGACACTGCACTGGTAAATATTTTCAAACAAATTGTCGAATTTTACCCAGTGTAAAACTTTCATTCATTTCAAAAACTTTATTTCCCTTGTTTTATGTTTTTTTCCCCTTCCATTTTCGTATTTTTCTATTTTTTTTTCTTCTTTTTTGATAATTAATTTATTTGAATGAATAATTTTATTTTTTCATCGATGGCGAATACCCTAAAGCGTTGTGATTGTTTTATTCCTAAATTATCCTTTTACGTAGACATTTTTAAAACTTTATTTTACATTAATTACAAAAGTGAAATCCATTTTAAGATAAAATCGAGGCTGAAAACTTTTAGTTATCTCCCTTTATTCAACTCTTCAAAATTAAAGATAACATTTTTTTTTCGGCCCTATGATACATAAACATCGAAAATAGTTTACAAAAATAGTCTACGAAAATAGTCTACGAAAATAGTCTATGAAAATAGTTTACAAATACTTCAATGGATTATGCTCCGATGAATTGGCTACTCTGGTGCCCCCTCGACATAAATTCACTAGACTAACTCGACAATCAACTAAATCTCATTCATTCACTGTGAAGGTCCCCAGATGTCGGAGAGCCTTCTACTCAAATAGCTTCTTTCCTCATGCTGCTGGTCCCTGGAACTCCCTCCCTGCCCCCTGTTTCCCCGACAGTACTGACATGCAGAAATTTAAGACTAATGTAAACAGACATCTCGCTGCGCAGATCCCAATCTAGGTTGACCCCCCCCCTTCCTTCTCCCCTTTTCTTTTTTCTCAGTAGCCCCTTACGTCTACAGTGGTGGTTTGCCTTGTTTGGGGTGAACTATGTTAAAAAAAAAAAATTTTTTTAAAGCGTAATGATGCATATAATTCGACAATTTTTAGATCAAAGTAGTCAAATCGGAAATATCGCGTCAAGCCAAAAAAATGGAATCCAAGCGTGGTACCGCCGTGACAATAAAGGGATTGGGTTCGCGAGTCCAGACAGACGATACAGGACACCTGATGAAGGCCGGAGAGCAGAACGGCTGAAACGTTGTGATCATGGCAGCCAAGACGAGGAAGTCAGTCCGAACACGGAAATCCATAATTGGCATAGTTGTTGGATACATGTACGGTCCACAGACTGGAGAGGCTGATCACCTCCTGTCGTCATGCGTCTAGGTTTATTTTTTTATTTTAAAAATATATTTATGGAAATAGCTCTAGACAAGGCATGAAGCCACTTGATGTAAGGACCTAAAAAAAACGAAATATGATTATCGCAAAGACAGGAGATGCCTATTGGCCTTAGTCTTGAAAAGACCAAGGCTATAGATAGGAGGAAAACAGTCAGCAGGAAGAGAGTTCCACAAGCCTGCAATTCTGGGAAAGAAGCTACTGGAATAAGAAAGCTGTATTACAATGAGCTATCAAAACAGCGAATTGATGGAGACCACTAGACCTACGAGTCTACTCATGGCCTTTTGGCTAAGATCAAAGTGTAGTATCTGTTCCGATGGATACTGCACCCCGTACTGGTATTGTCTTGGCCTTCGGGGCTTGACTTACGCCGGTCAATAGGTCTGTCCTGTGCAGTTCTAGAAGGTCCACTCTCCCAGACTTTGCCTCCCCTCTTTGGGGAGGAGTAAGTTTATTGCTTACTGTCTGAGGCGCCCCTACCGGGGAATGCCGACGGGGCTGCCCAGGCAATTTTTAAATGGCCAGAGTGCTCACCTCTCGGGCGCCGGCTTTTCAAACCCCACTTTCCCGACCCAACCTTGGGTCACATCTTACTTGTGGGAGTAGGATAAAAACTGGCCTTGTGTCTAACTCTTGGAGAAGTCATGCGGCGCCAGTTATGAACTGCATATGCAGCCGTAACAAGTTTCTTTATTGTGTAATAGATCTTAAGAAGATGCGGAATCTGGATGCTACGATTCCAAACGCATTTTCAGCAACACGCTCTGGACACTTTCTCTTCTAAGGATCGACTCCGATGACCAAAAGGCTTTAATAAATTTGATCAAAGTGGATAAACACCATTCCCCACACAAAGTCCGCAAACTTACAAGATTATTTTCCATGGCTATGTTGAGTTTCTGAAAATAGTATCATCATTTCCCATATCAATGTATCCAAAACAGTAATCTAACCCTAATCTAACCCTTGGAACTAACCATAACCGTAAACCTAACTGTAACACTAACTTTAACTCTAACCTTAACTCTAACTCTAATTTAACTCTAACTCTAACCCTAACCCTTAATCTAACTCTAACCATAACACAAACCTTAACTCTAACATTAACCCTGACTCTAACTCTAACCATAACACTAACCCTAACCTATGAAAACAAGATTATGCTGTAGTCCCCTACATAATTGAAGTATGTCGCAGTACTATTCTTAGGACGAATGATCATTACATGTTTCTCATCAAGGGCCCCACAGCAATTAAGAAAGTTCCACCTTGCATCAAAAAATCTTTGGATTGATTGCCACCATTCCTCCATAATGCCAGGAACCTGTAAAACCTATTAATCCAGCTGTAGCGTTATCTACAGAAAAACAAAGAAACAATTTTCTTTTCACATTTTGGTAATTTGAAAGAAAAACAACAAAAAGATGATTGTCATGGTGTTATTTGATATATTCCAATGTTGAGATTTGATTTTGTATAAGCATAAACATGAATCCTCCATAATGAAAGGAATAAACAAAAAATGGAGGCGATTGTCAAGAAAAACCAACAC
Source organism: Sepiola atlantica (assembly GCA_963556195.1). NCBI lineage: Eukaryota > Metazoa > Mollusca > Cephalopoda > Sepiida > Sepiolidae > Sepiola > Sepiola atlantica. Next base: position 49,035,404 of record OY744553.1, on the reverse strand, counting down.
TAAAAAAAGGGTCGAAGAAAACTAATAATCAACAAATAACTGTTACCAAAGGCAATAAAGTTGTTTTCTACCTACTTGTCTATTTTTTGTGTGTGTTTTAAGGTATTTGAAAGCGTTTGTATTGCATTTTAATAATTTGTCCAAATCCGATTGCATAAGAGTTCCATTTTCAAGATGGCATAAGCAGACATCCCCCAAGTTTGTTTAATGAGTTTTTCGTCTTATGGGATAAAAAACAAAACAAAACAAAACAGTCTGCAAATAACTGTCCCAAACGCTTTAAAGTTTACTTTCTACCTAATTGAAAGGAGAAAAGTAAAAAAAAAAAAAAAAATCATCAGACTTCGTAGACAGTCGGCAATCGACTCTCAGCCATCTTTGTTTTTTAGTCTTATGTAAAATTAATTGCAGCACAAAAATTACAACTAGGTTTCACTCTTTTTTTTTAAAATTTCAGGACCTGTCCGCAGTTACTCAGAGTAGTACAGCAAATGTCTACTATTCGAGCCAAACGATAAGAGATGAGAATGGCACGAGTGGATTGCTCGGACCTCGCACAAGGAATTCATCACAAGGAACAAGTACAGCCTCACAAGCAGTTCCAAAACCTCAGGCAAACAAGCGGTCACTAATAAATATCGCAGCTCCAGAAATCCCCCCCAAATTATTGAAGGTGAAAACCGCAAAGAAGACAGCGTCCAGGTTTGAGAAGGCTGTTTCGAAGCTGCACGAGATAGCGGAAATGACAAACGGGGATACGGAAGACCAATACGGTAGCTTCGGAAACCACGTAGCAGCGCAACTCCGTGAGTTACCGCTCAGAAGCTTCATAGTCCTGCAAGAGAAAATACAAAGCCTCATCACGCAAGAAAGACTCGCGACTTTCGAAACTCTACATCCATCACCGCACAGTCCTTCTCCGGCCATTTAAACTCTACCGTCTAAAAACTTACACTGTCCCGGCTTCTCCGATCCCTTTTGTGCCTTCTCTGTGTTTTACTTACAGTTTCATTGAATTCTACATTATTAAAACTTCGCTGTGTCTTTCGATGCTTATAAAAATAATAGGTATGTTTTATAAACAGATAAAGTTGGTTGAAGTTATGTTTTGTGTTTTACTTACAATTTCAGTGAATTCTACATCATTAAAACTTCGCTGTGTCTTTCGATGCTTATAAAAATAATAGGTATGTTTTATAAACAGATAAAGTT
>OY744553.1:48991692-49019192 GCA_963556195.1 Sepiola atlantica | reverse complement strand
TTCTCTCTCTCTCTCTCTCTCTCTCTCTCTCTCTCTCTCTCTCTCTATATATATATATATATATATATATATATATATATATATATATATATATATATTGTTGATGATTTTATTCCATTACTTGCTACAAAACATATTCTGTTTCGTTAACACTTGCAAATATATATATATATATATATATATATATATATATATATATATATATATATATATATATATATATATATATACATACATACATACATACATACATACATACATACATACATATATATATATATATATATATATATATATATATATATATATATATATATATATATATATATATATGTATATATATATATATCCGGCGGGTTTTACCACCTTTTCCTTGAAGGCACGATTATTGTCGCCCCTGTTGCTAGAGTGAGGACTTTAGGTTTTCACCCTAATTCTCAGTAGCCCCTTACGTCTACAGTAGCAACTTGCCTCGTTTGGGGTAAACTAAGTTAACAACAAGGGGGTTTGTTTAGCTGTTGTAAAAAACACATCAACTGGTCTGGACCAGATCGCAAATGAATTCATCTGGAGTGAGGAGGGGGGCGGGGTAACAACAGAAACCAGTCAGTCAGTATGTATAGAAAAAAAAAAAGAAAAAAAAAAGGAGCCAGCCATGACCTTTCTTTCGACATAGGCTTGTTTAGATATATATATGTTTTTCTTCTCTTGACAAGAGGGGGTGGCAGGCAAAAGGGCGGGGGCGTGACACACGAATCCCCTTTTTATTTCGTGTTGTTTACAGTTGAGACCAAAACGAGCAAAAAAAGGCGGGAGGGAGGAACTGAAAATAAAGAGAAAAAAAAACGTGTCAATTTGACCTAATTCACTCCCCCCCCCCTACTTTCTAAAAACGTTGAAAACACTACCTTGGATTGTTCTCCTCCCCTTCCTCCCCTCATCCTTCTTCTCACTCCCCTCCAACTCCCCTCCTTCTCCCATTCCATCTTCTTATTCTTTTCTCCTTTTCCCTTTTTTTTTTTTTTTTTTTTTAATAAAGTTCACCCCAAACAAGGCACTACGCCGCTGTCGACGTAAGGGGCTACTGAGAAAAAGGGTGAAAGTTTCGCAGCGAGATGTCTGTTTACATTAGTTTTAAATTTCTGCATGTCACTACCGCCAGGAAAACAGGGAGCAGAGAGGGAGTTCCAGAGTCCAGCAGCACGAGTATTGATTTACTCCTCTCCAGGAGTTAGGCACAAGGCCAGTTTTTATCTTACTCCCACAAGTAAGATGTGACCCAAGGTCGGGTCGGGAAAGTGGGGTTTAAAAATTGCCTGGGCAGTCCCGTCGGCATTACCCATTAGGGGCGCCTCAGGCAGTAAGCAATAAACTTACTCCTCCCCAAAGAGGGGAGGCAAAGCCTGGGAAGGTGGACCTCCCAGAACTGCACAGGACAGACCCATTGACCGGCGTAAATCAAGACCTGAATGCCAAGACAACACCAGTATGGGGTGCAGTATCCATCGGAACAGATACTACACTTTGATCTTAGCCAAAAGGTCAAGAAGAAGATTTTGGTGTAGAAAACTCTCCGGCATCTGGGGACCTCTACAGTAAATGGATGGGATTTGGCAGATTGCCGGGTTGGTCTATTGAATTTACGTCGAGGGGATACCAGAGCAGCAAATTCATCAGAGCACAATCCATTGAAGTATTTGTAAAACAGGCACAAGGAAACAAAATTGCGGCGATGGGACAAGGGCTGGATCTTGGTGGATAGTGAGGGGCCTATTAGATTAGCGACTCTTTTTTGGAACTTGTCTAAGGGGGGGGGGAGAGACTAGTGGATGATATCACAGGCCAGATGTGGCAACAATACTCCATGCATGGGTGGATAGTGGCTTTGTAGAGATACAGGATAATGTCAGGTGTGAGAAGTTTACTAGCACGGTAGAGGGAGCCCACCTTCTTTGCAGCAGCCTTGGCAATGTCTTCGACGTATTTGTTCCATCATCATTCACTCACTAGGAGTTTTCACACGCGTCCCTATTTACTTGCCTCCCCACGAGGGCAAAGTTAGACACACGGTCATTATTTTATGTGGGGAATATCCAGCTCCCTAAAAAGGGGCAATCTGGATGGGACACAATTAAAAATTGCCTCAGTCAAGAAATACATCTCCGAGAACCGAGAACCGAACAGATACCACACTTTGATCGTAGCCTGAAGGACACGATTTCTCAATGGCAATGACAAGTGGCGTTCCCTTGAGTCTGAGTGACAACAAGTCTCCCCAAATTTCGAGCACTCTCCGTCCCTTTCGACAATCGTTACAAGTCGTTTTGCGTTATCGCAACAGCCGTTTACGATTGATTTCTTCGCTACCAACGATCGTTGGTCCTATCTGGAATTTGAGTGGCAATTAGCCTCCCCCAGATTCCATCACTCTCCGCACCTTCTAGTGGAGGTCTGGTAGGTGCTATCCCTCCTCGGTCTTTCCATTCTCCGTGACCCTTCACGACCGTTTTGTGTGGTACCAACCGAGGCTGATGTCACCGCGTGCATGTGTGCATGAGTGTGAGTTTGTTTTACTTTTTATTTGGGGGAAGGTGTAATGTCAGTTTATTGGATTTGTGGCAGTTTCAGTTCTCTTGGGCTCGTGTGATGTTTTTTTTTTCGATGTATTTCTTTTATATTTTTATCTCGACTTAACTGTGGCTGGTTAGTGTTCGTTGGTTATGTGGGTTGGTTTCCGCATTCGAGGAGTTTCCTTAAGATTTAGGCTTCATCATTGTCTGCGTTGTATTATCTCAATCTTCCCTTTGATTCCAATTTCTCCTAGTTATTTTTCCAGGTATTTCAGGACTGTTCCCCTTTCTCCTCCTCCTCCTACTACTATTATTATTATTATTTACTCACTAGGAGTTATCACACTGGTCATCGTCAGTGATCGCCCACTGCCGACAACCTGTGGTATTCCCTGGAGTCTGAGTGACAACAAGTCTCCTCAGACTTCCAGTATGCTCCACCTCTTTTCGTTCATCACCGCTGATGACCTTGCGGTAATCGCAACAGCCACTTACCAACGATTTCCCGCTGATAAGAGCCATTGGTCCCCTCTGGGGCCCGAGTGGCAACAAGCCTCCCCAAGGTCCCAGAGCTGTCCGCGCTCTTCCAGTGGAGGTCTGGTTTGCGCTTTCCCTTCTCGACCCTCTGTCCATAATTTTCGTGGCGTTAGCCTATGCTTGCGCCTCTCTCGTGCGGTTGTATTTTCCCCGGTTCTGTTGTCTTGTGCTTCCATGTGTTTGTTCTCCATTCGTTGCTTATGTGGGTTGGTTTCCGCATTCGAGGATATTTCTCAGGATTGTAGCTGTTTTGATCATTACTGTCCTTTGTATGGTCTCAGTTATCCCTTTGATTCCTATTTCTCCTAGTCTTTTCTCCATGTTTTTGGGGACTGTTCCTAGTGCTCCTATGATTATTGGTGTTATACTGACTTTCTTCATGTTCCATATTCCTTTCAATTCTCTGGCAAGTTCAGTATATTTGCTTCTTTTTTCCGTCTCTTTGATCTTCACTCTGTGGTCTGCTGGAACGGTTTGTGTTTGCACCGTTTTTTTGCATATTCGAAATTCAGTTGTTTGCACATTTCCCGGTGTACTTCTTTCCCCATGCTGTCATGTCTGTTCTTGTATTCCCTTTGTGCTAGCTTGCTGCATTCACTTATTATATGATTTATCGTTTCGTCTCTTTGTCCACACAGTCGGCATTTGCTGTTTTCCTGGGTTTTATCTATCTTTGCTTTAATAAAGTTTGTCCTAATCGCATTGTTCTGTGCGGCCGTCAGCAGAGATTCCGTTTCTCTGTTCAGGTGTCCTTTTCTTAGCCATGCCCAACTGTTTTCATTGGCTTCATCGCTTGTGAGTCTTATAAAGCGCCCATGTAGTTGTTTTTCTTCCCACTTTTCCTTTCTTGTCTTTTTGTTTCTGGGTTCAGTACTTCCGGGGTTGTTTGTTGGGCTGGTGTCTCTTGCTGTGGTGATCAGTCTTTCCGTGTTCTGGGTTACATATGTAGTGTCTTGCATTTGGAGACAACAACGTGTTTCATAATTACCTCACTTACATTGTATAATTATCTCCCTTTGTATATTTCTCTTGCATATATAAACGAATGCTGACGAAGATCGCTCTCTTTAGAAGAAGGTCTCGGAAGCGTAAACATCAAACCATGTCTCTCTTTCTTATTCATTCTACGTTCTCGCTTCGCATTGTATGTATAAGTATCTATTATGTCGCTAGCCGAATATTAATAGATTCACATAACAATTGACAAGCGAGAACATTATAACATATTTCTCCATCTCTTTTTTGGTGTCTTCCACACAGTCTTCTATACTTACCAGTCCTCTACCTCCTTCATTTCTTTTCACGTAGAGTCTGTCCGTGTCGTCTTTTAGGGTGCAATGCATTGTGCATAGTCATTAGTTTTCTAGTTCTTTGGTCAAGGTGCCTGAGTTCTTCTTTGGTCCAGCCTATGAATGGTCCAGAGTATCTTATTAGTGATACAGCCCATGTGTTTATCCCTTTTACTAGGTTTCTGCTATATAGTTTAGTTTCTAAGAGTTTCCTTGTTCTTCGTAGATATTCTTTTCCAATCTTCTCTTTCATTTCTGTATATTTGATTGTGTCTGCTTCCAGAACTCCCAGGTATTTGTAGCTATCTTGTTCTCCTAGCGCCCTCATCTCCTCTTGGTTGGGGAGTTCTATACCTTCTGTCGTCTCCAGTTTTCCTTTTTTGATCTCTAGCAGTGCACATTTTTCTATTCCAAACTCCATTTGGATATCCTGGCTGAATATCCTGGTTGTGTTTATCAGCTTTTCCAGTTCTTTTTTGTTTTTTGCAAACAGTTTAAGGTCATCCATGTACATCAAGTGGTTTATTCTTTGTTCTGTATCCGTAAACCTGTATCCGGTATCACACTTTCTGAGTATGTAGTTGAGTGGCATCATGGCTATTATAAACAGTAGTGGTGATAGAGAGTCACCTTGAAAAATGCCTCTCTGTATTTTTATCTCAGACAGGTATTGTCCTCCGGCTGTCAGTTTTAGTCTTCATGTTTCCATCGCTTTCTGGATGAGATTAATAATCCTGTCTGGTATCTTGTATAACTTTAAGCATTCAATTATCCATGTTTGGGGGATTCTGTCGTAGGCTTTCTTGTAGTCAATCCATGCCATGGTTATGTTCTTTTGTCTGCTCTTCACCTCCTTCAGGGTCTTTTGATCAATGTATAGTAGATCATGTGCCCCTCTTTGTCCTTTCCGGCATCCTTTTTGTTCCTCGGGGAGCAGTCCACGATTGTCCAGGGATTGGTAGATTTGTTCTCTCAGTTGTGCTGTGAGAATTTTCCACATTATTGGTAGACATGTTATCGGTCTGTAGTTGCTGGGGGTCGTTCCCTTTTTGGGGTCTTTTTGTATTAGTGTTGTTCTTCCTTCCGTCATCCATTCTGGTACGTCTGTTTTGCGGATACATCCGCTCAGTTTCTGCGCTATTCTTTCATGCAGGGTCGTGAATTTTTTAAACCAGTATGCATGTATTCTATCGTGGCCTGGTGCTCTCCAGTTTGCCATTTTTTTTAGGGTTTTCTTGATCGTTTCTTTGTTGATTTCTGTTTCGGTTCCTTCTTCGATTTCCTGCAGTTCATCTTTCATGTTTTTCAACCATTGGGCATTCTTGTTGTGCTTTTTTGGTACTTCCCATATCTTGCTCCAGAATTGTTTTGTTTCTGTTGGGTTCGGTTGCTCTGTTGTTGTTTTTTCTCCATTTACGTTTTTGTAAAACTGGCTTTCATTGTTTTCAAAGGTCCTGTTCTGTTTGCTCTGTTCTGATTTGTACCTGTATCGTCTCAGTCTTCCTTCTATTGCTGCTATCCTTTGTTTTATTTCTTCATGTTTCTCATTTAGTTTTTCCTTGCGTTTCTGATTTTTGCTTCTTAATCGTTTCATGTCCTCCTTCCTTCTGTTCATGGTTTTAGCTTCTTTCCGAAGTTTGGTGATCTGGGTTTCCAGTCTGATTTCCCATCCAGGTTTCGTCGGTCCTCTCTTTTGTCCATTCTCTTTGTTTCTTAGTTTCATACTTACCGATTTTGCCCCTGCATATATCAGGTTGTTTAGGTCTGTAATAGTTACTGTTGGGATGTGTGTGAGGAGTCTGTTTACTCTTTCTGTTTCTGCTTGCAACTTCTTCGCTACTTCATTCCTGAGAGATGGGAGTTTTATTTTGTTTTCTAACATGTATCGTCTAATGTTCTCCACTTCACTTGCTTCTTTTTCGTTGAGTTCTATCTCAGCAGGTTCTGTGGTTCCGCAGTCTTCTATCTCCCCTGGTTCTGTGATTCCGTAGTCTTCAATCTCTTCAGTTTCAGTGTGTATGTTTTGCCCGTCCTTTTCCTGTGGTCTCTCCTTTGGTGGTGTTTCTTGCTCCGTTTCGCCATTAGCCTTCTGTCTGATTTCCGTCAGTTTCATCTCTGAGAACCATCCTCGCTTGAGGATCTGTCTTGCTTGATCTGCTATCCTTTGTTCCGTTGTATGGTAGTCACTAGCAGTGTCCCAGAGATGTTTCATTCGTTTTCGGTAGCCTCTTTCTGTGGGGTAGCGGCTTTTATAATAGCACTCCATCACCAGTCTGTTCTCTTTCGTGGTCCATTTCTTTCTATATTCTTTCAGTTTGCTGTTTTCGCTCTGGTTTTCCTGTCTTTGGTCTGTGTCCTTGTCGTACCTGGAATCAGAGAGGTTACTTACCTGGTTCTTGTCCGTTGTCTTGTTTCTGAAATGAGAAGGGCCATTATTATTATTATTATTATTATTATTATTATTATTATTATTATTATTATTATTATTATTATTGTTATTATTATCAGGACCGGCGGGACAGTTATCAAAGTGGGGGGGGGGCTCTCCTAAAAAGTGTGTGGGGGGGCGGTTAAACACATGCATATATAACTTCATTATTGATGACCGTAAAGTGTGGGGGGGGGTGCTTGAGCCATGATTATTATATAATTATTATTATTATTAAAGTTTTAACTCCTCGACCTAACATTCACAGGTAACATGAATTCTCTAACCTGTTTTTCTATAGAGAACACACAAACACCACACACAGACACTTAGTTATATATATATATATATATATATATATATATATATATATATATATATATATATATATATATATATATATATATATATGTATATATATATATGTATGTATGTATAACTATTTATTTGAACGTAACATGAATTGGAACAAATACATAGAAGACATGGCCAAAGTCCACTTTTTGCTCTCCTTTGGTTAAATAAGAAGTGGTTGTTATTGTTGATGATGATGATGCTGATTATTATTATTATTATTATTATTATTATTATTATTATTATTATTATTACTCACTAGGAGTTCTCACACAGGTCATCAGTGATTGCTCACCGACAACCGGTGGTATTCCCTGGAATCTGAGTGACAACAAGTCTTCCCAGATTTCCAGTATTCTCCACCTCTTTTCGATAGCAACCGCAAATAAATTTGCAGTATCACAACAGCCGTTTACCATTGATTTCTCGCCGGCAAGGACCATTGGTGTTTTCTGGGGGTTGGGTGGCAGTAAGCCTCCCCGAGGTCCCAGCAGTCTCTGCACTTCCAGTGGAGGTCTGGTTTGTGCTGTCTCTCCTCGGTCTTCTCATCCTCCTTGACCCTATGCAGATAGTTTGTGTTGTGTCAGCCTAGGCTGGTACCATTTTTTTTTTTTTTTAAATTTTTTTATTATTATTATTATTATTATTATTATTATTATTATTATTATTATTATTATTATTATTTGTACTCACTAGGAGTTCTCACACAGGTCATCATCAGTGATTGCTCACCGACAACAACCGGTGTGGTGATGATGATGATGATGATGATGATGATGATGATGATGATGATATATCTGGCCCTTATCATGGTAGCCCCTTACGTTTCAGTGGCAATATGCCTTGTTTGGGATGAACAAAAGTAATTTAAAAAAAAAAAATCTATCCATCTCATTAACCGTTTTCTTCGAATGGCTTTTAGCCTTGCTGTGATGATCCGTTAACCAAAAAAAGTTAGAAAGAATGTCTTCGTACCCCCCCCCCCTAAAAAAAACAACAGCAACTCCTTTTTCAACGGGGCCTCGGCGGTTCCGTTGAAAAAGGGGTTTATTTATATCCCGTAGTAGTTTTATTTTCTTCTTACTTTTTTTTTTTTATTATCTGGTGGGGCTCAACTGTAAACACAAACACACACACACACACACACACACACACACACACACAAAGAGAGGGTTTCGCGTTTCACTTTCTTTCTCGCCCCTCCCCCCCCCCTCCGAGCAAAAAAAAAAAAATATATAAAAAATAAATAAATACAAAAAAAATAAAAATATAAAAAAATTTGCCGAAAAAGGGGGTCAGGATCTCCCTTCTTTTTGCTCGCTAACTGACAGGCTGCTTCTGTAAACCATGTCCCCTAATATATTCATCTGGGTCCAGTTTGGGGAGGGGATGAATCACTAAACCAACCCTTGATACCAACAGAAGAAAATAACATCGTTGGAATCAAAGACAAGGCGGTAAAACCCACCGGATTTTAGCAAGAACCATATTAACGACGGCTCCGGTACCCGGCGTTGCCAGGATGGGGTGGAGGTGATGCCTAGGAGAATACAATATAAACGAACAAGCAAATTCTGAATAACTAATTTCGGATGATTCAGTCGTAAAAAATGTGCGATTACCATTCACCAGGAAAGGAAAAAAAAAACCCAAAGAAATTCCAATTTCGTTCGTTTTTATGATTAAAAAAAAGGATGCAATTTGGTGATAGTTTTTCACTTTTGACTCCGATCCGAGTGTAGTATCTGTTCCGATGGATGCTACACCCCTTAAACCGGTACCGTCTTGACCTTCGGGCCTTGATTCCGCTGGTCTTAGGGTTTCTCCTGTGCAGTTCTTGGAGGTCGACCCTCCCAGGCTTTGCCTTCTCACTCTTTGAGAAGGGGTTAGCTTATTGCTAATCGCCTGAGGCGCCCCTACCAGGGAATGACGACGGGGCTGCTCAGGCATTTTTTGTAGGACAGAGTGCGCTAATCTTCGTGCGCTGGCTAACCACACCTGACCTTGTATCTAACCTCCTGGAGAGAAGGTAAATATAAATACTTTGACCTTGTGTCTTGACCTCTTAGAGGTCAATAACTTGGTAATAGATTTCACATGAATCATAAAACAAAGACTGTTGGGCATTAATAACTGAAACTTGGGGGGCAAGTCAAGCACAGACTGGAGTTTATCTATACTAAATATCTATTACAGAAAGCATTGTGAATTTTTTAATATACAAAGCCACTTGAGAATTTTCAGCCACTCGAGAATACAGGTTGGTGAGATTTTCAGCCACTCAAAAATACAGGTTAGTGAGATTTTCAGCCACAAGAGAATACAGGTTAGTGAGATTTTCAGCCACTCGAGAATACAGGTTATTGAGATTTTCAGCCACTAGAGGATACAGGTTGGTGAGATTTTCAGTCACTAGAGAATACAGGTTAGTGAGATTTTCAGCCACTCAAAAATACAGGTTGGTGAAATTTTCAGCCACTCGAGAATACAGGTTAGTGAGATTTTCAGCCACTCGAGAATACAGGTTATTGAGATTATCAGCAACTCGAGAATACAGGTTAGTGAGATTTTCAGCCACTCGAGTATACAGGTTGGTGAGATTTTCAGCCACTAAAGAATACAGGTTAGTGAGATTTTCAGCGACTCAAAAATACAGGTAAGTGAGATTTTCAGCCACTAGAGAATACAGGTTTGTGAGATTTTCAGCCAATAGAAAATACAGGTTAGTGAGATTTTCAGCCACTCAAAAATACAGGTTAGTGAGATTTTCAGCCACTCAAAAATACAGATTAGTGAGATTTTCAGCCACTAGAGAATACAGCTTAGTGAGATTTTCAGCCACTAGAGAATACAGGTTAGTGAGATGTTCAGCCACTAAAAAAATACAGGTTGGTGAGATTTTCAGCCACTCGAGAATACAGGTTAATCAGATTTTCAGCCACTAGAGAATACAGGTTATTAAGATTTTCAGCCACTCGAAAATACAGGTTAGTGAGATTTTCAGCCACTAGAGAATACAGGTTAGTGAGATTTTCAGCAACTAAAAAATACAGGTTAGTGAGATTTTCAGCCACTAGAAAATACAGGTAAGTGAGATTTTCAGCCACTAGAGAATACAGGTTAGTGAGATTTTCAGCCACTCAAAAATACAGGTTGGTGAAATTTTCAGGCACTCGAGAATACAGGTTAGTGAGATTTTCAGCCACTCGAGAATACAGGTTAGTGAGATTATCAGCAACTCGAGAATACAGGTTAGTGAGATTTTCAGCCACTCGAGAATACAGGTTGGTGAGATTTTTAGCCACTAGAGAATACAGGTTAGTGAGATTTTCAGCCACTCAAAAATACAGGTTAGTGAGATTTTCAGCCACTCAAAAATACAGGTTAGTGAGATTTTCAGCCACTCAAAAATACAGGTTAGTGAGATTTTCAGTCACTAGAGAATACAGCTTAGTGAGATTTTCAGCCACTATAGAATACAGGTTAGTGGGATTTTCAGCCACTCAAAAATACAGGTTGGTTAGATTTTCAGCCACTCGAGAATAAAGGTTTGTGAGATTTTCAGCCACTAGGGAATACAGGTTATTAAGATTTTCAGCCACTAGAGAATACAGGTTAGTGAGATTTTCAGCCACTCGAGAATACAGGTTAGTGAGATTTTCAGCCACTAGAGAATACAGGTTAGTGAGATTTTCAGCCACTAGAAAATACAGGTTCGTGAGATTTTCAGCCACTCAAAAATACAGGTTGGTAAGATTTTCAGTTACTCAAGAATACAGGTTAGTGAGATATTCAGCCACTCCAAAATACAGGTTAGTGAGATTTTCAGCCACTCGAGAATATGTGTAAGTGAGATTTCAGTTGAATGATGAACAATACCATGAGAGGATTTAATAACTATAATTAATTCACAGGTTATTATAAATCATGGCGCTAATGCGGAATAGGCGCCCATAGATTTGCAGTAGTAACGTAAGTAAGGCCGAGTTACGAATGGAGAAAGCCGAAGCAGTTATGATTGATTTTATCGCAGCTAATAAAAGCAGTTAGTGGTTCTGCGAACGTTTTATTGGGTTGTTTTGGTTCTTAAATGTGCTGTTGTGGTCGTAATATCTGGTTTTAAAATCTAGGATGGTCCTACCCACGTATTACTTCTTGTTATTCAGTCTTTCCCTGGCAAATATTGTGGCTTGGTAAACAATAATTTTTGTTAGGCATTTATTTTGTAGTGGACAAAGTGTACGATTTATGCAGTTACAGCTTTTCTCTCTATTACTAACTTTTTCATTTCTATTTGGGTGATTATTATTAGGGTTAGAGTTAGGGTCTGGGTTAGGGGTTAGATTTAGGGTTAGGGTTTGGGTTAGAGTTAGGGGTTGGGATTCAACCAGGGGTTTTTACCCCGCCTAATAAAACTGGTATTGTCCGGGCCTTTGGGTCTGGATTTACACCGGTCTATTGGGGGTTGCCGGTCCTGTGCAGTTCTAGGAGGTGCATCTTCCCAGGCTTTGCCTCCCCTCTTTGGGGAGGAGTAAGTTTATTGCTTACTGTCTGAGGCGCCCCTACCGGGAAATGCTGACGGGGCTGCCCAGGCAATTTTTAAATGGCCAGAGTGCTCACCTCTCGAGCGCTGGCTTATCTAATCCCACTTTCCCGACCTTGTGTCACATCTTACCTTGTGGGAGGTAGATAAATAACTTGGGGTTAGGTTATTACTATTTGTAGTGCTTATATATATTTTTTTTTAGTGTTACTTTTCCTATATTGGTCACTTTTTTATGCAGTTTGTTATTTTTTTCTCTACTGTTCACTTTTAGACAATAGAAGAAAATCTATCAAAGAAACATGAAGAACTAAAGAAAAAGATAGTATAGGCTGACCCCCCCCCCCAAATGCGACCAAAAGAATCGTTAATAAAATCCACAATCCTTTCTATATTTCGTACAAATAAACTTCAGTCTAAGCCTAACTTGTCCACCAAGTTTCAGTTCAACAGTCTTTCTTTTACCGCCTTTCAATGATATGCAGGGACATTTAGGTTGTCGTCTCATCAGTAGGAGGTGTAATTTTGAATAGGTTTTACACTCACGGGACTGTACCCCCCCCCCACCATTTTTATCTGTGGGATTATTTCCGATCGTATCCAGGTGTGCTTATCATTGAACGACGCTAAAACAAAGACTGTTGGGCATTCGTGACTGAAACTTGGTGGACAAGTCAGGCATAGACTGAAGTTTATCTGTACTAAATATTGTTGGGTTGATTGATTTTTTAAATTATATACTAATGTTTCACGACTTACCAAGGCCAGAAGCCACTATAGGACAATAAGGGTTAATGAGATTTTCAGTTGAATGATGAACAATATGAGAGGATTGAATAACTATGATTAATTCATAGGACATCATGACCAACATTTGTTGACATTGGACTTGCTTTCTTTCTTCTTCTCTTTTCTTTCTTTCTTTTCTTTCTTTCTTTCTTTTTCTCTTTTCTTTCTTTCATTCTTTCTTTCTTTCTTTTTTTCTTTCTTTTTCTTTCTTTTTCTTTTTTTGTTTCTTTTTTTTGTTTCTTTGTTTCTTTGTTTCTTGTTTCTTTTTTCTTTTTCTTTCTTTCTTTGTCTTTCTTTCTTTTTTTCCTTTCTTTCTTCTTCTCTTTTCTTTATTTCTTTTTTTTCTTTCTTTCTTTCATTTTTCTTTCTTTCATTTTTCTTTATTTTTTGTTTCTTTCTTTCTTTGTCTTTCTTTCTTTTTTTCTTTTCTTTCTTCTTCTCTTTTCTTTCTTTCTTTTCTTTCTTTTCTTTCTTTTTCTCTTTTCTTTCTTTCGTTCTTTCTTTCTTTTCTTTCTTTCTTTCTTTCTTTTTTGTTTCTTTTTCTTTCTTTTGTGTTTCTTTCTTTCTTTTTTTCTTGTTTCTTTTTTCTTTTTCTTTCTTTCTTTGTCTTTCTTTTTTTTCTCCTTTCTTTCTTCTTCTCTTTTCTTTCTTTCTTTCTCTCGTTCTTTTTTCTATCTTTCTTTCTTTTTTGTTTGTTTCTTTCTTTTTTGTTTGTTTCTTTCTTTTTCTTTCTTTCTTTTTTCTTTCTTTCTTTTTTTCTTTCTTTCTTTCTCTCTTTCTTTCTTCTTCCCCTCTCTTTTCTTTCTTTCTTTATTTCTTTCTCCAATGTCTCCCCTTTGCTTCTCTTTTTTCTTCTTCTCTTTTCTCGAAGAAGAAGAAGAAGAAGGATGAGGAGGAGGAGGAGGAGAAAACAAGAAGAATTAGCAAAAGAAATAGAACAGAAATGTGGGGCAGTATAAGAAAGTGAAGAGGAAGAAAAAAGAAAAAGAAGAAAGAGAGAAAGAAGAAATAGAAGGAGAATGATATAAAAACAAGAGAGAGAGAGAGAGAGAGAGAGAGAGAGAGAGAGAGAGAGAACGAGTTCCTTGAAACCATAATTGGCACAGAAAGAGAGGCTGAGGCCTGGCATGGCGGGGCTCGGGGCCTTCCCTTGGAACAACGCGGCCTCTGCGCGTGGAAGTTGTCACGTAAGCACTTCTAAGATATGGATTGATTTTTATTTCGAAAACGGTAAGGAAGAAGCGCCATCATCCTCCTCCTCGAAATATGATTCTTGTTCGCCTCTTAAGACTAGATGAAGTGCCCCCCCCCCCCATCACGTCTTGCAGGCGCGCCAAAATCATAGCTCGAGGGGGGGGGGCGGGTCATTGCCTTTCTTCCTTGGCGTTTTGTAAATAAACAGCAAGACTAGGAGTAACATTGGCCCCCAGGGGATGGGAGTCATGGCCCCCTTCCCCTAATCTATGTGAAAACAACACTTTAAAAAAAAAAGTTCATTTTTGTATTGTTGCCTCGGAAGCTTGTAAAAATAGGTATTCAAGATGGCGTCGTATTTTACTTGCTGTTAAGGTTAACTTGGTTAGGGTTAGGGCTAGGATTAGGGTTAGGATTAGGGTTAGAGTTAGGGTTAGGATTAGGGTTAGGATTAGGGGTAGAGTTAGGGTTAGAGTTAGGATTAGGGTTAGAGTTAGGGTTAGGATTAGGGTTAGGGTTAGGGTTAGGATTAGGGGTAGAGTTAGGGTTAGGATTAGAGTTAGGGTTAGGATTAGGGTTAGGGTTAGAGTTAGGGGTAGAGTTAGAGTTAGAGTTAGGGTTAGGATTAGGGTTAGAGGTAGGGTTAGGGGTAGGGTTAGGGTTAGAGTTAGGATTAGGGTTAGGGTTAGGGATAGGGTTAGGGCCGTCTTGAATCCGTTTTTTTCTAAACGATACAGAATCTGAAAAAACAAACACTAACAAAAAAGTGGAGATTGTTACTCGGACTTACAATTAATAGTATGTTAAAAGTTTATTTTTTTAGGGGAGGGGCTTGTCACTCGGACTTGGGGTTAGTTGTATGTTAAGGAGTTTTGGGGGGGAGGTGGATTGCCACTCGGACTTAATTTTTTTTATCTCCCTCCCACAACGGTAAGATGTGACACAAGGTCGGAAAGTGAGATTGAAAAGTAAGCGTCCTAGAAGAAAAGCACTCTGGCCTACAAAAAAATGCCTGGACAGCCCCGTCAGCATTCCCCGGTAGGGCCGCGTTAGGCGATTAGCAATAAACTAACCCCTTCTCAAAGGATGAGAAAGCAAAACCTTGGAAGGTGGACCTCCTAGAACCGCACAGGACAATCCCTAAGACCGGCTGACTCAAGGCCCGAAGGCCAAGACGGTAGCGGTCGAAGTGGTGTAACACCTATCGAAACAGATACTCCACTTTGATCTCTGTCGAAAGGCCGAAAAAGAAATAGTGGTAGGGTTTAAGGGAGCATTTTTAGAAGATGGGCTTGCCACTCGGACTTAGGGTTAGTGGTAGTTTAAGGAGTTTTCAGTTCGTTAAAAATATAGAGATCGGTCGAAAATGAAATATTTGACCGTTGTATTTTTTTTTAGTTCACGTTGAGTAAAGAAACGATGCCATCTTGAATCACTAATTTTTACAAGCCTTCGAGGAAACGATGCAAAATCTGAAAAAAAACAAACAGTTTTTAGAGTTCCAAAAGTGAAAAACTACGCAGGTCGATAGATGATTATATTTTCTTGCGTTTGGTAAAAGTTATTCGTTGTAAATTTGTTTTTGTTTGTTCACCCCTTTTTTTTTGTTTACTATATACTGCACGATCGCCAATAAATCTTAGAATCAATTTCAGAACTTTAAAACTATGCAGGTCGCTTGAAAATAAAAAAAATTTCTTACGTTTCGCAAAAGTTTATTTTTTGTATATTTTGTTTGTTTTCTATTTCATGGTCGTTAACTATACTGTACAAATGTCGGATATTCTAATGGGCCATGTATTAAAATTGAACTAAATATATTCGATATTTTTTTTCATTGCAAAAAAGATTTGAAAAAAAATTATAATCTTAAAATAAAATTCTTCAAAATTCGTTTCATTTCATCCGTCTGTCAAAATGTCCGTGTGCCAAATTGTCCGCTTGCCACCGATGTGCATGCGTGCGCGCATGCGTGTGCGACGACGTATTGTAATTTTACGAATGTTAATTATCGTGACTTCGACCTTCCGCACAAAAGATCGCCCTGTGTCCGAGAATTGTTTATGTGCACAAAAATGAAAGGACATATGTTGCGAGCAGATGAAACATTGGTTTTAATGTGAAATCTATAGGCCGATCGATCGATAAAAATGGCTCTTCGAGGTAAACAACATTAAGTATGTCATGGCCTACTTTGCGGCTCGCACGCCATGGACGCGAATTGGTTCATCATGGCGTCATCCGTCTACTCCTACCACGACGACAACTCCTACTCCTACTACTACGATCGCGACAACTTCTACTCTCACTACTACCATCGCGAAACTCCTACTCTCACTACTACTAACACGACAACTCCAAACTCTTACTACTACCCCCACCCTTTCTCGACTACGAAAAAACGGCTTTAAAATTGAATGCTAGCTTTATCACCTCCCCTCTCTCGATTCAATACCCTTTCTCTCTCCATCTCACGCTTACTCTCACATCTCTCTCTCTCTCGGTATATACAATTCTCCTCCCTCCTCTCTGACTATGTAATTCACACTTCACAGGTTTCTTTTTTTCTCTCACTCTCGCCCCCCTCTCACTTTTCCTGTACACACGTTAACTTTCTCTTTCTCCTTCTCTTGAATTACCTACTGGGGAGTTTGAATTACCTACCGGGGAGTTTGAATTACCTACTAAACACCACCCTCTTCAGTCTCTCTGTAAAACGGTTTCTCAGGAAAACCTGACATGAGGATACTTCATCCTCCAAGTAAACCCTGACCAAATATTCCAAATAACATAGTATTCGAAGCCCAAATATGATCTCCTCGCTTTGGCTATACACCAGCTTATACGAGGAATGGTGCACCTTCTCCTAGTGATGTTACCTCAAATAACAACAATTAGCTGGATACTCCACCAGACTAGATGAATTCTTGTCCTGGAATCCGGTAAGACCAAGAGACCACAAGAATATTCGAATATCCATGTATCTCATATAGAGATCAAGTGTTAGCACCAGGAGGGGGCCTCTTAATTTCTGAGAACTTCGACTGAAGTAAAATGAAACACACACACATACACACATACACACGCACAAACTCTCTCTCTCTCTCTCTCTCTCTCTATATATATATATATATATATATATATATATATATATATATATATATATATAAGTATAAATTTTTTATTTATACAAACATTATTGGTTACATATGTGCATACATGTTTCGGTTACACTTTCCCAAGAAAGTCAACATCATCAGACCGAGAATCTTTCAGGAATGGCATTCCTGAAAGATTCTCGGTCTGATGAGGTTGACTTTCTTGGGAAAGTGTAACCGAAACATGTATGCACATATGTAACCAATAATGTTTGTATAAATAAAAATTTATACTTATAAACAGCTCTACTTGGTATTGAGCACTTTTTATAAACACTTGAGTTTCTACGGATTTACATTTACAGAAACCAATACATGTACGATACTATATATATATATATATATATATATATATATATATATATATATATATATATATATATATATATATATATATATATATATATATATAGGCAGTATTCTTTCGTTTAAGCAAACATTGTTAAACATGCTCCATATGTATCACGAACGTTTTCGATTCTTCTTCGAATCATATTCAGGACAAAGATCAAGATGATTCGGCGAAGAATCGAAAACGTTCGTGATACATATGGAACATGTTTAACAAGCTGGAGAAAAGAGAATTTTTAAGACAGCCGAAAACGCGCATGTGAAGTCAGTTAGACCACACACACACACATTAATATATATATATATATATATATATATATATATATATATATATATATATATATATATATAAAATAATCCAAAGAATTTCAACCGGGTTTATAAAAAGTGCTCAATATCAAATAGAGCTTTTATATATGATTATTTGTATTTATACAGACATGTACAAAATCTGCGACACTTTCCAAATATGATCTAAGGTTAAGATCGGATTCTAACTCTGCCTGATGAGATCTCAGTTTATAATAGCTGTTGATCGATAACATCGACATGCCAGTGTCACAGATTTTGTGCATGTCTGTGTAAAAAAAAACATATATATATATATATATATATATATATATATATGATTTTTTGAAGGCTTACCAAAGCATTCCGTTCAGGAGACCAATCATCACCACAAAAGACTTTTTCTTTCAAAGATTATTTATTTATCATATATATCCAAATTAAAGAGTTTTTTCCTACACGTGTTTCATTACCAAGCAGGTACTTGCTTGGCAGATCATCAGGGAAATTAAGTACCTGGAATAAGAGTTTCAACAACTGACAATACACAATGTGGCGTTGCCTTAATTGAGGTCACTTAAGAAGAGAAGAAAAAAATAAAAAAAGTAAAAAGATAAAAAGGAAAAAATAGAAAATGTCTTAAAAAAGATTTTCGCAGTATTGTTGCTACTAAGCAAAACAGCAAAGAAATTAGTCGCAAATGCATTCAAAAGAAAGAGGAACAATGTGCGAGAATACACCTTCTCGTCGGGCGGCACAACGATGAAAAGTATCCCCCCCCCCCACAAAAATAAAACAGTGAAAACACCGTTCACAAGTTACCATTCCAAACCACTGATAGTACGGGCATTCCATATCTATTCCATCAGAAGGAAAGGTAACATAAATGTCCGTGTGGAATGCATGTGTTCGAGCGAGCCTTTTTTCCAGGGCTGACTTGCTCCCTTTCGAGATAAACACATAACGAGGCAAAATCTGTACCCAGTAATCGAATATCATCGAGCTTGTTTTTATTGGCCTAATCCCGGTCTTCACTGAATAATCTATTTTCTAAGTGAAAAATCTAAATATATATATATATATATATATATATATATATATATATATATATATATATATATATATATATATATATATATATATATATATATATATGTGTGTGTGATTTTATGAAGGCTTACCAAAGCATTCCTTTCAGGACACCAATGATCACCATTAAAGATATTTTTTCTTACAAATATTATTTATTCAAATTAAATGTTTTTTCCTACACGTGTTTCACTACCAAGCAGGTACTTGCTTGGCAGATCATCAGGGAAATTAAATGTCTGGAATACTGGTTTCAACTGCCGACAATACACAATGTGGCGTTGCAATATTGAGGTCGCTTAAGAAGAGAAGAGGAAAAAAAATAAAAATAAAAGTCAATATATATATATATATATATATATATATATATATATATATATATATATATATATATATATATATATATATATGCACAATGAAGTGATGAAGTCGCTAAAATTTGTATAGTTCAAGGAATGATCTTTAAGCCATGGCTTTTCTAAAGATAACGCTCTTATTGTCAGAAGGTCTGACCAATAATAATTGAATATTAATTAATTATTAGAGGTAAATATCTTGAAAATGCAAAATAATAATTAATTAATATTTAATTATAACACATATACCGTCCCCTTCCCTCATATCCACACCCTCTTTTCCTCGTAAAATCAACGTCGATTTATTTACACGCGTGCGGATCCTCAGAGACACTCTTATCCGCCATCTTGAAAAGCAAAAGGGATGCGGATTATTTATTAAATAAACAAACAAACCCTGAAGCTCACTTTTCTTTCTTTTTTTTTAAACATAGTTCACCCCAAACAAGGCAGGCCGCCACTGTAGACGTAAGGGGCTACTAAGAAGAAAGAAAAGGGGAGAAGGTTGGGGGGGGGGGTCAACCTAAACTGGGATCTGCGCAGCGAGATGTCTGCTTACATTAATTTTAAATTTCTGCATGTCAGTACTGTCGGGGAAACAGGGGGCAGGGAGGGAGTTCCAGAGGCCAGCAGCACGAGGAAAGAAACTATTTGAGTAGAAAGCTCTCCGGCATCTGGGGACCTCCACAGTGAATGGATGGGATTTAGTTGATTGTCGAGTTGGTCTAGTGAATTTATGTCGAGGGGGCACCAGAGTAGCCAATTCATCGGAGCATAATCCATTGAAGTATTTGTAAAACAAGCACAAAGATGCTACATTGTGGCGATGGGACAGGTACTGGAGCTTGGTTGACAGTGAGGGACCTATTGGGTTGGCGACTCTTTTTTGGACCTTGTCAAGGAGGGAGAGAGTAGTGGATGATGCCCCAGCCCAGATGTGGCAACAATAATCCATGCATGGGTGGATGTTGGCTTTGTAGAGATACAGGATAATGTCAGCTGTGAGGAGTTTACTAGCACGGTAGAGGGAGTACAGCTTCTTTGCTGCAGCCTTGGCAATGTCTTCACTGTATTTGTTCCAATTCATGTTACTTGTGAAGGTTAGGCCGAGGAGTTTTAATGATGAACTCTCAGGTAGGGTGTTATTTGCCATGACAATCGATGGTTATTGGAGGAAAGGATTTTGTCTTTGCGGCATTAAAAGTTACCAATCATTTATGATCCCAATCCACTACAGCCTTGTTAGAATCATGTGGCGAAAATGTAATATAGTTAACAACGAAAAAAAAGGGGACTGGCAAATATACAACAAATGATATCAAACGATAGAAAATTACATTTTCTATTGACCTGCATAGTTTTAAACTTCTGAAACTATTTGCAAGTTTCGTTTCGTTACTTTCACTTAACCGATTTCGCCAGTCAAAGTTGGGTATCGATTTCTTTTCTTTTTAAAGTGGTCGCTAATTTCAGGCTTGGGGGAAAAAGGGACGTAACTCTTTATTCGTACATTACAGACTTACTTACGGATCAGTCGAAATATGCATTTGATCTAGAAGTTGACCTTGGTTCAGTTATGGATTGGAATATGAAATGGCTTGTTTCATTTAATCCAGTTAAGACTCAGTGTGTGTCTTTCAATCGTAGGCGTGTCTTTTTTTATCCGGAGATTCTCATGGATGGCTCTGCTCTTGAGTAGAAATCGACTCTGAAACATATTGGTCTTTCTCCCTCATCAAATCCATCTTGGAGTTCATACATTAGCTCCATTGCTCTTTCTGCTTCTCGTAAAGTCGGTTCTCTCTATCGCTCCAAACACTTGCTCACACCTGAGGCTATTCTCTATCTCTACAAATCTACAATCAGACCATGTATGGAGTACTGTTGTCATATTTGAGCTGGTGAATCTCTGTTCCATTTGAGGGTTGTTGATAAGGTGCAGAAACGTATCTGTACTTCGATTGGCCCCACCCATTATTCTTCTCTGCACCCTCTCTCTCACAGAAGTGATGTTGCTAGTCTCAGTCTTTTCTATAAATACTATTATGGCATGTGTTCTTCAGAATTGACTGATCTATTCCCTGCTTCTTTTGTTCCAGCTCGTTTGACTCGTTAGTCTAGTGGTCGCCATCAATTCGCTGTTTTGATACCTCATTGTAATACAACTTAATATTCTACTAACTTCTTTCTAAGAACCACAGGCTTGTGAAATTCTCTTCCTGCTGACTGTTTTCCTCCTACCTTTGGTATTTTCAAAGCTAAGGCCAATATGCATCTCATGCCTTTGTGATAATCATCTTTTGTCTTTGTTAGCTCTTCGGATCAAGTGGCCTCATGTCTTGTCTGGAGCGATTCCCATAAAAAAAAGAAGAAAACTTCCCTATATAAAATTTAGGGGGGAGAAGCTCAGTTTCTAAAAAGGAAAAGCAAAACAAATTGCAACGAAATAAAATACCGGGCAACGCCGGGTAGGGACAGATAGTGAATAATAAAGATGTGTAATTATCGAAGTTACGTTGACGAGAAACACAGACACACACTATAGATACTACCGGTTGCTATTTCAGAGGTTAAAATATCATTTACTTCAGTCTGTCACGCTTTGTTTTGCATTGGTCTGTCACGCTTTGTTTTGCATTGGTCTGTCACGCTTTGTTTTGCATTGGTCTGTCACGCTTTGTTTTGCATTGGTCTGTCACGCTTTGTCTTGCATTGGTCTGTCACGCTTTGTTTTGCATTGGTCTGTCACGCTTTGTTTCGCATTGGTCTGTCACGCTTTGTTTCGCATTGGTCTGTCACGTTTTGTTTCGCATTGGTCTGTCACGCTTTGTTTTGCATTGGTCTGTCACGCTTTGTTTTGCATTGGTCTGTCACGCTTTGTTTTGCATTGGTCTGTCACGCTTTGTCTTGCATTGGTCTGTCACGCTTTGTTTTGCATTGGTCTGTCACGCTTTGTTTCGCATTGGTCTGTCACGCTTTGTTTCGCATTGGTCTGTCACGCTTTGTTTCGCATTGGTCTGTCACGCTTTGTTTCGCATTGGTCTGTCACGCTTTGTTTCGCATTGGTCTGTCACGCTTTGTTTCGCATTGGTCTGTCACGCTTTGTTTCGCATTGGTCTGTCACGCTTTGTTTCGCATTGGTCTGTCACGCTTTGTTTCGCATTGGTCTGTCACGCTTTGTTTTGCATTGGTCTGTCACGCTTTGTTTTGCATTGGTCTGTCACGCTACAATTTGAACTATAATTTTTAGATGCGTCCACACTTGTGTAAGAGGCTCTGTCAGTCTGTTTCTTAGTCCGTTGGTCTGTCACGATTTGAAAAAAAAAAAAAAAAATTTACATCCCTAAACGCGCAAATAAAATGGAATAAATCTTTGTTTTATTTTATTTCGTTATTTTTTTGTTGTTCTCGCGATGTGAGATTAGGTAAAAAAAAATGGCGTTTTTGAACATCCTGATTCGTGGATCAGATGAAGGATCCTAATGGCGGTGTTTATTCTCATTCTCCCTTTACCCCATTTTTTTTTCATTGTTCAAAACAGAATTGAGGAAGACTTAGTCATCGACTTGACTGCATTTGAAAAACAAAATAATATTAACCCAATTAATGGCGAGAGTCATCACAAAAAGATTCCTATTTATCCGGGACCCCCACACGAACACCGGAATCTGAAATTAATTTTTTTCTTGTTGCTTTTTTTGTTTTTGTTTTTCTCTTTTTTTTTTTTTTTTTAAACAATTGATGACTGGACAAAAAAGTTCATCACAATCAAAAATATTATATCAAACTAGTAGGGATACCCTGCGTCGCCCGGGACGCAGAGAGAAAGGCAATATCAAAAGAAAGAATGATAATGTCCATCCATACAAAAGAATCCGGCAAACCAGAAAAAAAAAACATTCGACTCGAAGTCAAACAAATCAAAACCGAACAAGGAATGAAATTAGACAGAGCACCGTTTGCTGCTGATGTAACAAACGCCACAACTAATGGGATATATGTACGACATTTCTTTCTTTGTTTGCTCAGTCCTTCTTCGTCTCTGAGGTAGAGAATCTCGCAGAATCACGTTTGCCAAAAGATTCCGGCCAATGAGGGACCAACAGGTCAGCTTGACCACGCGTGGTTTGAAGTCTATAAAAAGGCACGCATTTCTTTTCTCTCTCTTTTTTTTCTCCTTCAGCGACGGGGAGGAAAAAGGTAATCTCTTTCAATTTGACGAACTTTTCTTCACACATACATCACTTACAATTTGCCACACACAAAAGACATTCAACACGCTCGCATATATACGCTTACAATTACGAACCTAAGAACTCTACAGAATGTTTTAAGTAAATCAATTGTTTTTGTTTCATATAAATGTTTTCCCCTTTTATTAATTTTATAAAAGATCATTCTTATGTTGTGTTTAGCTTTCTCATTCCTTCGCTTTTCTTTCTAATATAAGTTTTAGATGATAATAATGTTTTCTTCCTTTCCCTTTGTTTGTCTTAACCTCTTAATTTAATCTACACGTGGTCCGGCGACGTTCCTAAAACAGTGGGATGACATGCCGCTACAAAAGGCATCT
The DNA here is from genome assembly GCA_963556195.1 of Sepiola atlantica. Lineage (NCBI taxonomy): Eukaryota > Metazoa > Mollusca > Cephalopoda > Sepiida > Sepiolidae > Sepiola > Sepiola atlantica. The sequence goes on along the minus strand of OY744553.1, from coordinate 48,995,673 downwards.
CTCCCACAACCTATGGTCGGGGGATTCATTCACGCATAACCATTTGTCCGGCAATCCTTAGTCACTGTGGTTAATCCTTTGTCTTATTTACTCATCTCCAGGAGTTAGGCACAAGGCCAGTTTTATCCTACTCCCACAAGTAAGATGTGACCCAAGGTCGGGTCGGAAAGTGGGGGTTGAAAAGCCAGCGCCCGAGAGGTGAGCACTCTGACGATCAAAAATTGCCTGGGCAGCCTCGTCGGCATTCCCCGGTAGGGGCGCCTCAGGCAGTAAGCAATAAACTTACTCCTCCCCAAAGAGGGGAGGCGAAGCCTGTGAGGGTGGACCTCCTAGAACTGCACAGGACAGACCCATAGACTGACGTAAATCAAGCCCTGAAGGACAAGACAATACCAGTCTATGGGGTGCAGTATACTACACTTTGATCTTAGCCAAAAGGCCAAATCCTTTGTTCTTAGAACCTCCCGCCATAATTAATAACACCACCTGGGGCCATACTGACTTCGAGTCGCCAAGAATTAATTTTCATTGACAATTCAAAACAATGAAAGATTCGCAGTTTACGAATGTTCAGAGAATCACACGAACATTCGGTGCTTATCCAGTTTAGCGGATACTTTCGTAAAAAACAAAAACAAAACAAAACAAAACAAAAAAAACTAAGGAATATCTGTTTGATGTACGTACCTGTCACGGGTAGAATATATCCGATACCAAAAAAAACACGTAAATTAATCAAGTAATTTTTATTTAATAAAAGAAAATTAAATTTTAGCGATTTACGAAGACGAAGCGCAAATATGACAGCCATTTTGATTTATTCAAAGGGAGATAAGCGTAATTAATTTACGGTTATCTCCCTTTGAATGATCCCCAAACTGGCTGTCATATTTGCACTTCCTCTTTGTATATCATGACCACGCCGTTAGATTTTCACTATGAAAAATAAAAAAATAAATACAATGTCTGTTTACCATGATTATGGTTTTCTAAACCGAAAATTTGGATTTATTAAATATTAAAAAAAAAATGATTGAATAATTTTTCATCTATTGATATAAATTCACGCGTCTGTTAACTGGTTTCTCAAAAATGTTCAAATATATATATATATATATATATATATATATATATATATATATATATATATATATATATAATTAACTTGTTACAAATATCCAGGGGGTATGAATCCGAAGGAAGTTGAAACCGGGTTTATGAGAGTGCTCAATGAAAATTCAAAGCAAAATATATATTTTTGTGGAATAAATATATATATATATATATATATATATATATATATATATATATATATATATATATATATATATGGTACGTCAATGAAAATTAGTAAGACCTGCAAATGGAAGCAAATCGGTATTTTTTACTAATTTTCATTGACGTACCATATTTTTTGCTCTATCCAGTATATTGAGCTTTCCTTATTTCACAATAGGTCCAACTCTCTGAAAGTTTACCTTTTAGTTATAATCTACATATATATATATATATATATATATATATATATATATATATATATATATATATATATATATATATATATATAGAGAGAGAGAGAGAGAGAGAGAGAGAGATAGATTTAGATTTTCTCAGCGAGTTTGACCTCACTCAGTACGCTTACGATTCCATTGGGAATATATATATATTTTTCAAATATAAAAAGTCAGCCCATCTGGATGAAACCGCGGTACGTTTCAGAAATATGTAACATATAGTTTTCTAAATATATTTGAAGCTCCGCGTTAAAAAGTAGAGCACTGTAAAATGGTAGTAGTAACACAGCGTAGCGTCACTTGCTTTATGCATCGTTCCTTCACTTATAGAAGTTTGAATGCCTGTACGCTTTCGCCGCCGTTAATGTGTTAAAATTATCATTGTTTATAAGCTGTTCAGAACTGGCCTAGCGGTTAGTTCTAGGAGGTCCACCCTCCAAGGCTTTGCCTCCCCTCTTTGGGGAGGAGTAAGTTTATTGCTTACTGCCTGAGGCGCCCCTACCGGGGAATGCCGACGGGGATGCCCAGGCAATTTTTAATAGCCAGAGTGCTCACCTTCTCGGGCGCTGGCTTTTCAAGTCCCACTTTCCCGACCTGACCTTGGGTCACATCTTATCTCGTGGGAGTAAGATAAAACTGGCCTTGTGCCTAACCTCCCGGGGAGGTAAATAACCCCAATCACTGTTTCCAGTTGTTCTGACCTTCTCCTTTCCACTGAACTCTAACTATACCGGTTCAGGAAAAGTGCAGTTAAGAACTGTGCAACACTTACTTCGCTATGAACTCTCTGTACAGTCACCCTTACAACCTAACCCTAACCCTAACCCTAACCCTAACCCTTCCCCCAACCCTAACCATAACAACCTAACCCTAACCCTAAGCCCCTAAGACGAAGTGGGTGCAAAATGTACTTGACCTTTCGTTTGTTGTTAGATGTAAACTTCCCGTAGATTCTGTTGGGATTTCCTGCGCTCTTCCTGCGACAAAGAAGCACTTGGGCTAAAAATAGTACCAAAGCCACGTGGCTTCTTTAAGATCACTCCGCCTTGAAACAAAAGGGGCCTCATTATAATTGTTTAACAAGCAGGACAGGTTAAGATCATAGAAGCGATTAAAAAAATATCTCTCTCCGCTTCTTACTAGCAACTGGTTCGATATAATAGAAAGAAAGAAAAAAGAAAGACCCCCCCTCTCTCTCTTTTTCTAACTCTCTCCCTCTCTCTTTCTCTCTGGCAACTGGCTCGATATAATAGAAAGAAAGAAAAAAGAAAATCTCTCTCTCTTTCTCTGCGGCAACTGGTTCAATATAATCGAAAGAAAGAAAAAAGAAAGACTCCCTTCCTCTTTCTTTGACAACTGATTCAATATAATAGAAAGCAAAAAAAGTTTCTCTCTCTCTCGCTCGCTTTCTGCGGCAACTGGTTCAATATAATAGAAAGAAAAAGAAGGACCCCCTCTCTCACTCTCTCTCTCTCGCTCTCTCTCTCCAACTCTCTCTCTCTCCAACTCTCTCTCTCTCTCTCCAACTTCATGGCAACTGATTCAACATAATAGAAAGAAAAAAAGAAAATCCCTCTCTCTCTCCCCCTCTCTCTCTCTCTTTGGCAACTTATTCAATAGTCAGGACATACAAAAATAGGTCAAAGGCGCGTGTGCGCACTGCACATAACTGATGAGGGTGATTTTTTTTTTTTGCAAGTTAACGCATATTTAAAGATAGCGATGATGATTCATGCTTGTCCATTTGCTCTTCAACGATTATCTCCCCTTGAATTGGGATTCGGACAATGGCCGCCATTTCATCCGATAACAACAAAGAAACAACTGACGTAATTTCTTCCATCGAAAATAAAAAACACCCCCCCCCAAAAAAAAAAATAGAAACGAAATATTAATCAGAAAGAATTCTAAATATTCATTCCTCGTTTTCTCCCCCCCCTCCCCCCCCCCGCACTTAGTCGTTCAAATGCGCAACATTGAAAAACAAAACAAATATTGGCTCGATGCTCCCTTGAGCCGTGAAACGGAACACGACGTCATCATGAATCATGGCGGCGGCCATTTTGAATTTGAGTGATGTGATATTGAAATTCTTCGAATAGCCACCGTAACGATGGCCGATGGAATAAATACGCAATCCCTATTTGCTTGTCTCCCCATGAGAGTGGGCAGAGTTAAACACAATGTCGGTTTTTAATGGGATGAAAATCCAGCTTCCCAAAAAGAAGGCACTCTGAATTAGGACGAAAATAAAAATTGCCTGAGTCTAGAAAGATTTCCCCATCACTGACCGAGGACAGAAAAAATCAAGCGTCGTATAAAAACAGATACTACACTTTGCTTCTAGTCAAAATGCCAAGAGAACAGCACGAAGTCATATTCGTTTTTTTACCTAATGAGTCAACACTTATCAAGGCCAAAAGCCACTCGAGGATAAGGGTTAATGAGATGGATAGATTGTCGGTTG
>OY744553.1:48959192-48984192 GCA_963556195.1 Sepiola atlantica | reverse complement strand
AGATTAGGTACATGTTTATATAAATAAAAATAATATATATATATATATTTGGATTTACAATTCGTACACCGTAGATTGTTTTACTCGTAGGCATCAAGCCCCAGTAACAAATACGCGTATATAACCCTAATCTTAACCTTAACCCTAATCTTAACCTTAACCCTAACCTTAACCTTAACCCTAACCCTAACCCTAACCCTTAACCCTAACCCCAACAGGCTAAAGCGGCACCAAACAATATTTTGATCCAAACGGACGAGCTGATCCGTTATGTGGCTCATTTGACATTTGAATCGCGATCGACGATATTTACTTGATCCGGCTTTCGCCAGTCTCAACGGGACGCCATTTTGATTAGGAAAATGAAAATAGAAAGGACGTAACTTTTTACTTTATATCCGATTTGTTTGCGTGAAGACGATGCAAAGCCACAGGTGTAAAACGTTAACGTCTTACGAAGGTTGACCCCCCCAAAGGAGCGATGACCTTTGCAGATGTGTGGCACGACTGGTGGCCCCCGTGTAGAATAGGACGACAAACTCACATTCTAACATTTAAAACAACTTTATTGAGTCGTCTTCGTTAACGTGTAAATAAAAGGAGAATAAAAGAGAAGAGCATGGACGAAGAGAAAGTCCACGTGGTGTTAAATAAATGTCCCGTTAGTAGGGAAAAAGAAAAGACTTCATAGATGAATAGGATAAATGTCCTGTTTGTAAGGAAAGAAAAACAGTTCATATATAAGAATGTATTTACGTACACAGATGTCAGGCTGTGTCTATGCTTTTCCCTTTTTTTTCTTTTCATTCATTTGCTGGGGACGGGGCATTCTTCCAAATGCCATACGATCACCCGCTATTTACAGACTCCAACCGAGAGCTCTTTTCAGGATTCTGGCTGTTCCCTTGAGTGCAGTTGTTTGGATTTCTTTTGCACTTGGTTCACCAGATATACTTGCGAGTATGTAAGCATGTGTGTGTGTTATATCAAGTCCACGCGTACACATGTAGGAATCTTTGGTGTTCTTGTCGAAGTCGAACCCAGGATCCAGACGACTCGGGAGAGCTGTATTCCAAGAGAGAGGTTTTGTGGTTGGTTTACGCAACATGAATAAGTTGTTGACAGCGCCGTATCCTGACCCCCCCCAAAGGAAGTAAATAGTGCACTACCCCTTTTATAATCTCCCATCACGTACTCAGCTCGCATGAAAGATGGCATCCTATTGGGTGAACAAGAAAGGAAGTTAAATGCTTGCACCAATCAGTGCCTAGCATAGATTCAAAATCATTAACCGCTGCTGCTGCTGCTGTTGTGGTCGTTTGTAGTCGCTGCTACAAATATACCTCTTTCTTATAACATCAACACTCACTAATGAGGCATTTTTAGGGTCTCACCATGATTTAAAGGACCCACGTTAACGATAAAGGCCCTAAATAATTCAATTAAACTTGAAATAAACAAATCTACTAATCTTATATATAATCTTATACATGACACACGCCTTGGCCTTTTGGCCAAGATCAAAGTGTAGTATCTGCACTTCATAGATCGGTATTGTCTTGGCCTTCGGGGCTTGATTTCCGCCGGTCTATGGGTCTGATCTGTCCTGTGCAGTTCTAGGAGGTCCACCCTCCCAGGCTTTACCTCCCCTCTTTGGGGAGGAGTTAGTTTATTGCTTACTGCCTGAGGCGCCCCTACCGGGGAATGCTGACGGGGCTGCCCAGGCAATTTTTAATGGCCAGAGTGCTCACCTTCTCGAGCGCTGGCTTTTCAAATCCCACTTTCCGACTTTGTGTCACATATTCCTATTGTGGGTAGGGGTTAAATAACGCCTTTTGGCTAAGATCAAAGTGTAGTATCTGTTCCGATGGATACTGCACCCCATAGACTGGTATTGTCTTGGCCTTCGGGGCTTGATTTACGCCGGTCTATGGGTCTGTCCTGTGCAGTTCTAAGAGGTCCACCCTCCCAGGCTTCGCCTCCCCTCTTTGGGGAGGAGTAAGTTTATTGCTTACTGCCTGAGGCGCCCCTACCGGGAAATGCCGACGGGGCTGCCCAGGCAATTTTTAAATCCCACTTTCCCGACCCGACCTTGGGTCACATCTCACTTGTGGGAGTAAGATAAAAACTGGCCTTGTGCCTAACTCCTGGAGAGGAGTAAATCAATACCCCTTTCTTATAACATAAACACTCACTAATTAGGCATTTTTAGGGGTCTCGCCATGATTTAAAAGACCCACGTTAACGATAAGGGCCCTAAATACTTCAATTAAACTTGAAATAAACAAAGCTACTAATCCTATATTTTTATATATAAATATTTTTAGTTTTATCAGGGATACCTAAAATTAACGGGGCGTTCTCTGGTATTGGATTCCCTAGGTTTTTGTCTAAACTAGTTTATATTTAAACCCAATTTCAGATGAATCTTGTCTGAAGCCCCGTTCTGTCGACACGTCGCAAATTGTTCTCCCGATTTTTACGCTCCTTGTTTTTTTTTGTTTTTTTTTTTTATCTAAATGAATAAATGTAAAAGTCTTTTTTATTTATCCCTCCTTTATTACCATCAAAACGGTTTAGTCTTATTTAAATCAATAATACAACATAATATTTTAAAATATTGTATATATATCGTAGAGACAAAAAGCACCAAGAACTATTTCCATGCCTAATTTGCATAACTATATTTTAAACACTTTATAATAAATTAATGTTTTGTGTTATTCATTCGTAATTTTATCGTTCTGTTTATTCCATATATATGCAATATTTTTGTCGATATTGGATAACAGTAATTTATTAAAGTAATTTAATACAAAAAGGATAAATTATTAAATCTTTCTTAAAATATTTGCATGGGGAAGTAATTTAAACCAGAGAGAAAGATTGTGGCTTACGACGACCACGGAAAGATACATGGGGCATAAGAAATAGTTCTGAAAGGGGGGAAAGGGTGACTGATTGACTCTCTATCCCTCTCTCCTGTTAGCGACACAATATAGAAGACTGCTTCCCTAGGCCTTTTGACTAAGAGTGTAGTATCTGTTCCGATGGATACTGCACCCCATAGACCGGTATCGTCTTGGCCTTCGGGTCTTGATTTACGCCGGTCTATGGGTTTGCATAAAAGTTAATGTTTATTTATTTCTATAAATAAATGATAAAGTTTTTTTTTACAACAAATGATAAATGAAATGTTTTAAAATTGTTTTTTCAAATATTTCAAGTAGCGAACTTTGCAAAGCGAGCTTGCAAAACAAACTAGCATATATACATAGCATTTTAAGAATATACTTATGGCAAGTAAGCTTCACAAAAACACTTATATTCATTCCCGAGGAAATCGATAGGCTTATTGGCCAGTAATTAGCCTGTTAATTTTCCCCAGTGATGAAACATACACGTTTCTGTGCAGTTTAATTTTCATACATATATTTATATATGTTTTTAGAATTTGATACATATATTTCATATTTCATATATTCATATTTCATAATGTTCATAACATAAATATATTAAGCATATTTCATAATGTTCATTTCATTGTATTGGATTTCATAATGTTCATTTCATTGTATTTCCCTTATCATTTCATACATATATCGTCATTTCATAATGTATTTTCATAATTTTTTAAACATATTTCATAATGTTCATAACATAAATATATTCATATTTCATATTTCATATATTTCATATATTTCATATATTTCATATATTTCATATTTCATATTTCATACATATATTTTTAGAATATAGTCATTGAAGCAAAAAGTAATCATGTTTCTGTATTTTGTAGATGGGGATTGATAATGTGTAGTAGTTGCATTATTGATAATGTGTAGTAGTTGCATTATTCAAAATACTGTTCTCATCTGTGCAGTCCTAGGAGGTCCACTTTCCCAGGCTTTACCTTCTCACTCTTCGAGAAAGGGTTAGTTTATTGCTAATCGCCTGAGGCGGCCCTACCGGGGAATGCCGACGGGCTGCCCTAGCATTTTTTTTAATTAGGGTCACAAGTGCTCTTCCTCTAGGGTGCTGACTTATCACATCCCACCTGTGTCACATTTTACTTTGTGGGAGGTAGATAAATACCTCCCTTCCGTTAGCGACCGACGTCACATTTTTTTAAATTGTTTTTAATAAATAAAATAAAAAAATAATAATAAATAAAATAATAAATAATAATAATAAATAAAATAATAAATAATAAATAAAATAATAAATAATAAATAATAAATAATAAATAAAATAATAAATAAAATAATAAATAATAAATAAAATAATAAATAATAATAAATAAAAATTGTTTTTAATAAATAAAATAAAGAAATTGTTTTTAATAAATAAAATAAAAAATAATAATAAATAAAATAATAAATAATAATAATAAATAAAATAATAAATAATAAATAAAATAATAAATAATAAATAAAATAATAAATAATAAATAAATAATAAATAAATAATAAATAATAAATAATAAATAAAATAATAAATAATAATAAATAAAAATTGTTTTTAATAAATAAAATAAAGAAATTGTTTTTAATAAATAAAATAAAGAAAACGCACGCACGCACGCACACACACACACACACACACACACACACACACACACACACAGCGAATTGATGTTCTTCTTTCTGCGCATGTTTTGGCGATTTCATTAAAAAGGTCATAATTACCAAAATTTTAATATGCATGGTTACAGCAAATTGATATTGCTGCTGCTGTTGTTGCTGCTGCTGCTGCTGTTGCTAGTATGATCGATCTTAGATATGATTGAACTTGTGCAAAAAAGATTAATACCCATTGTTTTTATCATATCGATCACAAGTTGTTTATCAAGAAATAACTAGAGCGTGAAAAACATCACAATGGCCACCCACAAAAGAAATAGGGGCAAGCAAATATATGTCAGGCGTGTAACCACAAATCCAATGGAGCGAGAGTGTCAACGTTGCTCCAACGCCGCCGTTCCTTTCTGTGTTCTGGTCCCAAAACTTCCACGACTTCGTATGCAAGCACCGAGCCTTGCCGTTCTCAGTGTCGGGGGGGGGGGAGAAGAGAGGAGGTAAAAACTTCTACGAAAGTTTCAACATTTTATCGACTTCTGCCATTCCCTACATTCGCAGGGCTTTGGGTGAGTATTGATTTACTCCTCTCCAGGAGTTAGGCACAAGGCCACTTTTTATCTTACTCCCACAAGTAAGATGTGACCCAAGGTCGGGTCGGGAAAGTGGGGTTTAAAAATTGCCTGGGTAGCCCCGTCGGCATTCTCCGGTAGGGGAGCCTCAGGCAGTAAGCAATAAACTTACTCCTCCCCAAAGAGGGGAGGCGAAGCCTGGGAGGGTGGACCTCCTCAAACTGCACAGGACAGACCCATAGACAGGCATAAATCAAGCCCCGAAGGCCAAGACAATACCAGTCTATGGGGTGCAGTATCCATCGGAACAGATACTACACTTTGATCTTAGCCAAAAGGCCAAGAGGGGCTTTGGGTGAGTAGCTAATTGTTCCTTTTTTTTACAATCGGACATGAAATTCGTCCTTGTAATAGTGTTCGATAAATTCGTGTCGATACTTGACGCTGGGAAGAAGTTCGCGCGGCTTGAGAGAAGAATCGATTCACTTCAACTTTCAGATGTGATGATCGATGGAAATGCTAGAATTAGCGCAGAACGATGAGTCAGTTCTTCTATTTTTGGCATTTCCACACGATGTTAGAATTATCCGTCTTTGTGTGGCTCCGTCCGAAGCGCTTCTCAACCAGTGAAGACCCAAAAATGAAAAAAAGATGTCTATAGAAACGCGTGTATGAATTAGAAATAGTTCCTCAGTCTAGAAGCATTGCGTTATTTAAAAAAGGGGCATTTTATTAATTTGTTATTTGAACATTTGAAACGGTTAGAATTACAAAACAATGCATTTAAAAAAATGTATTTATTTATTAAATAACAGCAAACACTCATATGAATTCTTTGATACGACAGGGGCGCATTCATATGAGTGCTTTTGTATAATAGGGGCGCTACATAAATGAAAACGCTTCATGAGTTCTTTCATATGACAGGGGCGCTACATAAATGAACATAATTTTGATTCTTGGGAACAAATAAACAATATGGGTTCTTTGATACGACAGGGACGCATTCATATGTGTTCTTTTCTATAATAGGGACGCTACATAAATGAACAGGCTTTATGAGTTCTTTCATATGACAGGGGCGCTACATAAATGAACATGCTTTTGATTCAGGGGAACAAATTAACAATATGGGTTCTTTGATACGACAGGGACGTATTCATATGAGTTCTTTTATATAATAGGGGCGCTACATAAATGAACATGCTTTTGATTCAGGGGAACAAATTAACAATATGGATTCTTTGATACGACAGGGACGCATTCATATGAGTTCTTTTATATAATAGGGGCGCTACATAAATGAACATGATTTTGATTCAGGGGAACAAATAAACCATATGGGTTCTTTGATACGACAGGGACGCATTCATATGAGTTTGTTAGGATCGAGAGGTCGGTGTTCCCCCGATTATAAACGTGTTCAGTTGAATCAAACAATGTTGCATGCAAAGACGGAGTAATAATTAATAAACAAAAATGAAGTAGTTCAAATAAGGTTTATTGAACGTGTGTGTACGTGGAATGATGAAGTGTGTGATGTATGCATGTGTGTCGATGGAAAAACAGTTCTTGAAAAGGTATAAGAAGAAATGAATCCGGCGTAGGAAAAGTCTTTGAAAGCCGTAACACAAAGAAAACGAGTTGTGAACTCTTACCGTTGTTTGCCCACGTGTTGACGGAAGAAACGTGTGCTGGTAGTTGTTTTGCTGAAACCAGTTCAAGAGAAAAGCGTGAGACGAAACGCTAGTGTATTAGCGTCGTTCTGCCGACCAGAGAAGAGTGAAATGGAACGCTAGTGCCAGCGCACTTCTGCCGATGCTGGTCGGTGAAAAAGAGAGAGAATTTCTGTATTGCCCCGGCTTTTATAGTCCGAAGGGCAGATAACTCTGGTGTCGCTTTACAGCGCCACCTGTCGGTGAAAAAGCGACACCTACCGGCAAACCGGTGTAGTTACGTTTTGAAAGGAGGAGGTAACTGCTACAAGGACTCCCCCCCAGATTGAAAAATATTGAAAATATTATTCAATATGGACAGTTGTAGATGAGAAGCATTCTTTGTGGGTATGTCTGTTTTGCGGTTGAAGATTAGAAAAAAAAGTAGTGTGCACGCTACTTATTTCTGTTTCTGCATCTGTATTGAATGATTGATCGCAAGTGCGTTTGCGGAATTGAGTGTTTGTAACGCATGTGGATCTGTGTGTTGTTTGCATGCAATTGGGTCTGCATCAAGTTTGAGCGCAAGTGAGTCTGCGGTCGAAAAATGCTGAGTGCAAGCGAATTTGCACTTGTTGGTGGCGTTGTTCATGTTGATTAGTCTGCGTGATGCGGAGCTGATGAACGAACGTTGAATTGTCAGTGTTGTCCGGGAATGTTAGGTGCTTGGGTCTGCGCGGTTGTTGATGAGTGAGCACAAGTGGGTCTGTGCGGTGTTGATGAATGAGCACAAGTGAATCTGTGCAGTTGTTGATGAATGAGCACAAGTGAATCTGTGCAGTGTTGATGAGTGAGCACAAGTGGGTCTGTGCGGTGTTGATGAGTGAGCACAAGTGGGTCTGTGCGGTGTTGATGAGTGAGCACAAGTGAGTTAGTGCAGTTGTTGATGAATGAGCACAAGTGAATCTGTGCAGTGTTGATGCGTGAGCACAAGTGAGTCTGTGCAGTGTTGATGAATGAGCACAAGTGAATCTGTGCAGGTGTTGATGAATGAGCACAAGTGAGTCTGTGCGGTGTTGATGAATGAGCACAAGTGAGTCTGTGCAGGTGTTGATGTTGTTCATGTTAATTAGTCCGTGTTGTGGAGCTGATGAACAAACATCTAGTTGTTGAGATTGGTGGTACACTATGGTCAAAATCAGATGCACAAATGTCTGCAAGTGAGTTAGCAGGTCCAGGTACAAGTGGGTCTGTACTAGTGTTGGTGCGTCGTTCGAGTTGATGTGTCCCCCAGTTGATCAACGAACGTCCAGTTGTTGAGTAATTAGTCGTGCTTGTGCAGTTGTACTCATTTTGAACTGGTGTGATTTCTTCCATAGTGTCGTCAGTGATGTCCGGAAATGTTTGGTGCTTGATGAATGTCCGGGAAAATGTGGTTGTTCACCTTGATGTGTCCTTCTGTTTATCAATGAACGTCCAGTTGTTGAAGAGGGTTGGTAGCCCTTGAAGGGTGATGTTGTTCGTGTTTGTCGTCGTGTGTTGGTCGTTTTGTAGTTTTCTTTTCCTTTATATATATATTTCCAACACGTGGGTAGAAAGGAAAAAGAAAAAAAAAATAGAGTCGTAATCTGTTTCACACGAGGAATGACGTTTTTGTTTTCATTTGTTTGAATGTTAGTTTCCGCGTAGAGAAAGAATGGCGGCTTCTCTTTTTCTTTGTTGTTGAAAGGAAAGAAAAAAAAATACGTATTTTCTTTTTTTTTTTTTTTTGTTTGAATTTTCATTTCCACGTGGTCCGACAGATAAAAAATGGCGTTATTTTAAAAAATTTTTTATCAACACGTTGTCCGGAAAAAGATGGCGGCATTTTTGAATTTATTTTATCAACACGTGGTCCGGAAAAAAGATGGCGGCAATTTAAAAATTTTTTTATCAACATGTGGTCACGAAAAAGATGGGCAGCGTGAGCGTTTGTTTTCTTTTTATCTCCACGTGTTCAAAACAAAGGAAGTGGCGTCTTGTAAGGTCCTTTTGTTCGTCAAAAAAGAAAAAAAAGGATTGGCAAAAGTTTGTCTTTTTCTTTGTATATATTTTTCCGACACGTATGTGGAGAAAGAGAAGAAGAAAAAATGAAATTGTAATTTTTTTTATACTCGGGGAAAGCCGAGAAATGTTTTGTTTTTTTCTTTGTTTGGATATTTCCGCGTGGCCAGGAAAAATGGAGACGGTGGCTTCTTTTTTTTGTTTGTTTGTATATTTCTACCACGTGGGTAGAAAAAAAAGGAAAAAGATGGATGCGTAATTCGTTTCACCACGAAAGAAAAAACGAGAAATGTTGTTTTTTTTTTTTGTTCTAGTACGAAATTAATTACTTCGTCAGATACAACAGAGCTTGCACGTCAGGTCACCAATTGTTAGAATCGAGGGTCGTGTTCCCCCGATTATAAGCGTGTTCAGTAAATCAAGCAATGTTGCATGCAAAGACGGAGTAATAATTAATAAACAAAAATGAAGTAGTTCAAATAAGGTTTATTGAACGTGTGTGTACGTGGAATGATGAAGTGTGTGATGTATGCATGTGTGTCGATGGAAAAACAGTTCTTGAAAAGGTATAAGAAGAAATGAATCCGGCGTAGGAAAAGTCTTTGAAAGCCGTAACACAAAGAAAACGAGTTGTGAACTCTTACCGTTGTTTGCCCACGTGTTGACGGAAGAAACGTGTGCTGGTAGTTGTTTTGCTGAGACCAGTTCAAGAGAAAAGCGTGAGACGAAACGCTAGTGTATTAGCGTCGTTCTGCCGACCAGAGAAGAGTGAAATGGAACGCTAGTGCCAGCGCACTTCTGCCGATGCTGGTCGGTGAAAAAGAGAGAGAATTTCTGTATTGCCCCGGCTTTTATAGTCCGAAGGGCAGATAACTCTGGTGTCGCTTTACAGCGCCACCTGTCGGTGAAAAAGCGACACCTACCGGCAAACCGGTGTAGTTACGTTTTGAAAGGAGGAGGTAACTGCTACAAGTTCTTTCATATGACAGGGGCGCTACATAAATGAACATAATTTTGATTCAGGGGAACAAATAAACAATATCGGTTCTTTGATACGACAGGGACGCATTCATATGAGTTCTTTTATATAATAGGGGCGCTACATAAATGAACATGCTTTATGAGTTATTTCATATGACAGGGGCGCTACATAAATGAACATGATTTTGATTCAGGGGAACAAATAAACAATATGGGTTCTTTGATACGACAGGGACGCATTAATATGAGTTCTTTCATATAATAGGGGCGCTACATAAATGAACATGCTTTATGAGTTCTTTCATATGACAGGGGCGCTACATAAATGAACATGATTTTGATTCAGGGGAACAAATAAACAATATGGGTTCTTTGATACGACAGGGACGCATTCATATTAGTTCTTTTATATAATAGGGGCGCTACATAAATGAACATGCTTTATGAGTTCTTTCATATGACAGGGGCGCTTCATAAATGAACATGATTTTGATTCAGGGGAACAAATAAACAATATGGGTTCTTTGATACGACAGGGACGCATTCATATGAGTTCTTTTATATAATAGGGGCGCTACATAAATGAACATGCTTTATGAGTTCTTTCATATGACAGGGGCGCTACATAAATGAACATGATTTTGATTCTGGGGGAACAAATAAACCATATGGGTTCTTTGATACGACAGAGACGCATTCATATGAGTTCTTTTATATAATAGGGACGCTACATAAATGAACATGCTTAATGAGTTCTTTCATATGACAGGGGCGCTACATAAATGAACTTGATTTTGATTCAGGGGAACAAATAAACCATAAAACACTGTCCACTCCCCAAACTCCATCCTATTTCGTTTTGTTGGTTGGGAGGGGCTTACTAACCTGCGCCTCGTTTAATTTGGTTTCTTTGTTTTCCTTTGTTTCTGGTAATTTTTGTTGTACCATTTCCAATCATATCTTACCTAAATTTCGGCAAGGATCAAAGCGTAGTTGCTGTTCGGTGTCTTTCTCCTCCTTTATCGTGTTCCTTTCATTACCTTCGCCTTACAAGGGGAGGGATAAGTTGAAGAGAGATAACAGCAAAGAAGACATGAAAGCGCAATTCGACTGTGTGACAATTGATTAGGTGGTTCAATCGGTTAGCACACCGTAGTTAAAGGCAGATGGTACGAGTTCAAACCTCACCAGGGGCATAAGTATTTTTACTCCGATTTTGTCCTAAATTGATGTTTAACATTTCAAATTAAAACACTATATGGATTGTTTTGTTTTATTAAAAAAAAAAATTCTGTACTTTATGGAAATTTGGATTCCGGGCGACACTGAGTTGCCCTGCTATTGGCTTATAATTTGATGATTAAAAAATAAGTTATTGTTTTGGGGTGGGAGTCTTTTTACTTTAACATTTGTCACGCGATTTTTTTCCCCAGAGTACACTACAGAAAAATTTGATAATAAAATGAAAAAAGGAGGAGAGGTTATGGAAAGATTTCTTTCTTTATTTTTGCGAAATTTTTTGTGACCCTTTTTTATTTTTATTTTTTGTTGTTATTTTTATTTTTATTTTTTATTTTTTATTTTATTTTTTGTTGCGATATTTCAAGTCTTTTTTTTCCTTCTTTTTGTAACTGGTTTTTCTCCCTCGTAAAAATGAGAAAATCTTAACTAATAGAAATGATTGTCCGAAAATTTAGAAAAAAAAGAAGAGAGGGAGGGGGATGAGGTAAAAAGAAGAAGAAGAAGAGGATGGGTGAGGAGGAGGAGGAGAAGAAGAAGAAGAAGAAGAAGAAGAAGAAGAAGAAGAAGAAGAAGAAGAAGAAGAAGAAAGAAGGAGAAGAAGAAGAAGAAGAAGAAGAAGAAGAAGAAGAAGAAGAAGAAGAAGAAGAAGAAGAAGAAAGAGAAGAAGAAGAAAGGAAAAAGAAAAAAGAAGAAGAATAAAGAGAAGAAGAAACAAAAGAAGAAGAAGACAATGGAGAAGACGAAGAAGAAGAAGAAGACGAAGAAAAAGAAGAAGAAGAAGACAATGAAGAAGAAGAAGAAGAAGAAGAAGAAGAAGAAGAAGACAATGAAGAAGAAGAAGGAAATCGTGAAAGGAGAGGAGAAGACGGAGCAGAAGGAGGAGGTTAGAGTTAGGGTCGCGTGTACAAAAAGATACCAAAAGTTGATTTGTTGCGTCCGGCCAACCAAATGTTTTCACGGCCTAATTTTAAATATCAAGGTCAATCACGTGATCCTGCCCCAGCCAAACCGAAAGTCGGGGGGGGGGGGGGTGACGGTGGTGTGTGTGTGTGTGTGTGGGGGGGGGTGATGTTGACTCCTTCTGTTTGGTAATTCGTTGCGTGCGTGGGTGTGTCTCGATTATTAGCGTATAAGCCCCCCCCCCCCAATAATAAAAATTAACCTAGACAAAAAATGAAAATCGGACAAAAGTTCACTCGAATTAAAATCAATTTAACTTGCTGCAAATACCCGGCGTTGCCCGGGAGTATTTTTAATATAGTATTTTTAAATTTAAATGTTATATTTAGACTGGTGAATCTGTGTCCCATTTGAGGGTTCTTGATAAGGTGCAGAAACGTATCTGTAATTTGATTGGCCCTACCCGTTTACTTCTCTGCATCCTCTCTCTCACATACGTAATGTTGCTAGTCTCAGTCTTTTCTATAAATACTATTATGGCATGTGTTCTTCAGAATTGTGTGATTTATTCACTGCTTCTTTCGTTCCAGCTCGTTTGACTCGTTGGTCTAGTGGTCTTCATCAATTTGCTATTTCGATACCTTATTGTAATACAGCTTCCTATTCCAGTTGCTTCTTTCAAAGAAATGCAGGCTTGTGGAACTCTCTTCCTGCTGACTGTTTTCTTCCCGCCTTGGTCTTTTTAAGACTAAGGCCAATAGGCATCTCCTGTCTTTGCGATAATCATCTTTCGTTCTTGTTAGCTCCTTACATCAAGTGGCTTCATGTCTTGTCTGGAGCGATTTCCATTTTAAAAAATTTATTTTGTTTTACCTTTTTTTGTTTTTTAAACTATCCCATTTTTTTTTTTTTTCAAAATATGATTATTTCTATTAAATCTAAATTTTGAAAATTAAATTTAATTAGTACAGCCTCGTTTGGTTACTCGATTATTAATTAAACCAAATTCGGGCATTTTCAAGTGTAACTAGAACCAACCAAAAAAGGATGAAAAAATAAATGTGCAACAAATAAATGTTACCAAAGGCAAGATAAGTTACTTTTCTACCTACCTGGATAAGTTTATTTGTGTTTTAACTTATTTTAGAGCGTTTTATTTTTTTTAAAATAAAAAACAAACATAGTGTCAACTATTGTTCAGTTAGAACGAAAAAGAATATGGCGTCGATAAGAAATGCATGTGTACCCCTGGATCCTTGATAATCGCTCAAAAATCGAAAACTAAACAAAATACTGTCAGAACATTACATTTTCGCACGATTGGTGACATTTATTGGATATGTTGTGGACCATCGTGAATTGACTTGTCTCTACGAGCGATTCTCCATCACTATTATTCGAGAGAACGCCTCGAGCCTTCTCTCGGCCTGCCAAGCAGCAGGACATCCGATAAAACTTCCTGATATTACGCATTTTTAAAGTTGGCTGTTAGAAATTATTATTTAGAATAGTTTGGCAACGAAACAAAAGTTTACATATTCACATTTTTTTTTCTTCAGATGTTGAATTATACATTAATTGGATAATATTTGATATTTATTAAATTAAATTAAATTAGATTAAATTAAATTAAATTAAATTAAATTAGATTAGATTAGATTAGATTAGATTAGATTACATTACATTGAATTAAATTAAATTAAATTAAATTAGATTAAATTAAATTAATTTAGATTAAATTAAATTAAATTAGATTAGATTAGATTAGATTAGATTAAATTAAATTAAATTAAATTAGATTAAATTAAATTAAATTAGATTAAATTAAATTAAATTAGATTAGATTAGATTAGATTAGATTAAATTAAATTAAATTAATTTAGATTAAATTAAATTAAATTAAATTAAATTAGATTAAATTAAATTAAATTAAATTAAATTAGATTAGATTAGATTAGATTAGATTAGATTACATTACATTGAATTAAATTAAATTAAATTAAATTAGATTAAATTAAATTAAATTAATTTAGATTAAATTAAATTAAATTAAATTAGATTAGATTAGATTAGATTACATTACATTACATTGAATTAAATTAAATTAAATTAAATTAAATTAAATAAGATTAAATTAAATTAAATTAAATTAGATTAGATTAGATTAGATTAAATTAGATTAAATTACATTAAATTAAATTAAATTAAATTAAATTAAATTAGATTAAATTAAATTAAATTAAATTTGCCAAAAATACAACGAGGAAGTTTAAAACATGAAATTACATTTATAACAAAATGGAATTGTTAGTTTTATGGAATCGGCTCAAATCCAAGTTTCGTAAGACACATTCAAAAGGTACTATAACGGTTGGGGGTCTCGGGAGTTGTTGATGCATTTTTGTAAATAGAATAGTCATTGTAAGGGCGAACAAAAAACTCTTTAAAATAAGTTAAAACACAAATAAACTTATCCAGGTTAGTAGAAGAGTAACTTATCTTGCCTTTGGTAACATTTATTTGTTGCATATTTGCTTTTTTTCACCCCTTTTTCGTTCTGTTAGCTGCTCTGGTGCCCCAACGACGTAAATTCACTAGACCAACCCGACAATCTGCCAAAATCACATCCATTCACTGTGGAGGTCCCCAGATGCTGAAGAGCTTTATACTCCAAAAGCTTCTTTCCCCGTGCTGCTGGACTCTGGAATTCCCTCCCTGCTCCCTGTTTTCCTGACGTTACTGACATGCAGAAATTTAAAATTAATGTAAACAGACATCTCGCTGCACAGCTCCTAATTTAAAAACAACTCTCGCCTTTTTTCTCAGTAGCCCCTTACGTCTACAGTGGCCGTCTGCCTTGTTTGAGGTGAACTACGTTAAAAAAAATAATTAAAAAAATGCCCAAACTTCCTAAAAACAGAAAAGGATGCTTTTAAATTGTTAACTGCTTCGGCCATTTCCTAGACTAAAATCCAAACTTTAAAATAATCTAGATTTTAGAGAGGGCGGATACTGCACCCCATAGACTGGTATTGTCTTGTGCTTCGGGGCTTGATTTACGCCGGTCTATGGGTCTGTCCTGTGCAGTTCTAGGAGGTCCACCCTCCCAGGCTTTGCCTTCTCACCCTTTGAGAAGGGTTAGATTATTGCTCATCGCCTGGCGCGCCCCTACCGGGGAATGCCGACGGGGCTGCCCAGGCAATTTTCAATGGCCAGAGTGCTCACTTTCTCGGGCGCTGGCTTTTCAAACCCCACTTTCCTGACCCGACCTTGGGTCACATCTTACTTGTGGGAGTAAGATAAAACTGGCCTTGTGCCTAACCTCCTGGAGAGGAGTAAATAAATACATTAGCCACTTTTCTGTCAAGAAGTTGGGGTTCGGGGCTGTTGTTGTATTTTTTGCGAATAGAATGAAGTCATTGTATTGGCGCGTGTTTTTTCGTTTTTTTTTCTTTCTCCCTTTTCTTTTTCGAGTGCCAAAAATTAGGTCATGGCGATTGAATGGTGGTTGCTGAGCGCTTAGTGGAAAGGTCGCTTTTACGATACGCCTAAAAAAAAAACCCCGACCTCTGTTCGTTAAAGAAAAAGGGAGACGCGAGGAGGGAGGGGTAGATATGGTAACGACCTTAATGGAAAAAGGAAAAGAAAAAGAAAAAGATAGAAAGGAAAAAAAAAACGGGGTCGGTGGGCGGGGTTTTGCCCGTACGAAATTGACCAATGGAATTAACGCACGTACGAACGCTACGATTTGAAAATATTGGACCGACAATAATGGGGATACAAGTTGTTGTGGCGGGTCGGGTAAGAGTGATCTCTCCCCCCCCCCCCACCTCTCGAAAATAAGTTTGACACAAGGATAGTTTATTGCTGTGTCGATAAAAGTGCAGAATAGTTAACAGTCGAGAAATCGTTAAGAAAACATCGTTAAAAAAACACATAAAACAAAACAAGACAAAAATAAATTACTTATACCAAACGCAGTAGAATTTAATTATGTATCGACCTGTATATTTTAAACTTGCTGAAACTGATTTAAAATTTGTAATTTCAAAATTTTATTTAGTTCAAACGAGAAAAAAATGGCCGCCTGTTGCTTAAATGTTATGTGTGGGGGCGGAGGGGACTTAATTCCTGAAAAGATAGTGAAAAATAATAACTTACCCTACCACTAACCCTAAGTTCGAGTGACAAGCCATTCCCGGGAATTAGACATGAGGTCGGTTTTTAATTTAAGGAAACATTCACCACCTCAAATGTAGTACTCTGGATTGGGACAAAAATGTAAATTGCCTCAGGCTAGAAGGATTTCACCTTCACTGACCGAGGCCAAAAAAGATGTTTACAAAATATTCACTCTTTTCAGGTTATCTAATTCCGAGAGAGAATGAATATTTTCAAGTACATACGATCCATTAATTAGTTTTATTTGTGTTTTAATCATGAGACATCACTTACCAAGGCCAACACCTACTCGAGGATAGATGTTAATGAGATGGATGAATTCATAGTTGAACGATGAAGAATATTATGAGAGGATTTTTATACTAATGAGTCACCACTTATCAAGGCTAAAAGCCACTCGAGGATAAGGGTTAATGAGATGGATGGATTGGCAATTGAATGATGAAGAATATTATGAGAGGATTTTTATACTAATGGGTCACCACTTATCAAGGTCAAAAGACACTCGAGGATAAGGGTTAATGAGATGGATAGATTGTAAGTTGAATGATGAAGAATATTATGAAAGGATTTTTTTATACTAATGGGTCACCACTTATCAAGGCTAAAAGCCACTCGAGGATAAATGTTAATGAGATGGATAGATTGTCAGTTGAATGATGAAGAATATTATGAGATGATTTTTTTATACTAATGAGTCACCACTTATCAAGGCTAAAAGCCACTCGAGGATAAGGGTTAATGAGATGGATGGATTGTCAGTTGAATGATGAAGAATATTATGAGAGGATTTAAAATGATGAATGAAATGAACAAAATTTGTTTGTTTTTTTTAATTGAAATCGCTCCAGACAAGGCATGAAGTCACTTGTTGTAAGGAGCTAACAAAAACAAATATGATTATCGCAAAGACAGGAGATGGCTATTGGCCCTAGTCTTGAAAAGACCAAGGCTATAGGTAGGAGGAAAACAGTCAGCAGGAAGAGAGTTCCATAAGTCTGCGGTTTTTGGAAAGAAGCTACTAGAATAGGAAGCTGTATTACAATGAGGTATCAAAACAGTGAATTGATGGAGACCACTAGACCAACGAGTCAAACAAGCTGGGACAAAAGAAGCAGGGAATAGATCACGTAATTCTGAAGAACACATGTTATAATAGTATTTATAGAAAAGACTGAGACTAGCAACATCACGTCTGTGAGATAGAGAGGGTGTAGAGAAGTAAACGGGTAGGGCCAATCAAATTACAGATACGTTTCTGCACCTTATCAAGAACCCTCGAATGGGAAAGAGATTCACCAGTCCAAATATGACAACAGTACTCCATACATGGTTTGATTGTGGATTTGTAGAGAAAGTGTTTGGAGCGATAGAGAGAACCGACTTTACGAGAAGCAGAAAGAGCAATGGATCTAATGTATGAACTCCAAGAAAGATTTGATGAGAAAGAAAGACCAAGAAGTTTCAGAGTCGATTTTTACTCAAGAGCAGGGCCATCCATGAGAATCTCAGGAAGAAAAGGGCTTTGCTTTTAGTCCACACTTGGGAATCCAAATTAAGCCACTAGGATCACAGAAACATGCAATACACTCTCTCTAATGTTTATTTTGAAAAAAAAAAGATTATTTTTAAAAATGTTTAAATGTTTACGTTTGTAGAACTGCATCGACCAGGGACAAATATAAAGTTTCAACCTGTCTGCGGGATTAACAAAAGAGAAAAACCTATATAATAATATGCTAAAGCAATTTAACGTTCGTACGTACGTTATCACCTTTCACCTGCTTTTTTTTTAAATCATGATATCGTCCAACGATGATTGGTGATTAATCTGATGTCGCTAAGGTAAATAATTCCGTTTTACCCATTTTAAAATGAATTGTTCCAAGATCAAATTATGTCGCCATCCATGAGAATCTCAGGGGGAAAAAGGGACACACCTACGATTGAAAGACACGGGCTGAGTCTTAACTGGATGAACTGTTTATGACATGTATTTGTTGACATTGGATTCGAAAACCGGCATGTTGTAGTCTGCAGGGAAGCAGTCTCGTGGTAACGTGTTCCACAGACGGGAAGTTCTCGGGCCATTCTAACTTTTTAGGGCAAATAACTAAATTTTCTTACCACTAACCCTAAGTCCGACCGGTAAAGTCGTAAAACCACACGTAAATGATTTTAAAAGTAGACCCCACTAAAAACAATGCATAGAATTTATCTTCTATCGCAAAAGAAAATTGGTTAACGGCTCCAAAAAGTTAGAATGGCCCGGAAATGGTGGATCATTTTATGTTAAAATTATATGCAAAACTGATCCCCCAATCTGCATTCTAAAATAATTGTTGTTTTGTCTTTCCGCGAAAGATGAGTAATACAATACATACATTTTTAAAAATGTATTTTTCCTTTTACCACTCGGACTTAGGGTTAGTAGTTAAACGGGGTGCGTGTTTTTTTACGATGTAATCTTTAAAAGTATGCAGTATTTACAAAGTACCGGAAAAATGTTTACAAATGTTTACAAATGTTTTTTTAAAAATTGTCAGAAAAAAAATTACAGACAAAGTGTTATTGATAATTGTAAAAAAAAATAAATATAAAAAGATTTTTGTTTAAATTTTTAATAATTAATTTATTTTTACGCTGGTGGGCTTTTGTCCATGTTGGACTTATTTTGGTGGGCTTTTGTCCGGTAGACTTTTGTCCGGTGGACTTTTGTCCGGTGGACTTCTGTCTAGTGTGCGTTTATCCGGTGGGCTTTTGTCGCACCACCAAATTTGGTGTGGCATTTGTCCGATGGACTTTTTGGGGTGGACTTTTGTCCGGTGAGCTTATGTCCTACCACCAATTTTTGGTGGGGCTTTTGTCCGGTGGACTTCTGTCCAGTGTGCGTTTATCCGGTGGGCTTTTGTCGCACCACCAAATTTGGTGTGGCATTTGTCGGGTGGACTTTTTGGGTGGGCTTTTGTCCGGTAGACTTTTGTCCGGTGGGCTTATGTCCTACCACCAATTTTTGATGGGGCTTTTGTCCGGTGGACTTCTGTCCGGTGTGCTTTTGTCCGGTACGCGTTTGTCCTCCCACCAATTTTTGGTGGGGCATTTGTCCGGTGGACTTTTGTCCGGTGTACTTTTGTCCGGTGTGCTTTTGTCCGGTACGCTTTTGTCCTCCCACCAATTTTTGGTGGGGCATTTGTCCGGTGGACTTCTGTCCAGTGTGCGTTTATTCGGTGGGCTTATGTCTTACCACCAATTTTTGGTGGGGCTTTTGTCCGGTGGACTTCTGTCCGATGTGCGTTTATCCGGTGGACTTTTGTCCGGTGTGCTTTTGTCCAGTACGCTTTTGTCCTAGCACCAATTTTTGGTGTGGATTTTATCCGATGGACTTCTGTCCAGTGTGCGTTTATCCGGTGGACGTTTGTCCGGTCTGCTTTTGTCCGGTCCTAGAGACCATTTTTGGCGGGGCTTTTCTGCAAAAGATCCAATAGTTATTTTTATTTCTAGGCGGTATTTCCTTTTTTATCTTTTAACCCTCACCCATTCGAAAGTTACAACTTTTGATAGGATGCGCACACCTCGTGACCGACCGCACCCCTATCAGTACCCCCCCCCCCGGGGAGCGTCTGGTTAATACGGGTATGTAAGACAAGCAGACAAGTGGGGAGAAGGGAGAGGGAGGGCAGTTTTAGATGGGGTGACTATTAAGGTTCGCACTGTCTGGTGGGGTGACGCCTAAATATGGCGGTGTATTCGGGGTACGGGTAGATTGTTTGGGTGGTGGTTTAGATCATTGTGGGGTGTAGGTAGGGGAAGTTTGGCAGACGGAAGACATTTCAAGAGTCGTTGCCCCGGAATAAAAATAGTTGTTTATCTTTTCTCGTTATTCTAAACATTGTGTCTGTTTGTCTGTTTGTCTGTCTGTCTATCTTAGTCGTGTGTGTGTCTGTATATATATATATATATATATATATATATATATATATATATATATATATATATATATATATGTATATATATATATATATATATATATATATATGTATATGTATATGTGTGTGTGTGTGTGTGTGTGTGTGTGTGTGTGTGTGTGTGTGTGTGTGAAGCAATCCAACAAAATTGAACTTTCTATATTATTTGATTTATTTATCATTAACATTGAATATTGACACATTTCGCGACTGGATAACTTTGTCAGCCCCTTCAATTTCACGTATATGGACTGCTGGAGTAATGTCTTTCCTGATTATGTTTCTCAATTTGTATGACCTGGATGGACTGTATGGATTCAACAAAAAGTATGTTTTTGGGTTGATATGTTTGATGTTATGTATTTTTATGTATTTGTGTATATAATTTTATATATTTGCAAAGCGTAATTTTTATTACCTGTAGTAGTATAACTGCGGTAATGGTCCTCTGAAGAGAAGAATTATCTTTGAAAACTCATGAGCTAAGGACTTAAGGATACTTTGCTTGAACTTTGAATTCTAATAAAATTTGATTGACACCTTATTTTATTACTTCATTTTATATATATATATATATATATATATAAATATATATATATATATATATATATATATATATATATGGTAAAATGAAAAAGGAAAACCAAAAACTGGATGTTTTTTTATGTGTACATCAACGTTTCGTCTTTATTTATAAGACTTCATCAGGATGATGATATAGGGAAAAGATATCATGCAAGCACGGATACATGTAGGGTAGACATGTTGGGAAGAAAAATAAAATAAAATGAAAAATAATGGCAGCGTCTAGCTGGACGTCCGTACTTGTTAGAGAATGAAAAATGAGTGGGAGAAAAAAGGGGAAGGGTGGAGGGAGCAAGGACTACTGTGGCTGGCGATGAGAGAAAGAGGTGGGGGATGAGCAGGGGTAAAATGGATGGCAGAGAGAGATTGGAGGAAGAGGGGGAGGGGGTGTTTGACCAGATGGCTGTGGTCGAGATTGAAGGGGAAGAGTGAGTTGGAATGTTTGTGTGTGTGGGGTGTATGCAGGGAAATGGGGATGGGTAGAGAGGGAGGGGGGGGCTGTGATTTTGGTGGATGGGCGAAAGTTATAGTCTTAGAGAGCGTTTGAAGAAAATGAGGGAATTTAAGAAGAGGTATGGGAGAAAATGGATGAGAGGGGGAAGAGGGAGGATTTGTCGTGATAGGGTGTGAAATATTTGAAATATTTGGAAAATGATAGCAATGAGTGAGGGATTGGAGTGGGTGGGGGAGGGGGGGTGATTGAAAGGGTGGGTGAGGAATATATTTGAAATATTTGGAACATGAGAAAGTTTATTTGGACTGTAGTATTAAAAATGTGAGGGAAAAAAATGAGGAAAAATAAGAGAGGATTCAGGGAGAAAAGGGAAGGGTGTGGGTGAATGGAAGAGTGTCATAAGGTTAGAGATGAAAATAAAAGTTAGCCATGATCAGGCAAAAGACTTTGTTCTGTGAGGATGATCTTGCTTATTAAGGGTGATAGGTTAAAGAAACCATTTCGCTGCTTGATAGTAGTGGAGGATGTGATGAGTGCAGTTTCCAATAATCTTCGCCGAGATTTGTTGTGGATGTGTTTAGTGATTTTGGCTTGTTCAAATTTGAATGCATGACCATATTCTAGAGCATGGGAGAAAAGTGCACTAAGAGGGTTGTTGTTTTTTATATCCCTTTTATGTTCATTTAATCGTTTCTTTAATTCACGTTGTGTTTCTCCCACGTAGAATTGATGGCAGTCATTGCAAGGGACAGTGTATAAGCCGGCATGGGATGTGGGTGTTTTTTGGAAATGTCTGGATGTGTTTAAAGTTTGTTTTATGGATTGAGAAGTGGTTTGTACTATTGGAATGCCTAGTTTGTTGAGCGTGTTGCATATGGATGTGTTATTGGAATGCGTGGGTAGGAGAAGGGGTCTGTCTATGAGAGAGGTGTTAGGGGTTTGATTTTTTTGTGTGGTGTTTCTGGAGAATATTTGGAAGGCTTTTTTCTTGGCATTTAATATGAAATGTGTGGGGTATTGCAATGTTTTTAGGGAATTAAAAATGTATTTTATTTCTTCATCTATGTGTGGGGGGCTACATATTCTAAGGGCGCGTAGGAAGAAGCCTATAATCATACCTGTTTTGATCTTGCTATGATGGTGGGAGTAGAAATGTATGTAGTCATTTTTGTGAGTGTTTTTGCGGTGTACCTTAAATTCTAGTTTATTGTTGGACTTAATTATAAGAGTATCAAGGAAGGGAATAGAGCCGTTTATTTCAGTCTCATGGGTGAATTTTATGGAGGGTTCTACTGTGTTGAGTTTATCCTTAACATGAGTGATTTGTGTGTCTGTGGGGAGGAAAATTAAAATATCATCTATGTATCTAAAGTATTCGATGTTAGGAGGTAGTCTATATTTGAAAGGACCGGATTCTAAGAATTCTAAAAAGAGGCAGGCCAATACACCGCTAAGGGGGTTGCCCATGGGGAGTCCAAATTTTTGTTTGTAGAATACTTCGTTAAATTGGAAATATGTTATGTCAGTGATGAGTCTAATTATTTCTATAAAAGTGTTGGGGGGGAAAGGTAGGTCGGTTTTTGTTTTCTTTATATGTGTGTGAAGTAAGTGTAGGCATTTTTTTACAGGTACGTTAGTGTAGAGCGAAGTTACATCTAGGCTGTGTATATTTTTATTTTCTACGTTGATGTTTTTTATTCTGCTAAGAAGGTCGCCTGAATTTTTTATGTGGGAGGGACTGATGGTACCCATTAGTGGAGTGAGGATGTTAGCTATGGCCCGTGCGATTTTGTGTGTGGTGCTACCTATGCTTGATACAATTGGACGCATGGGGGTGTCAGGTTTGTGGGTTTTGGGGAGCCCGTATAATGTGGGAATGATAGGGTGATACTCAATGTTTGATGCCCATTTTTTGTTGTTCTTAATTAGGTGTTTGAAAGATTTGTTAAAATGTTCTATGTTTTTATCTATAGTTTTTTGGTCAGTTTTAGTGTATGTGTCTGCCTGATCATGGCTAACTTTTATTTTCATCTCTAACCTTATGACACTCTTCCATTCACCCACACCCTTCCCTTTTCTCCCTGAATCCTCTCTTATTTTTCCTCATTTTTTTCCCTCACATTTTTAATACTACAGTCCAAATAAACTTTCTCATGTTCCAAATATTTCAAATATATTCCTCACCCACCCTTTCAATCACCCCCCTCCCCACCCACTCCAATCCCTCACTCATTGCTATCATTTTCCAAATATTTCAAATATTTCACACCCTATCACGACAAATCCTCCCTCTTCCCCCTCTCATCCATTTTCTCCCATACCTCTTCTTAAATTCCCTCATTTTCTTCAAACGCTCTCTAAGACTATAACTTTCGCCCATCCACCAAAATCACAGCCCCCCCTCCCTCTCTACCCATCCCCATTTCCCTGCATACACCCCACACACACAAACATTCCAACTCACTCTTCCCCTTCAATCTCGACCACAGCCATCTGGTCAAACACCCCCTCCCCCTCTTCCTCCAATCTCTCTCTGCCATCCATTTTACCCCTGCTCATCCCCCACCTCTTTCTCTCATCGCCAGCCACAGTAGTCCTTGCTCCCTCCACCCTTCCCCTTTTTTCTCCCACTCATTTTTCATTCTCTAACAAGTACGGACGTCCAGCTAGACGCTGCCATTATTTTTCATTTTATTTTATTTTTCTTCCCAACATGTCTACCCTACATGTATCCGTGCTTGCATGATATCTTTTCCCTATATCATCATCCTGATGAAGTCTTATAAATAAAGACGAAACGTTGATGTACACATAAAAAAACATCCAGTTTTTGGTTTTCCTTTTTCATTTTACCATCACGTCGGATTACCTTCATCCTTCTATTCCCATATATATATATATATATATATATATATATATATATGGGAAATGAAAAAGGAAAAAAAACAAGAGATATTTTTTTTATATATTCATCAACTTTTCGTCTTTATTGTAAGACTTCCTCAGGATGATCTTTTTAAGAAAAATGTCATGCAAGTACATCGAAATGTTGGGTTGACATGATGGGTTGATAAGGAAAAGTAGTAGCCGTGGACAGAAGTCAGTAGTTCTTCATCAACCCATCATGTCAACCCAATATTTCGATGTACTTGCATGACATTTTTCTTAAAATTATCATCCTGAGGAAGTCTTACAATAAAGACGGTTTTTTCCTTTTTCATTTCCCATTACGTCAGATTACACTCATCCTTCCTTTCTCATATATATATATATATATATATATATATATATATATATATATATATATATATATGTGTGTGTGTGTGTGTGTGTGTGTGTGTATGTATATGTAGGGGTGTGAGTATATGGATATACATACACACACACACACACACACACACACACACACATATATATATATATATATATATATATATATATTCTTTTTTTTCTTATCTTTCTGTTTTTGCTGGAGATGGGGCATCCTACCGGATGCCAGACATTCACCGGCTATTTCAGACACTCCAGCCTAAAGATCTTTTTAAGATTCTAACCTTCTTTTTAAGTGCAATTGTTTGTATTTCTCTTGCACTCGGTTCACCGGGTGTATATATATATATATATATATATATATATATATATATATATATATATATATATATATATATATATATATATATATATATAGCACTAGATAAAGTGAAAGAATAAAATAAGGTGCGAATCAAATTTTATTACAGTTCAATATTTGGGCAATTTAATTTTATTCGAATTGGATTTAGTTATGGTTTGCATTACTCCTATCAGCTCATCTTTGGCCTTTTGGCTAAGATCAAAGTGTAGT
>OY744553.1:48941692-48954192 GCA_963556195.1 Sepiola atlantica | reverse complement strand
AATGATAATTAAAAAAAATGAATAAATTAGCTTACCGTTCCAGTTTGCCGGTGTTGATACTGAAACAATAGGTTCTCGTTTAATAAATATAAACTATGCTCCATTGAATCTTACCATATTAATTAATAAAAAACAGGAAATACTACAAAATTGTATGCATCGTTCTAGATGCATTCCTTAACGTTTTAGGCCTGGTTAATATTATCCAATAAAGTAAATTAACAATAGACAAAAGAACATATATATATATATATATATACATATATATATATACATATATATATATACATATATATATATATATATATATATATATATATATATATATATATATATATATATATATATATATATGATGGACTCTCCCGTCGATATTTCGACGTATGAGTGCCCCACCAGGGGCTGCCCACGCATGAATTTGAAATTGCAAGGGTTGCGCAATCGCTAACAACCGCTCTCCTGAGTCGGCATTGCTTGATTCCAATGGCAAGTATAGTACAAGACGACTGGAAACAATGCCGATATAAGAAGAGAGCACATACAGCACCTGGTATTCCCAAATGGTCACCCATTTTAGTACTGGCCAGGCTCAACGCCGCTTAACTTCGGTGATCTAACGGGAACCGGTGTGTATATAATTATTTAATCACTAGCACCGTCACCTACTTCCACCTCACTGATCAGTGATTTTGAATAAAGATCAAGTCGAATAAAACTCCTCTGTCTTCCATCAGTTTTTTTCTTTGCTTAGTTCTTTTTAAAGAAAAATAAAGAAGCTTTGATTTCAGGACGACAAGGCACGTTCAAGAACCGGCAGCTAACAAGGTATGGATACTAATGGGTTTGTGATTGTTGACGGAAACTTTGTTTTCTGCATGTATGACACAAGGCTGGAATACAACAGTACGTTAGTTACAACAAAGGACATTCTCTTTGCAATTCAAACGACAATGTCACGTAAAGCCATCGGACACGTGTAAACACGAGAATGTCGTCAGTGACGTCGTTCATAGAATGGACGAAAAAGAATTTTTTAAACAGACTCTTAAATGTATTTGATGTCTAGGTTTCATTTTTATTTTACTTTTTACTCATTTCAATTTTTCGTTTATCAAAAATACATTTTTTTGATAAAGAACAGAGGACTGTTCGAAATAGCAAAAATTATACTGACACCAAAAAATATACCTGCTAACTTTTTTGTTATTGTTCGAATGTGAAGAAATTAATTAGTTTTTTTATCGAGTACACACGCACCCACGCAAAACACACACACACACACACACACACGGCGTGGGGTGGGAGGGGGGAGAAAACGGGAGAGGACAGATACAAAGAATGGAGAGTGTGAGAGGGGTATGGTGGAGTGTTTGTTTACCTGTTTTATATATATATATATATATATATATATATATATATATATATATATATATATATATATATATATATGGGTATGATGGGGAGGAGAGGGATAGGTGAGTTTGTTTACTTGTTTTTCAATTGGCCTTTATTTATTCCACCTGCTTCCTTCGCCCATTACCAACATTCCTTCCTTCTTTTCTTTCCTTCTTTTCTTTCACTCTTTCCCTCTCTCTCTTTCCTTCTATTATTTTTCTTTCTTTCTTTCTTTCTTTCTTTCTTTCTCGCTCTTCATTAATTTCTTCTGTTTTCTCTTTTTTCTTTTCTCCATTTTTTCCTTTTTTTTCTTTCACCCTTGTCAGCTTTTTTCCCTCTTTTTCTTTCTTTTTTTTCAGTTTTAACTTTGTCCTTCTCTCTCCACCTCTCGGGGTTATCTATCTATCTATCTATCTATCTATCTATCTATCTGTCCGTCCGTCCGTCTGTCTGTCTGCCCCCCCCTCTCTGTTCATACTAGCAAGACTTGTAAATATAAGTCGGGCCTGCTGAGCCATGTGCGTGCCTACAGCCGAGCATTGCAATCTTGTGGGAATGGCCTTCTCCCGTAAAGAAGTGGCAATCATAATCTATCTGTCTGTCTCACTCTATGTATGTATGTATGTATGTATGTATGTATGTATGTATGTATGTATGTATGTATGTATGTATGTATGTATGTATTTATGTATGTACGTATGTATCTATCTCAACCTGTTCATATCTATCTATCTATCTATCTATCTATCTATCTATCTATCTATCTATCTATCTATCTATCTATCTATCTATCTATCTATCTATCTATTTATCTATCTATCTCAGTGTACCCATAGCTTACCCCTCTCTATCTCGGTACATCCATATTCCTCTTCGCCCCCCTCTCTCTCTATCTATTCATCTATATATCTCTTTCTTCCCCTCTCTCTCTTTCTTTCTCTCTCTCTCTATTTCTCTCTCTCTCTCCCTCTCTCTCTCTCTCTCTCTCTATATATATATATATATATATATATATCCTCCTTACCTACCTATTCCCTTCCTACCTCCTTACCTACCTATTCCCTCCCTACCTCCTTACCTACCTACCCTGCCTACCTACCTACCTACATACCCTGCCTACCCTGCCTACCTACCTATCTACCTACCTACC
This sequence comes from Sepiola atlantica, assembly GCA_963556195.1. Taxonomy (NCBI): domain Eukaryota; kingdom Metazoa; phylum Mollusca; class Cephalopoda; order Sepiida; family Sepiolidae; genus Sepiola; species Sepiola atlantica. The sequence goes on along the minus strand of OY744553.1, from coordinate 48,951,647 downwards.
CACCCTGCCTACGTGTTTACTAGCACTCGCCATCTGCCTCAGCCTCGACATATCGTAAACAACAGCGACATTTCAAACATTTTCCCCTTTTTATATAACGAATGACCTTGAACTTAAACTATTCTGAAAGTACAATTGAATGGCGACACCATATTTGGTCACGCCGATCCGCTTTACGGCATATCAACCCATTTTGCTTACCCAACGTCCGAAACAAATTACAGATAACAACGTACGCATCATATTTAATTAAGTAAACAAAGTGTAGAGATGCGAAAGTGTATCGTCCAGGGCGCCAACAAACGGTTAGGCGGTTGATTCCTATTTGAGTCGCGTAAATTATTTAGCTCTCGAGCGCTGGCTTTTAACCCCACTTGCTCGACCCGATCTTGGGTCACATCTTACTTGTGGGAGTAAGATAAAACTGGCCTTGTGCCTAACTCCGCGAGGAGTAAATAAACATCCCTTTTCTCAGCCTTTTGGCTAAGATCAAAGTGTAGTATCTGTTCCGATGGATACTGCACGCCTGTCCTGTGCAGTTCTAGGAGGTCCACCCTCCCAGGCTTCGCCTCCCCTCTTTGGGGAGGAGTAAGTTTATTGCTTACTGTCTGAGGCGCCCCTACCGGGGAATGCCGACGGGGCTGCCTAGGCAATTTTTAAATGGCCAGAGTGCTCACCTCTCGAGCGCCGGCTTTTAACCCCACTTGCTCGACCCGATCTTGGGTCACATCTTACTTGTGGGAGTAAGATAAAACTGGCCTTGTGCCTAACTCCGCGAGGAGTAAATAAACATTTTGGTCGTTGAGTATCTGTTCCGATGGATACTGCACGCCTGTCCTGTGCAGCTCTAGGAGGTCCACCCTCCCAGGCTTCGCCTCCCCTCTTTGGGGAGGAGTAAGTTTATTACTTACTGTCTGAGGCGCTCCTACCGGGGAATGCCGACGGGGCTGACCAGGCAATTTTTAATGGCCAGAGTGCTCACCTTCTCGGGCGCTGGCTTTTCAAGCCCCACTTTCCCGACCCGAGCTTGGGTCACATCTTACCTTGTGGGAGTAAGATAAAACTGGCCTTGTGCCTAACCTCCTGAAAAGGTAAATAAAAAATTTTTTTGGCCAAGATCAAAGTGTAGTATCTGTTCCGATGAATACTGCACCCCATAGACTGGTATTGTCTTGGCCTTCGGGGCTTGATTTACGCCGGTCTATGGGTCTGTCCTGTGCAGTTCTAGGAGGTCCAACCTCCCAGGCTTTGCCTCCCCTCTTTGGGGAGGAGTAAGTTTATTGCTTACTGACGTAGGCGCCCCTACCGGGGAATGCCGACGGTGCTGCCCAGGCAATTTTCTTCTCGGGCGCTGGCTTTTCAAGTCCCACTTTCCCGACCCGACCTTGGGTCACATCTTACCTTGTGAGAGTAAGATAAAACTGGCCTTGAGCCTAACCTCCTGGGGAGGTTAAAAAAAAAAAAATAACTTCGGTTGATTGAGGCCGTCGGGATGGGGTAATACCAGTCGAGGATTCTTTCTCGACAATCAGTCCGGCAGCAACTGGGCCGTTTCGGTGGCCTTTTACCTGTCGGGCTGAGGTATACTGTCCTAGGTTGTCTTAGGAAGCGCACCCTCCCAGGCCTTGCATCCTCTCTTTGGGGTGGAGTAAGTTCATTGCTTACTGCCTGAGGCGCCCTGACCGGGGAATGCCGACGGGGCTGCCCAGGCTATTTTTGCAAGGCCAGAGTGCTCCTTCTTTAGGGGTGCTGGCTTGACTCTCTCCACTTTCCGGCCTTGTGCCACATATTCCTGCGGTGGGAAGGAATTAAACACCCAGCTTTCGGCAATTACTCTCCAACTGGCACAGTCCTGAGTAGGAGTAGGGTACGTCCTCGACACTCAGCCCGACAGAGTTTGGGTCATTTTTCAGTAGGTGATAGATGACCTTACATCTGTCGGGCTGAGGTATGGTTCTGAAGGTAAAGCCTAGGAGGTCCAACCTCTTAGGCTTTACCTTTACTCTTTAAGAAGGGTTTACTTTTTTGCTAATTGGGGATAATCTAAGTAGGATTAAGTCATAGAGTGAATGTGGTATTTTAGTGAGAGTGTCTAGCGAAATCAAAAGATGGACTTTATGACTATTTACTTTTTTTTGTAAAAAAAACAACAACATTGTATTGTATATTTTTTCTTTCTTAAATAAAATCGTTTCGGACGCCCCTACAACTGAATGCCGACGAGCTGCTCAAGCATTTTTTGTAGGCCAGAGTGCACTTTTCTTAGAGTAGTGTATTTTCAAAACCTTACAGGGAGTGCGGGGTGCTAAATACCAACTTATTTTTACTATAATTTTAGTGGATAAATAAATAATTAAAAAAAACAAAACATTGAAAACACAAAGTTGTAGCGACTTCTATCGTACACGTGAAACGCCGAAATAAAAACTAGTCAAAGGTTTGTCAAAAAAAGTCCGACAACCCTAACCCTAACCCAAACCCTTAACCCTTACCCCTAAGCCTCAACCCTAACCCTAACCCTAACCCTAACCCTATCCCTATCCCTAAACCCTAACCCTAACCCTCAACCCTAACCCTCAACCCTAACCCTAACCCTAACCCAAACCCTTAACCCTTAACCCTTAACCCTAAGCCTCAACCCTATCCCTAAACCCTAACCCTAACCCTAACCCTAACCCTAACCCTAACCCTAACCCTTCATTCCTTTAGTCTTAACCATCTTTGTTCCCCTCCCCCTCCCTCGTTTCCGGTAAGAGAGAACGTTTATTACGGGTGGACGCGGCCGACCGGGTGGTTTAAAACCTGTTTGGTGTTTTCCTTTTTTAGCAGAAGGTAGAGGGGGGCGGTTACACCGATGGAGGGTGAAGGGGAAAGGGTGGGAGGTGATACCAGTAAAAAAGGAAAAGAGGGAGAAGAAATGGGGGGGGGGGAGAGTAAGAGGAGAAGGAGGAGGAGGAGGAGGAGGAGGAGGGTGATAAACTTTTTCATTTTTATGCTTTACGTCTACACGTATATATATATATCCTGATGAAGTCTTATAAATAAAGACGAAACGTTGATGTACACATAAAAAACATCCATTTTTTGGTTTTCCTTTTTCATTTTCCCATCACGAGTGAAGGTCATAGGCTATATAAGAAATATTTCACTTACAACTGTTTCCCTTTGATTCAAATGAAATTTAAACCAAAAATCATGTCTATTCCTAAAATTTCAGCAAATTTTTATAATATTACGAGGGTCCCCAAGCAACACCCCACACCCCCACACCCCCACACCCCCACCCCACACGCACTGAAAGAAGAAAAAAGAAAAAGAAAAAGAAGAAAAAAGAAAAAGAAAAAGAAGAAACAGAAGAAAATGAAGAAGAAAAAGAAGAAAAATAAAAAGAAAGAGAAGAAGAAGAAGAAGAAGAAGAAAAAAGAAAAAAGAAAAAAAAGAAGAAGAAGAAGAAGAAGAAGAAGAAGAAGAAGAAAAAGAAGAAGAAGAAGAAAAAGAAGAAGAAGAAGAAGAAGAAAGAAGAAGAAAAAGAAGAAGAAGAAGAAGAAGAAAGAAGAAAAAGAAAGAAGAAAAAGAAGAAGAAAAAGAAAAAGAAGAAAAAGAAGAAGAAAAAGAAAAAGAAGAAGAAAAAGAAAGAAGAAGAAGAAGAAGAAGAAAGAAGAAGAAGAAGAAGAAGAAGAAAAAGAAGAAGAAGAAGAAGAAGAAGAAGAAGAAAAAGAAGAAGAAAAAGGAGAAGAAGAAAAAGAAGATGAAGAAGAAGAAGAAGAAGAAGAAGAAAAAGAAGAAGAAAAAGAAGAAGAAGAGTGTTTCAAATGTCAATCTCGGCCGTCTGATTGCATCGCACATATAACCACTCGTTGCCCCCATCACCCCACCTCCCCCCCGCCCTCCATCACACACTTGCAGGTTTTATTGGATGTTTTAATATTCATGATTTAATAGGAGCGGGGGAGGGGGAGGGGGTGGGGTTGTCGCCAAACAATAATAAAATGTCGGATGAAGATTTAATAATAAAAAAGGAAACACAATCTTCAATTTCCACGAAATAAGGTTTCACTTAATTACAAATGGTTTTCAGTTTCAAATTGGAAATTACTGGACAACTATTTGAATAAACACATTTTGGTTTATATATGGAAGGTTTGAATTACCTACTAGAAATCATCCTCGAGTGGCTTCGGTCTCTCTGTGCAAGGGTTTGTCAGGACAACCTGTCATGAGGATATTTCACCCTACAAGTAAACCCTGACCAAATATTTAAAATAACATAGTATTCAAAGCCCAAATAAGATCAACTTGACACGGCTGGTTCATACAAGGAATCGTGCACCTTCTCAGAGTAATGTTATATCAGGTTACTCCACCAGACTAGATGAATTATTGTCCTGGAATTCGGTAAGACCAAGAGACCACAAGAAAGATATACTATAACATAATTAACTGGTCAATTGGGGAGAGGAAAATTAATGTTTTTAACTTCTTTACTAACTCAAGGTTTGAGGGATAAAGGAAAACTTTAATGAAATATTCGAATATCTATGTATCTCATATAGAGATCAAGTGTTAGTCCCAGGAAGGAGCCCCTTGATTTCTGAGAACTTCGACTGAAGTAAAATGAAACAAAAAAGATAGAACTTGAATACCTACTGGAACGAACTTGAATGCCTACTAGACACTGTCCTTGAGTGTCTTCGGTCTCTCTGTACAAGGGTTTGTCAGGACAACCTGGCATGGGAATACTTCCTCCTACAAGTAAACCTTGACCAAATATTCAAAATAACATAGTATTCGAAGCCCAAATAAGATCACCTCCATATAGCTATCTTACACTGGCTCATACGAATAATGGTGCACCTTCTCCAAGTCATGTTACCTCAAGTAACATCACTTAGCTGGATACTCCACCAGACTAGATGAATTCTTGTCCTAGAATCCGACAGAACCAAGAGATCAAAAGAAAGATATACTATAACATAATCAACTGGTCAATTGGGGGGAAGAAAATTAATATTATTAACTTCTTTACTAACTCAACGTTTTAGACGTTAAGGAGAACTTTAATGGAACACTCGGAGATCTGTGTATCTCATATAGAGATTAAGTGTTTGCCCTAGGATATATATATATATATATATATATATATATATATATATATATATATATATATATATATATATATATATATATATATCGTACATGTATTGTATTAGTTTCTGTAAATGTAAATCCGTAGAAACTCAAGTGTTTATAAAAAGTGCTCAATAACAAGTAGAGCTGTTTATGAGTATAAATTTTTATTTATACAAACATTATTGGTTACATATGTGCATACATGTTTCGGTTGCACTTTTCCCAGAAAGTCAACCTCATCAGACCAAGAATTTTCGAGAAATGGATGTGTGTGTGCGTGTGTGTATTTGTATATATGTGTATATATATATGTGTGTGTGTATAGATATGCGTGTGTAGGTGCATATAGCTGTATATGTGTGTGTCTGTGTAGACGTATGGATGTGTGTATTGAATATACATCTAGAATATATTTATTTTTGTATTGAATATACATCTAGAATATATTTATAAGCACGTATGTATTTTGAATATATGCTTGATTGATAGTGGATATGTGTGTGTGTGTCCATGTTTAGATGTGTATGTATATCAATGTCTGTTTATTTATTTGTATTTGGGTATCTATTAGAGTTTGTTTATATATGTGTGATTCTTGATATATAGATAATATATTTATACTGAAGTGAGTTTGTAAAGCTGGGTAGGCTAAAGAGTTTAAAGAAACCCAGAAAGTAGGGAGCAATAAAATAAGGAAAAGAAAAGGTGATGGAGACGCCATAAAGGGTAATAAAAAGGACAACCACTAGCAAAAAAGGTCAGCAAGTGGAATAGGTAATTCGATACTAATTCATAAGAAATAGAAAATACTAAATCCCCAAAAGAGTTATTTAGGAGAGAAAATTCTTCAAATCCATCCATTTCTCGAAAATATTTGGTCTGATGAGGTTGACTTTCTGGGAAAAGTGCAACCGAAACATGTATGCACATATGTAACCAATAATGTTTGTATAAATAAAAATGTATACTTATATATATATATATATATATATATATATATATATATATATATATATATATATATATATATATATATGTCAGGTTCATATTATATTCCAATAACCATGTTTTTAGTCTATTATTTTTATTTTTATTTTTTCACATTTCCAAAAAACATAACATTTCTGTGAGATATATTTTTTACGGTCCGTTTCATTTGTCTTGTGCCAAACAACATTTTTATGTTAATATCGTCTCTCGAAGTTGGTGCGCTCGCTGCGTCTAGCCACACTGATGAGTTATAAAAAAAACGAGTCACTTGTCTTTAGATGACTATTTTAATGTCCGTTTCTGTTTTTATTTGATTTCCACCTTAACCGTAACCTAACCCTAACCCTAACCCAACCCTAACCTTAACCCTAACCATCCTTGTCCATTTAAGTTTTCGTCACCTTGACGCATCATTGTTTTTTTGCCATTTTTGTGTGTTTCCAACCGTCTGATTCGTTTCGTTCTTCTATTTCCGTGGTCGTTTTATTCTCGAAATATTTCCCACGACCTCGTTCCCACAGACTTTAGACAATTCTTCACCCTTTGAACAGAATTCACAGCCTACAAAATGGTTAGACCTTGGACAACAGGACGACGACCTGTCACGTGATAACCAGAAACTTTTCAACAAAACTGAACCAGCGCCCTCTGTTATTTCTGAATGGTAACTGGACCAGATGCAAAGGGAAATAACCCAAGACTTTACACACGTGTTTAAACACGCTGAGTGTTTTAATTTGACAAATCAAGATATATCCTAAAATATTTGGAAATATGAATCGTAAATATATCGTATCGTAAAGATATATCGTAAAATATATCGTAAACATATCGTTTTGTGAAGATATGTCGTAAAATATGTGTAAATATATATCGTAAATATATCGTATCGTAAATAAACATCGTAAAATATATGTAAATATTTATCGTAAATATATCGTTTCGTAAAGATATATCGTAAAATATATGTACATATAAATCGTAAATATATTGTATTGTAAAGATATAGCGTAAAATATATGTAAATATATATCGTAAATATATCGTATCGTAAAGATACATCGTAAAATGTATGTAAATATATAGCGTAAATATATCGTATCGTAAATATATCGTATAATATATGTAAATATATCGTATCGTAAAGATATATTGTAAAATATTTGTAAAACTCGCTCTCTCTTCTAACCTTTTCTCCCTCCCCTCAACTCTCTCTCTCTCACCCCAACTTTCTCTCTCTCTCTCTCTCTCTCTCTCTCTCAGGAAACTGGTTCAATATAATAGAAAAAAGAAAAACGAAAGAAAGAAAACTGACCTACTGTTTGACCTAATTTCAGTGTTGTTTTTCAAACAACAACCAGTAAGAGTTAAAAGAAAAGTATTTTAAGGCACTAATTTGTTCCCTGGTGATCCCAAGGAAACAAATATTACACTATTTTTTTAAATACTAAAACTGGTCGGGGTCACACTGAATCATGTGATGTAATGTGTGTCTTGTGTAGTTTCTGAACTTTTTGCCGGACACGCACACACAAAATTACGACGTTCTTTTATATAATAGATAGACATGCTACATTCTTTGCTGTCGTCTTCTAAGATGTAAGGCCACTTTGATTCCAGGGCAACGCCAAGTGTCCCTGCTAATATGCAAGAAGTTGGAGGTGATGTAATCTCTCGATGAGAATTAATGGCCCCTCACGCGGCGTAGACGTTTTTTCTAGCAAGTGACGATCAGACATGAATGATTTGTGAATAGAAAAAGAACGAAGGAAAAGCCGTAAGAAAAGAAAGAAAAAGGAAAAAGAAGGAAAAAAGAAAGAAAGAAGGAATAACAAACAAATGGTAAAGAAGAAAGAAAGAAAGAAAAAAGAAAAAAAGAAAGAAAGAAAAAAAAAGACAGAAAGAAAAAAAAACAAATAATAAAAACGAAAGAAAGAAACTAGAAAAGAAAAAAAGAAAGAAAAGAAAAAAAGACAGACGGAATGAATAACAAACAAATAGTAAAAAAGAAAGAAAGAAGAAAGAAAGAAAAAAAGAAGAAGAATAAATAATAAAAACGAAAGAAAAAAATGAAAGAAATAAGGAATAACAAACAAATAATCAAAAAGAAAGAAAGAAAGAAAAAAGAAAGAAACTAATGAGAAAGAAAAAGACAGAAAGAAAGAACAAGAACAAATAATAAGAAAAACGAAATAAAGAAACTAGAAAGAAAAGGAATAACAAACAAATAATAACGAATAAAGAAAGAAAGAAATAAAAAAGACAGAAAGAAAGAAAAAAGACAGAAAGAGGAAGAAAGAAAGAAAGAAAAAAGACAGAAAGAAAGAAAAAAGATAGACTGAGGAAGAAAGAAAGAAAGAAAGAGGAAGAAAGAAAGAAAGAAAGAAAGAAAGAAAGAAAAAGCAGTCAAAAATAGAAAGGTTTTAATGTGGTCTTTTCTGCGCATGTCTGAACACGTTCCATTTCGCAGACAAACATGGCGAAGCAAAACAAAAAACAATAACATAACAAACCTCACTCTATTATCGACGTAATTCTCTTTCACACGCCAGGTGCATTTAATCTGAAAAAAAAAAAAAATGAAACAAAACACAAAACAAAACAACCATTGACTATCAAAAACAAAAAAACAAACAAAGTATTCAATGTCCTTCGAAAGGCTGACATTTCTTTTTCCGGAAAGATGTTATGAATGCTTGCAAAATATCAAAGGCCTTCTTAGGCCATTGCCATCCAAACGTGGCATATAAGCCTTCGGGCTTAAGGCAGAGTGGAGTAAGGTTCCGTTTGGTATTAGGCCACACTACCAGGCATTACCTCCTCCTTCTGGAGGGGGTTGGGTTAGTGCCGATTTATTCAGGCTTTTTCAGGATTTTTTTTATGGAAATCGCTCCAGACAAGGCATGAAGCCATTTGATGTAAGGACCCAACAAGAACGAAATATGATTATCGCAAAGACAGGAGATGCCTATTGGCCTTAGTCTTGAAAAAAAAAAAAGATTATAGGTAGGAGGAAAACAGTCAGCAGGAAGAGAGTTCCACAAGCCTGCGGTTCTTGGAAATAAGCTATTGCTTGAATAAGAATCTGTATTACAATGAGGTATGAAAACAGCAAATTGATGAAGACCACTAGACCAACGAGTCAAACGAGCTGGAACAAAAGAAGCAGGGAACAAATCAGACAATTCTGAAGAACACATGCCATAATAGTACTTATAGAAAAGACTGAGACTAGCAACATCACGTCTGTGTGAGAGAGGGTGTGCAGAGAAGAAGAAAGGATAGGACCAATCAGATTACAGATACGTTTCTGCACCTTATCAACAACCCTCAAATGGGACAGAGATTCACCAGCCGAAATCTGACAACAGTACTCCATACATGATCTGATAGTCGATTTGTAGAGATAGAGAGTAGCCTCAGGTGTGAGAAAGTGTTTGGAGCGATAGAGAGAACCGACTTTATGAGAAGCAGAAAGAGCAATGGATCTAATGTATGAACTCCAAGAAAGATTTGATGAGAGAGAAAGACCAAGAGGTTTCGGAGTCGATTTCTCCTCAAGAGCAGAGCCATCTATGAGAATCTCAGGAAGAAAAGGGACACGCCTACGATTGAAAGACACGAGCTGACTCTTTTTGTTGAAGATAGGACCTTATCTAATGAAAGAATGGCAGACTCTATACATACATAAATAATTAATTTTATTGACAACTTGTTAAGACCATAAAAAATGAAGAGTTGGTAAATCTTTTTCATTTAAAACACTATTATACATCTTCTTGGTGCACAAACGAAACCTGTCGTAGCCTCTGGCTACCGGCATCTCAGCAAAACA
>OY744553.1:48874192-48914192 GCA_963556195.1 Sepiola atlantica | reverse complement strand
TAAAACTGATGATTTCTTTTGAAAAATGAAAGTAATTAAAACGAGTTCATAGTTGAATACAAAAATAGACATACGTACATATACGTATCTACGTATATATATATATATATATATATATATATATATATATATATATATATATATATATATATATATATATATATATATCACGTCTACCCAAAATTTCGATGTACTTGCATGACATTTTTCTTTAAATTATCATCCTGGAGAAATCTTACAATAAAGACGAAATGTTGATGAATATATAAAAAATATCTCTTGGTTTTTTCCTCTTTCATTTCCCATTACGTCGGATTACTCTCATCCTTCCTTTCTTATATATATATATATATATATATATATATATATATATATATATATATATATATATATATATATATATATATATATATAATTATTACTATTTCATGTATCCACATAAAATATTTTATATGATATAATTTTTTAAGTATCAATTTTCAGTATTTACTTCAACAGTGCTCGATACGTCAGTAGAGCTAGGTAGTAAGTTATGAAAATATATTTATGGCAATTAAGCTACACAGAGGTTTCCGCATTTCATCCCTGAAGATCCCCCCGGGGATGAAACGCGGGAGCCTCTGTGTAGCTTAATGGTCATAAATATATTTTCATAACTTACTATATATATATATATATATATATATATATATATATATATATATATATATATATATATATATATATATATATACATTACATTAGGAAGAACCAATGTAATATATCAGTTCCAATGCCCTATGGGAGAATGTATCTCCGACAACAATAAAAAACTAATTCTTACATAGGTTTCACTTCCACAACACTATCCCGAAGACTCACCCTACATCTCTCCGACACTAGCTCTATATGCCAACACCTAAAAAAACATAATTGCACCCCCTCCTAATATAGAAACATCCTTGTTAACAATACCAAAATAATACACCACGATACCAATATCAAAAAATTAAAAATACTCGAAGCCCTCTACATAAAAACTAAACATCCCACAATTAATAATGTCAATTATGAAACTAGTCGCAACATTTTAAAGTGTCTAGCATAATAATTAACATTACCAAATTCTTAGCCATTAGGTAGTTATGCGTTTGAATTGAATGCACTTTATTTAACGTCATCAATTTCTTAACGGTTTAAAGAGTCAAACTTTTAAATCTCTCATATGTGTAGAACGCCATCACGCTCTCATGTACATTTCAACTTTACGACGCTTTTTTAAGTTATAATCTACTTGCCGTTATAATTCAAAAATGAGCACAACAGTAAAGTCATAATTTGTAAAGACACTAAAACTAATACCGCCTGAAGATGATTTGACGATTCAAATCGAAAGTACTTGCAAAAAAGAAAAAAGAATGGAACAAGAAACCCATGGATCATATTTACATCAATTTGACCGAAACATTAGATGGACAATTCGGAAAATTGAAAAAATAAAAAAAGTCGCATCAAACAAAACCACTCCGTGTTATTTAATAATGTTTGCCTAAATATATATATATATATATATATATATATATATATATATATATATATATATATATATATATATATATATATATATATGCAAACATTGTTAAAAATGACAGAATTCGTCTGTTTAATTATACCTTTTTTATTTTTTTCAATTTTTCTGATGGTCTTTTTTGTCTTAAAATCCAAAACATAATAAATGTCTCATAGGTTTCACGAACGTTTTCGATTCTTCGTCGAATCATCCTCAGGTGTCAAAAGCAAATGAACAAAAAAGCTGGAGAAAGAATAGAATTTTAAAAAGACAGCGGAGAAACAGGCATAGAACGTTTTCCGCATTGTTCCAGGAAGTCGTTGATGATTTAAATACAATAATGCTGGATGGCATCACAGAAGAAAATCGCATTACGTTAAGCATTTTAAAATGTTACCACTGGTTTCATATGTGATGTTGTTAATTTTAGGTTGTTGTGTTTTTATGTAGATAGCTTCCAGTATTTTTCAATTTTAAATTGGTCTCGGAATGTATAATTTTAGTGTTATTAACTAGAATTTGTCTTAAATTGTAGATGTTAGTAAATTGAGATAGTATAGTATTTACAAGATGCATGGAGAGGCGACGGGATAGGGTAGTTCTGGTAAAACCAATGTAGCTATTATATATATATATATATTTATATTCCATGATAAATGCCAGTATACTGAAATCATATTGTTATTAATTAAGGGTATGACTACATATCAACCAAACCATTTCATTATCACATCACTACAGTATAAATCTCTATGCATGAGTGGATGAAGTGTGTGAGGTGCGCTGAAGAAAAATTCCTACCAGTAAAATACATAGCCCTGTTGTGCTCGCATACCCTTAATGACAATAAAAGTGTAAAAATTTGGGAATTTCCTTGCTTTTGTACATTTAGTGTATATGAATTTTCATCTTAACCCTATTAAGGGCATATGATTTCAGTATACTGGCATTTTTCATGGAATGTTACTACTTTTGTAAAGGCTATGCCTCAATACAATGGTCATTTTTAAGGTTTTTTTGAATTTTCTGGAAAACTAAGATATATGGTAAACTGAAATTAAAATGCCATACACTAGACCCTAGAACCTCTATCTCTGCCAAAAATCAGCTGAATCCATCAAATAGTTGATGAGATACAGGGTGGCACACACGTACGTACGTACACACGGATAACACAAAATCATGCCTGACCTTTCTGGATCTCTGGGTTGCCTTGACTAATGATGCTGAAATTCTACACACTTATAGAACCTATCAAATAAAAATTTTGTGCAAACTTTTAACTAATTTGGTTTATTGGTTTTTGATCAATCATAGATCAAAGAAATGAGATTTCTAGCATAGGCCGTTTTTGAAGTCTATTAAGGGATAGAGCGCTCTCGCGCCTCCCTTTATATATTATCGCCTATACCCTAATTTTATTCGAATTTCTTAAGAAACTGTTTAAGCATACGATCTTTATTTATTTTTTGAAAAAAAAAATATATATTCGTTTGAGTCTGATGGTGTATCCGTAATCCAAGATTTTAAAAATAATTTATTATTATTATTAATTAATAATTTATTATTATTAATTAAATTTTTTAGTTGAATTATGAATAAATATATTTTTGGTGCTTGCAGATAGGAATACACAAGTGAAAATCGCAGTTACAAATAAATTAACAGGAAAACTCTTCGATATACTTACGTACCAGGTCAGAATAGGTATCTACACCAAAAATTACGGAAAATTATCGAGTAGAATTTTATATTAAAAATATAAATGAGTTTTATCGTATTTTTTCGATCGCCATTGCTTATGATACGGCAAAATGACAGACTGACTTATCTCCCCTGTTTTACGTGTATTTGCGCCCTCGTCAATGGCGACCCGAAAATATAGGATAAAACTGATTTAAATTTTTTATTAAAAATCTACTCGATAATTTTCCCTAATTTTTCGTGTAGATACCTATTTTTGCGTGATACGTAAGTATATCAAAGAGTTTTTCGGTTAATTTATTTGGAACTGCCGTATTTCTCCTGTACATTTTTATGGACAAGCACCCTTTTATTTTTTGTATTTTTTGTATTTTCTGTTTTCGTCTTTTGGTTCCGTCTTACAGGAAGATGAAACGTTTGCGCTCTTTCTCAATTTCTTCGTTGAACTTGTTGATCTCAGCATTTGTCAGTTCCGTGTATTTATCCAGAAAATCTTCCAAATCTGCGGAAATGTTAAGGAAAACTCTCGTCAAACGATTTTTCACAAGTTAAAATTTATTTAGTGTTATTGTGTTACGCATGAAATCTGCAGAAAAACACGTTTGAAATGTGTAAATAGGCTAGAATACTCGCGATTTTTTTATAAAATGGGGTCTTAGTGGAAGAGGAAATAGAGTGTTATGTAAAAATAAAACTGATTTAACATTAACTGAAACGAAGCAAGTACTTTCATTATCCCAGAAAAATTCTTTATTTCGTTTCATTACTCATTTTTACGTTCCAGGTTTTTGTATTGCTCAAGATAAAAAATGTGCTAAAACATTTTTTCCGTGTTACTACTTAATACTAAATTGATTTAACCCCAAAACGTTCATCATGTCATAATCTTGAAATATATATATATATATATATATATATATATATATATATATATATATATATATATATAGTCTAAAGAAGCTTTGAGTTATTTTAAACAAAAAGACAAAAAAAAGGAAAATGCAGTTTAAATTCCCACAGAAACTAACTAAATCCAAAATAGTGCAGACTTAACATTCGTTGGAAAATTCATAAAAAAATAAAATATATAATAGAAAGTAAATAAAATAAAAAGGGGAATTAAGTATCTAACAGTGAAACAAAAACAGGAGACCTTAACGTGAGCATCTAATATTAACACGGGGATCATCAGCTGTTTACCATGAAACTGTTTCGGAGATTTAAAAACAGGACAGTTATATGCATGGCTCTCCAATGGTACAGATCAAACTACCATTTCCCCAATCAAGTGTCGAAATAATTTAGCTTAAAATGTTACTTATATATAAATAAATAATAATAATAATAATCAAAATAATAATAATAATAATAATATACTACCCTTAAGACTACCGTGCGATATGGTAATTTGCATATCAAATAAAATTCTTTATAACAATAGTAATACTAGTAATAATAATAATAATAATAATAATAATAATAAAATGCTATCTAAACACTACACGCAAGAACCATTCTGCGATATGGTAGCTAGAAATAAAATTATATAGGAATTAAAGTTGCATTAAAAAAAAAAAAAAAAAAGCTTTAGTACCTTAGGTACCAGAAAGGCAAATATATATATATATATATATATATATATATATATATATATATATATATATATATATATATATATATATATATATATATATATATATAAGTAAATTTCGTGTACAACAAAATCGTAGGATAAATTTTAGAGGAAGCATTATTTTAATCAATGAAACAGGCGGGTGGCAAAAAAAGGAAAATTGTTAAAATTTACCTTAAGGCCTTATCGTCTGACCCTCTAAGAGGAAACGTCAGAATAATAAATTAAAAACTAAAAGTCGAATGAGATATGAGGGGGAAAAACTTATTTCAGTTGGAGGAAACGATTGAGAGAGGAAAAAAAAAAAAAGGGTAAATCTCTCAACGTTATGGTGGCTTTGAATCATTAAAGATCTCCAACTGATGCTTCAAAATTTTTTGTTTACACAGGCTAGGTCGAGAATTGTTAATAACTAACGCCTCAATAATATAGAGATGGTAGTACGACCTGGCACTGTGTAAAACAGAAAACCACCCATCGGAATACTTGTCAGAACAACTATTTGTACTAACGAGGTGATTACCGATGGCTGATTCCTGTGCCTGAAAGTTCCCGGATGATCTCGAAACCTTGTGTAGGCGAATATCACGTGGTATGTGTTGGGATATTCTAAATTCTAATCTTTGGGATGTCTTGCCAACGTAGTCAGCTCCACACTGACACAGGGATCTGTTGTTTATAAAACAACATAATTCTTTTGAATGGCTGGCAAAACATCCTTACGAAAAGAAGAGAAAAAGGTTTGAGTCGTGTAAACTACTCTCAGCATGGTTGCTGGAAAACAACGTTGAGTAGAAGAAGAAATTCTTTTAACAATGTCAAGGCCGTCAGAACCCAACCATGGGGGTTTCAAATAAATAGGGCAAGGTGACGGGCCAATAAATTTACCACAATAAAGCAACTTTACGTGCAATGGTGCTTTTTATAATATATACATATATATATATATATAATAGAAATTGGTAGTTTGCTGTAAGCATTGCTGGGAGTAATAATAAGAATAAGAATAAGAGTAATTCTTCTTATACTTATTATATATATATATATATATATATATATATATATATATAGTAAGCTATGAAAATATATTTATGGCAATTAAGCTACACAGAGGCTCCCGCGTTTTATCCCCGGGGAATCTTCAGGCTAAAATGCTTGGAGTTATTTTTGCTAGATGTTTTTATATATACGTTTAGCTAGTTAACCAATCAGATTACTTGTTGTTCTCTCAGCCAATCGTTGGGCTTCCCACGAACAAAGGTCTTGTTAGTGTTACTCCCTATATCCTGTTCTATTGTTCTGTTTTCTATAAATTGGCCTATATCCTGTTTCCTTAGTGTGAATTTATTTTTAATTATTATTTTGATGCTTGTCCATAAAAATGTACAGGAGATATACTTTTGAATTTTATACTCCCATGAAACTTTATCAACCCGCCCAGGGTGAATGGCGCTTCGTTTTTGTCTGGTTCAGAAGCTGTATTAGTACCAGAAAATCATTTGAAGAAGGAGTTTATTGTTCGCGTGTTCCGGTGGCTGTCCCTGGACTGTTCATCGGATGGCTGCTTTCGCTGAGTTATAGTGCCAGGTGATATCAGCAGAAACGATGTGTCGATAGAACAGGACTTTGGACAGGACACCCTCAAACAAATAACTATTTTCTAAAAATCCTATTTAAAAAAGTAATTTCATTACAAAACCCAGGAAAGATTATCAGTGGGTATCCAAAAAAAAAATATAAAAATAATTGGGAGCAGGAGTTTATTGGGGTTTCCTCGATTTTTTTGAGTCTTGTTATCATGTAATTAAAACATCTTTTTATTTTTGAAAGGATACAAGGATGATGTATTGACCTTTCTCCCGTCATGCAAACATACTGCTGTCCATTGTAGTACCAACCGGAAGGCAATGCATCCAAATGGTGTTGCTCCTAAAAATAACAAAACATAATTAAACATTAAACATTTTTCAGTGCTTAAAAATGCTAGGGATGGTCAGCCATCTACCTTTTTTTTCCTCACAAAATGTTGGAAAGAATGGAAACAATGTTTAAAGATTAAAATTGGTATTTGTTTAATGTGGTGTTGTTTGTGTGGACAAGTTTTCCCTGACACATATTCGTTGCAAACAAAATAAATAGCGTTAACATTATGAAGGTTAGGGTTAGGGTTTAAGGTTAGGGTTAGGAGTTAGGTGTTAGGGTTAGGGTTAGGGTAGGGTTAGGGTTAAGGTTAAGGTTAAGGTTAAGGTTAAGGTTAGGGTTAGGGTTAGGGTTAAGATTAGGAGTTAGGTGTTAGGGTTAGGGGTTAGGGTTTAGGGTTAGAGTTAGGATTAGGGTTAGGGTTTAGGGTTAGGGTTAGAGTTAGGATTAGGGTTAGGGTTTCCATAAATCTCCAACATGATGACGATGATGATTATGATGATGATGATGACGACGATGACGATTATGATGATGACGATGATGATGATGGTGATGATGCTGACGACGATGACGATGCTGCTACTGCTGCTGCTGCTGATGGTGATGCTGCTGCTGATTATGAAGATGGTGGTGACGGTGATGATGCTGTCTATGACGATGATGGTGAAGATAATGATGATGATGACGATGATGACGATGATTATTGCGATAATGATGGTGATGATGCTGATGACTATGACGACAATGCTGCTGCTGCTGCTGCTGCTGCTGCTGATGATGATGATGATGATGATGATGATGACTAACAATTAATTTCCTCTCTAAAAAGAATTGTTTTTTAATTACCTGAACTTTTTTGATGACCTGTTCCGGAAGATCTCTTCTCTTCAACAATTTCTTCTTTTCTGGAATCTAAAAAATAAAAAGAAAAAAGAAAATAAAATTGTATGGTTTGACCATATGACATCCACCAAAGCATTATTCGTGTTATATGTTTGGGTATTTTTTAATTTAACATAAAATGATCACCCAGTTCCGGGCCACCGGCCCTAATAGTCACCCACTTTCAGTGACTCAGAATATGTAATCATTTTATGTTCAAATTTTTAAATTAATCGCTTCAAAAAATAGAATCTTCTTTTTTGTGTGGGTGGGGGTGGGGTGGGGGTAGGGGGTTAGTCAAGGGTGAAACAAAAAAATAAATAAATAAAATAAAATATTAAAAAAGTTTTTTTTAAATAAAATAATAATAAAAAAAAAAATTAAAGTGAAATAAAAATAAAAATAATGAAACTAAAAAATAAATAAATAAAATAAAATATTAAAAAAGATTTTTTTAAATAAAATAATAATAAAAAAATTAAAGTGAAATAAAAATAAAAATAATGAAACTAAAAAATTATAATCAAATAATAAAACATTTAAAATAAAAAATAATAGTATTCTTTTAAAAATAAAAAATATATATGTATAAATAATAAAAATGCACAAATAATAATAAAATTAAATTTTAAAATGAAATGAAAATGAAAATATAAAAGTAATTAAAAAGCAAAAAACTAAAAATAATATTTTTTTAAATAAGCATAATTAATACATATTAAAAAATAAAAATTATAAAGATAACATTTTAAAGATAAAGATAAAATTATAAAGATAAATTTTAAAACATATGATAATGAAAAAAATCAAAAATAAATAAAAATTAAATACTAAAAAATTATGAAAGTTAAATATAAAAACATAAAATAATAAAAATATTTGTTAAAAATTAAAAGAATTATAAAATAAAAATTATAATAATAAAATTAACAATTAAAATATAAAAATAATAAAAAATAAAATGATAATATTTTTAAATATGGTAATTGATAACATTTTAAAAATAAAAATATTAAGAAATAAAAATAATAAAACATGATAAAAATAAAAATTAAACTAATAAAAAAAATAAAAATAAAAATAAAAGCATGAAATAAAAAAATAAAAATAAAAATAATTCTTTTTAAATATTCAAATAAATATTTTTTTAAATTTAAAAAAATAAAAAAATGAATAAAATAAAAAGTTATAACAAGAAAAATAAATAAAAATTAAATAAAAAATAAAAATATGAAATAATAAAAATAAAATAAAATATTCCTTTTTAAATATTAAAATAAATATAATTTAAAAGATATAATAAATAACTAAAAAATGATTAAGTTATAAAGATATAAAAAATAAAATGAAAATATAAAAATAATAAAAAATAATGTATAAAAATAATAAATAAAAATTATTTTTTAAATTTAAATAAAAAAATAATAATTTGTCTCACAGTTTTGAAACAGTGTCTCATTAAAAAATGATAAAAATGGTAAAGTTATAATGATATAAATAAATAAAAATAAAATAAAAATATAAAAGTAATAAAAATAATGTATACAAATAAAAAATTAAATTAAAATAATAATTCAAATAAAAAAATTAAAAAATTTTATAATAAAATAATAAATTATTTTTTTTTAAATTTCCAAATGAATAAATAAAAATTTGTCTCACATTTTTAAAACAATCTTTCACAGCTTAATTTAAAAAATATAATAAATAACTAAAAAATGATAAAGTTATAATGATATAAAAAAATAAAAATAAAATAAAAATATAAAAATAATAAAAATAGTGAATAAAAAAAAAATTTTTTTTTTTTAATTTTCAAATAAAAAATACAAAATTGTCTCACATTTTTAAAACAGGGTCTTATCCAATCTTTCAAAGCTTGTTTGTCGGGACGGCAACCTGAGAAGATGACGAAATATGTTGTCTCAGGCTTTTCTCTTGGAATTGATGACTTTGGGGGTGCGCGCGATAAAGTGGCTGCTTGGACATCCAGTTGGTTGGACAGAGTGATGTAGTGGAATGTGGACATTTGCCTCTCACCTAACATATTTGGTGCGGGACCAGGAAGATGAAAAAAAAGTAAATGATACGCAGATTAACATTCACATATGAAGATAGAAATGTATGACTGACAGACATATATATATATATATATATATATATATATATATATATACACATACATGCATATATTCAGTATATATGTATATATGTATATATATATATGTGTGTCTGTATTTATGTGCATGTATATGTGTGTGCGTGTGTATATATGTATCTGTATGTATGTGTATATATATATATATGTGTGTGTGTGTGTATAGCTGTATATGTTGAGTCTGTGTAGACGTATGGATGTATGTATTGAATATATAGCTAGAATATTTTTATTTTTTTTATTGAATATACATCTAGAATATATTTATAAGCACGTATGTATTTTGAATATATACTTGATTGATAGTGGATCTGTGTATGTGTCCATGTTTAGATGTGTATGTATATCAATGTCTGTTTATTTATCTGTTTGTTTATTTAGGTGTGTTTGGGTATGTATTAGAGTTTGTTTATATATGTGTGATTCTTGATATATAGATAAGATATTTATACTGGAGTGAGTCTGTAAAACTGGGTAGGCCAGAAAGCAGGGAGCAATAAAATGAGGACAGGAAAAGGCGATGGAGACGCCATAAAGGGTAATAAAAAAAAGGGACAATCACTAGCAGAAAAGGTCAACTAGTGGAATAGGTAATCCGATACTAATTCATAAGAAATAGAAAATACTAAATCCCAAAAAGAGTTATTTAGGATAGAAAATTCTTCAAATCCGTCAATTTCTCGAAAATTCTTGGTCTGATGAGGTTGACTTTCTGGGAAAAGTGCAACCGAAACATGTATGCACATATGTAACCAATAATGTTTGTATAAATAAAAATTTATACTTATAGACATATATATATATATATATATATATATATGTAATGTTAATACAACAAAAGATATGAGGCAACTAATATCTTTAATTAGTGAACATCCGGATAAAAATGAAGCTCAATATACTGGATAGAGCATTAATAGCAATAGATAAAATGAAAGAATAAAATAAGGTGCGAATCAAATTTTATTACAATTCAAAGTTCAAGCAAAGTAATTGAAAGTCCTTAACCCATGGGTTTTCAAAGAAAATTCTTCTCGTCAGAGGATCATTACCGCAGTTGAATTACAGCGAGTAAATAAAACTTTACTTTGAAAACATAAAAATAAAAATATAAAAATATAATAATAATAAACAAAATTAATAATAAAATTAATAATAACAAAAAAATTTATAAAGAAAAATTAATATATGCAACACAAATTGTATCGGCCAAAAATATATATTTAAGTTGAAATACCCCATCAAGGTACGGCTAGAAATAATATTGATTTTTCAAAAATAAGGCAGTCCAAATGGTGCCTTATTTTTGAAAAACTACTTTAATCAATATTATCCTTTTATTTTATCTAATGCTATATATATATATATATACATATAAGTGTTACTACAGTAAGAAACGCTGTTGAAATGATAAACTTTGATATATATATATATATATATATATATATATATATATATATATATATATAAATTTTTAGAGTTCATATTTTTTTAAAGCATCCAATTGAAATTTAATAAGGAGTAAGGTAAAATAAATACCTTTGAAGCATTTAAAGATGCGATATTGATTTTAAAAGAAAAATAAATCGAAACCGATTTTTTTTTCTGTTTTTATAAACTTTCATTTTTTTTTAGTTTATAGTAATACAAATATTTCGCCAATAGACTTGGCCTTTTCAATGTGTCTGTATTTTCTGATCTTATCGGATTCGGATTTCCCGGCTTCTGCTGGTGCAACCGGACTTACGGGAAGTGTTGTTGATTACCTTATTCCTTATTATATATATATATATATATATATATATATATATATATATATATATATATATATATATATATATATATATATATATATATATATGATAATTTTATTTACACAGACATGTACAAAATCTGCGACACTGGCATGTCGATGTTATCGATCAACAGTTACTATAAACTGAGATCTCATCAGGCAGAGTTAGAATCCGATCTTAACCTCAGATCATATTTGGAGAGAATGAAGTGGAGGGATAGAGAAAGAGAAGAAGAAGGAAAGAAATTTAACATTTCAAAAATTAAAGCCGTTAAAAAATTAAAAATTAAAAAATCTAAGAAACAAAAACCAGAAAACAAAAACTAAAATCTAGAATCTGAAACAAACAGGGCAAATAAATAAATAAATAAATAAATTAGGTAAAAAGAGGAACAATAAGGTGGAAAGAGGAACAAATAATGATGAGGGGAGAGGTGGTGGGAAGGTAGACACATAGAGGAAAAAGAAGGAGAGAGAGAGGGCGTCTGTTGTACATGTCTGTGTAAATAAAATTATCATATATAAAGCTCTATTTTGATATTGAGCACTTTTTATAAACCCGGTTAAAATTCCCTGGATTACCACCCTGTGGATATTTTTCACCTGGATTATTACCATTATTATATATATATATATATATATATATATATATATATATATATATATATATATATATATATATATATATTTGTTTTTTTGTTTATTATCTATGTACGTATATGTTTCGTCCTTTTTAATCGGGACTCATCAGCATGGAGATATAACTATTCACTGCTGGTCGCGTGATTCGAAACCCCGGGCTACCCGTAGTTTACAACTCAAATTCCGACATCTAGAACCATTCGGCCACAGCTGGATAGCTAAATAAACAGTGATAATTTTAACACTTATTTTGGCGACTTGACGTCAGGAGAGTGTTCTACTTAATGAAAGGAAGGATGCATATATCTCACCAAGTCAATACCACCAGACGATGAAAAAAAGAAAAAAAAAAAAATCTCTGACGAGGAATATTTTATATTCGAAAGCTCAGTTTAAAATAAATAAATGTTATTTATTTATTTCAACAAATTACATTGTTATGGTTTTTCAAAAAAATGTTTATACCTTTACGAAACAATGGTTTATAATAATGTGTCTACTCCTTTCTATTCAAAATGGCTTAACCGCGCCCTTAAGACACGGACATTCTTTCTCACCAAGTCAATACCACCAGACGATGAAAAAAAGAAGAAAAAAAAAAACTCTCTGACGAGGAATATTTTATATTCGAAAGCTCAGTTTAAAATAAATAAATGTTATTTATTTATTTCAACAAATTACATTGTTATGGTTTTTCAAAAAAATGTTTATATATATATATATATATATATATATATATATATATATATATATATATATATATAAGTAAACAAGATTTTGTTTCATTCCAAAGGCCAAGATTTTAGCGATCTTACGAAACATTCTCAAAACAGTCAATCTTTAGTGCAATTTTTTTACAGATTCGTTTCGTTCATAGGGAACCAACCAACCTTAGTAGTCAGAAATGACGAAAAGTTCTTAGTTTGAAAAATTTTACATTGTGGCGTGACATGATTTTTTTTTTTTTTACTAATGAGTTACAACTTATTGGGGCCCGAAAGCCATTCAAGGATATTGGTTAATAGTTTGTATAATCTTGGTTATTCGGACTACTGTTCTCATCTTGAGTGTTATCATCACAACGTTTCAGCCGCTGTAACCTCTGGCCTTCTTCAGGTGTATCTCTTCGAACTCGGGAATCTGGACGGAATTTCGAACGGAACCCTTTATTTAATCCACGGGGGTAGCATGCTCTTGTTCCGTCAGCCATGACTGGGAGAATTCTTCAGTAATTCGCAATTCTTTGTATCGCCCGCACCGAGGATTGAACCTTCAACCCTCAGATGACTACTACTTGGAACTGAATTTAACTTAGTACTATGTCCACTGCGCGACGATTAGAATTAATGTGACGTGTTCAGGATATGACGTCATGGAGAGGAAGTCTCCAATGACACGTAGTGGATAAGCTGATAAAATCTATGTCCACTGCGCTACGACTAGAATTAAGGTGACGTGTTCAGGATATGACGTCATGGAGAGGAAGTCTCCAATGACACGTAGTGGATAAGCTGAGAAATGTAGTCCGAATAATCAAAATTATACAAATTATTTATCCTTATCTAAAAAATTCAGATATATTGGTTAATGATGATGAATATTATAAGAGGATTGAAAATGATGGATTAAATGAACTGTGAAACTGCAGTAACTTATTATTGCTATAAAGCTCTATCTAAAAGGATATTGAGTCCTTTGTATGTGCAAGGTCTGCTGTCTTTGGTTTATACGGGTGACCATGTGGCTTAATCCACGAATGGGAGACGACCCGTCGTTACGTGATCTATGACTCCCCAGCATTAGAAAAAAAAAACATAGACTTACCGGAGAACAACACCTGTCCGCGGACATTGAAGATATTTCCGTGGAACGGATAACCATTTAAAGTTCCTTTCAATCCTGAAAGATAGAAATTTTATAAGAACGAATTTCGAATTGGTTTTCGAATATAAAAAAAAGCCTCTAATCTAATGGGTCCCACACTATCTACCAAGCTCCAGTCCCTGTCCCGTCGCCGCAATGTTTCATCCCTGTGCTTGTTTTACAGGTACTTCAATGGAATGTGCTCCGATGAACTTGCTGCTCTGGTGCCCCCCAAAATAGTGTCCAGAAATTCAACTATCAAATCCTGACGAACTACTACATTTGTGCCCCCTCAACGTAAATACCTTCAACGCTCTCGACTGACAACAAAATCCCACCCCTTCACTTTCTACGCTAATAGCTTCTTTCCTCAGACTGCTTGCCTTTGGAATTCCCTCTTCTCTCTGCTCTCTGTTTCCCTGACCATACCAACATGCAGAAATTTAAATGTAATGTGAAAAAACATCTTGCTGCTCAACTCCCCACTCAGGATGACTCTGTTATCTAATAACGTTTATGAGCCTATCGGAGGGTCTGTGTGAATCAGTTTAGATGATATATATTTTTTTCCTTTTATTTCTAGGTATTTAACTAGTAAGACTTAATAATATTTAATATATTTAAATGTTTGAAAACATTTTTTGAATATGATGATGTATCTAATAATTCATGGTATTTGTGATAGGTAGGGATTACGAGGGTGCAAGTGTTGGTTGCATTTGGGGAGGTAGGAGGAACTGTGGATGTGATAAGTATAATGTAATATATCCGAGAGAGAGGGATGTTATATTGTATAAAGGAATTAATTTAGTAATAATTGGAAAGGTCTTGGTGGGGGTCGAGGGAAATAGGCCTTATATTTGAGATTGTGAAGTTCTTTAACCTTATGCATGGAAAGAACTATCGGTATTTTCGTTGGTTAGTAGAAATTTTCTTTCTGTGAGGACATTGTTTGAAGACGTCAGTTTTGATGTTCAAATGGAAGGGTTATGGATTGCCTGTAGGATTCTGAATTTTTCAGTGGTGCATAGTAGCCAATTCCTGGAGGTAGGGCTAAGGATCATAGATGAACAGAAGGATGGGTGTTTGTTTTGTAGTTTTAGAGTTTTAGCGGGGCATACACACATGCGCACATACACACAGACAACTGTCTTTTATCTAATACAGGGGTTCTCAACCTTTTTCCTGTTAAGTACCCCCTGAGTTATAAAACCATCTTCCCGAACCCCCAATAATGTGACAATGAACATAATGGTAATTTACTAACTCATTATATTACAATAATTCTGCAAATGGTTATATATATATATATATATATATATATATATATATATATATATATATATATATTTAATTTAGTTCACCGCAAACAAGGCAAGTTGCAACTGTAGATGTAAGGGGCTACTGAGAATTAGGGTGAAAGTTTTGGGGGGTCATCCTAAGTTGGGAGCTGTGCAGCGAGATGCTTGTTCACATTAGTTTTAAATTTGCTGCACGTCGGTACAGTCGAGGATACAGGGGGCAGGGAGGGAGTTCCAAAGGCCGGCTCCGTTACATATAGGTTTGAGTGCTCGGTAACACACTCTGAAGAGTGCTTGTTCGAATCCCTAACATTTCTTTGGTCATTTTTTTTATTATTAATATATTTACTTTTTTTCTTTTTGAATTATAACTTATATATTGATATATGTTTTTCTAAACCAATAATGAAAGCAACTTTATGAAGGCACAGGCACTGCATTTCATAATCCGCAACTATTACTATTTCAAATACCTCTTTCATCAGCCATCTAAGTAATCTTGTTGTGAACCCCTGGGGGTTCGAGAACCCCAGGTTGAGAACCCCTGGTCTAATAGAAGACATAAACAATCATTGAACAAAGAGTGAACTAATGAGATGTCTCTTTGCAGAGTAATATGCAAATGAGTTAATCTTATGACGTCAATCGCATACACATGATGAGTTAGAAAGATTATAATATTAGAAATTTGTTTCTTATATTATAAAAAAGAATATTATTATATTATTATAAAATATTATATAAAATATTATATAATATAAGTCATATAATATATATATGATTATTCATATATATATATATATATTCATTTATATGAATATATAAATATATATTCATATATATATTCATGTTTATTCATATTTATTCAATAAATATATATTCATATATATAAAAAATATAATAATATATATATAAAAAATATAATATAATATAAGTCATATAATATATATATGATTATTCATATATATATATTCATTTATATGAATATATAAATATATATTCATATATATATTCATGTTTATTCATATTTATTCAATAAATATATATTCATATATATAAAAATATAATATATATATATATAATATATATATATAAAAAATATAATATAATATAAGTCATATAATATATATATGATTATTCATATATATATATTCATTTATATGAATATATAAATATATATTTATATATACAATAATATTTATAAATAATATTATTTATAAATAAATTAATTATTTAAATACCTACAGACATCGATGTTTCATGCTAACGCAATCTTCAGTGTAGGAACTAATTCTCAACGGTCGGTGGGCGTGAACCCCGATCACAAATCGCCACTGATTCGTAGTCTAGGATCTTATCCATCGGCCATAGCCAATTAGTTAGTAAATATAGAGAAATTTTAAATGTAAATAGCGAATCGGCGGCTAGATACCAAGCAGTATAGAGTGATCTACAAAATTCAATAAATATATATTCATATATATATGATTATTCATATAATATATATATAATATAAGTCATATATAAATATAATATAATATAATATAAAATATTATATAAAATATTATTATATTATAAAAAAAAGAATATATTATAAAAATAAAAGAATATTATTCTTAATATTAGAAATTTGTTTCTTAATATAATAATATTAGAAATTCTAATATTAGAAATATTAGAAATATTAGATCATAATATTAGAAAGCTATTTTTCTTCTATTTTGAATAAGAATTAGTCGTTTTAATCTCACTGTCAGTGCGATAAATGGCCCAACAGATGCAAGGAAGGAAGACGGACAAGAGCAAAAAACAAAAGGAATAAAACCGTTTTCTTTCTCACCCGCGAGTTTCAATTTCAGACTATGTTTTTCCAACGGTTGAGCAAACTCCAGCTTAACATCTTCGATCGGAAGGAGCGGCGAGGGACTGACTTGGTGTTTCCTCCTAGGGTTGAAAGGAAATCAAATTAGCGAACTGTGAACTGGACCTGATACCTCAACTGTTCTACATCTATTAACCAAAGATCTCGCATCCATTCTTTCAACATGGCATTACCATTGACGTCTCCTGTTCTGCACACATCTCCCTGTACTGTCAAGATTTAATCTTCCTCTGAGGTCATCAGATCTAAGCCTATCTTTAAGACTTACATTACACATCCATTGTATCATTCTCATATCATTTCTCTCCATGCAACACATGTACTCAACCCTCACTGGTTAGGTTTCACTTCTATACATCATCACACTGCATACATTTCTGGTTGACAGCGGTAACGCTCTGCTGGTTAGTAATGGCAGAAGTTCCCTGAACTTACTCCATCCACTCTTAACTCTTGCAACCACACTAGCAACTGCTCCACCCTGTGCTCCAATCGTATTGGCTGCTTAATTATTCTCTCAAGTTTTGCATGAGAAAGGCCGCAGGTGTTAAAGTCAGGCCATGTCCATGTGTGTAGGTAGGTATGTTTTATATTAAGTTCACGTGTGTGCGGCCATAGCCATGTTGGATCCTTCTTGTTGAAGTCGAACTTACAGCCAGATGGCCAAGGGAATATTTGATTGTGTCTCCCGAGAGAAGTTTGGGAATTGGTCCGAGCAGCGTGGATGAGTTGTCGGCAGTGCCGTCTCGTGGCTAATAAAGAGGAAGTAAGCAGTAGGCGATGTCTTTTATCATCTCCTGTCAGGTGCTAAGCTCATCTGAGAGGTGGACCCTGATTGGGCAAGCCGGAAAGGAAGTAAAATGCGTGCACCAATAAGCGCCCATCATGGCGGCTTGTTGTAGTTGCTGTTTGTAGTGCCACTGCTACAGGGTGACATCAGCCAAAACAGACATTTCAAACATTCATTTGTTAGAGATTGTTATTTGTTACACACCACAGGTGGGTAGGTTAGCTAGTTGAAGAATTAAAAAAATGTTATTTACCAGTTTGGATGGAGGAGATTCCTGGCTCGGCACAAGGATGGGGAGTCAAAGGCGGTTTCCGACAGGATCAAATCAAAATCATAACTGTTTGTCGAGGAAACAGGAAAACAGAAATAGAAGATAAGTAACATTTAAATCAGCATCATCATCATCATCACCATCGTTATCATCATCATCATCATCATCATCATCATCATCATCATCATCATCATCACCGTCGCCATCACCATCATCATCGCCATCACCATCGCCATCATCATCATCATCATCATCATCATCATCATCATCATCATCATCACCGTCGCCATCACCATCGCCATCATCATCATCATCATCATCGTCATCATCATCGTCGCCATCATCATCATCATCATCATCACCGTCGCCATCATCACCGCCATCATCATCACCATCATCATCATCATCATCATCGTCATCATCATCGTCATCATCAGCATCACCATCACCATCATCATCATCATCATCATCATCATCATCATCATCATCATCATCATCATCATCATAATCATCACCATCATCATCATCACCGTCGTCATCACCATCATCATCATCACTGTCATCATCATCATCATCATCATCATCATCATCATCATCATCATCATCATCATCATCATCACCGGGTGTCTTTTAGCTTGCTCAAAGTCGCCCCATTTTACAACAGTAGTGATCAGAGAACAGATTACAATGGTTGTCCCTAACATACCTCAATGGACATATTGATACCTATCTAGTTAACATTTGTGTATGTTTGTTTGAAAGCAGCAGCAGCAGCCGTACCTTGAAATGTTCAAATATTTATGAAAACATTTTGGCATTTCAAAATATTTAATAGTATATATAACAAATTAGAACAATCTTTTTTAAAAATCAGTAAAGGGCAGACGAAGTGCTCTTTTTTTGATCATTGGTGAGCAATCACCTAAGAATTGTGTCTCGATAAAAACACTGGTCACCATCACCTCACTGGGTTGGCATCAGGAAAGGCATCCATCCGGCCTATAAAAATGTTGTCTCAGTTAAGGAAATGACTTTCAAAGAATCCTGATCATAAATAAGTTTGAAAGTCAGTTTCTAAAAGCTGCCCAACACATGTCACCATGTAAAACAAACGTTTAACCAAATATGATGATGATGATGATGATGATGATGATGATGATGATGATGATGATGATGATGAAATACTGACCAAACGGATCAAGAATAATACTAAAATTCTGTGGTCATCAGCACTTATTCAAACGTAAAAGAAGTTGTAGATGTTTTTTTTTTGTTTTTTTTTACCTTTGAAACTTTCCCTTGTGTGCGGTAAGAAAGTTGACTTGCGGATTAGCATTTCGGATCAAAATTTGGACTTCTTTAATCAAACTCTGAAAACAATTTTTAAAAATTACATAATTTATTTTTAGACATTAAAGCCATATTTAATTTTTAAATTTATAAAGCGATATATTCAGTGTGTAATAACAATAAACCAGCAAAATTTTAAGGCAAACTAATCATTTATCTTTTTAAATGTTAAGGCAAACTAATGTTTTTTTTAAATTTTAGGGCAAACTAATCATTTATTTTTTTAAATGTTAAGGCAAACAAACATTTTTTTAATTTTAAGGCAAACTAATCATTTATTTTTTTAAATGTTAAGGAAAACAAACTTTTTTTTTAATTTTAAGGCAAACTAATCATTTATTTTTTTAAATGTTAAGGAAAACAAACTTTTTTTTTAATTTTAAGGCAAACTAATCATTTATTTTTTTAAATGTTAAGGCAAACAAACTAATTTTTTAAAATTTGAAGGCAAACTAATCATTTATTTTTTTTAATGTTAAGGCAAACAAACATTTTTTTAAATTTTAAGGCAAACAAACATTTTTATTTTAATTTTAAGGCAAACAAACTTATTTTTTAAATTTTAAGGCAAACAAACTTATTTTTTAAATTTTAAGGCAAACAAACTTATTTTTTAAATTTTAAGGCAAACAAACTTATTTTTTAAATTTTAAGGCAAACAAACTTATCTTTTTAAATTTTAAGGAAAACAAACTTTTTTGTCAAATTTTAAGGCAAACTAATCATTTATTTTTTTAAATGTTAAGGCAAAATATCTTTTTTATTTTAAGGCAAACTAATCATTTTTTTAAAATGTTAAGGCAAACTAACATTTTTTAAATTTTAAGGCAAACTAATCATTTATTTTTTTAAATGTTAAGGCAAACTAACATTTTTTTAAATTTTAAGGCAACCTAATCATTTTTTTTAATGTTAAGGCAAACTAACATTTTGTTTTAAATTTTAAGGCAAACTAATAATTTTTTTTTTTTTAAATGTTAAGGCAAACTTTTTATAGGAAAACTAATCACTTATTTTGAAATCTACTCACTTCACTGTCTTTACAGGTAACAAAGATGATGTTGTTGACCCAGCCAGCAGCACATTGGTTCATCAAAACTGGAAACGGTAATCTGACGAGACAAAGTATAGGCAACGAATAAATAAACGAATGAATGATAAAATATAAATATAGCCCACATTCTGACCACTTACGCTTAGCAGCTGTGTTCCAAAATTTATAACGATTGGTTCATTAGCTTAGGAGTGAATCCTGTACACACAAATATACAAACATATACACATACCTAACTGTGTGTGTGTAAATGCTGCGAAAACCTCAAAATGCTAATGAAGGCACACAATAACAAAATACTAAAAGAGAATATATATTAAGCAGTAAAACTTGATGTCTTCTCTTGCTTGACTTTCTATTTGCGATGTTATGAGGGACGCTGACGAAGAAATCTTTTGGAATCATCTAAAGTACAAAACATTTTTTTCCTTATATATTTTAATCACACAAAATACATTCTAAAAATTTCTTGGTTTTGGGATTGAGTTATGTTTTAAAGAAAGTCTATATTTTTACTTACCTATCTTCAATAAAACAGTTATCAGGGTTAATACAAACAGTAACGGCACCTAAAGAATAAAAATATAAATAAATTTGTGAGCTCTGATGGGAGGGTTAGGGTTAGGGTAAGGGTTTAGGTAAGGGTAAGGGTTAGGGTTAGGGTTAAGGTAAGGGTTAGGGTTAGGGTAAGGGTTAGGGTTAGGATAAGGGTTAGGGTAAGGGTTAGGGTAAGGGTTAGGGTAAGGATAAGGGTTAGGGTTAAGGTAAGGGTTAGGGTAAGGGTTAGGGTAAGGGTTAGGGTTAGGATAAGGGTTAGGGTAAGGGTTAGGGTAAGGGTTAGGGTAAGGGTAAGGGTTAGGGTTAGGGTTAAGGTAAGGGTTAGGGTAAGGGTTAGGGTAAGGGTTAGGATAAGGGTAAGGGTTAGGGTAAGGGTTAGGGTAACGGTTTAGGTAAGGGTAAGGGTTAGGGTTAGGGTTAAGGTAAGGGTTAGGGTTAGGGTTAGGGTAAGGGTTAGGGTAAGGGTAAGGGTAAGGGTAAGGGTTAGGGTTAGGGTTAAGGTAAGGGTTAGGGTAAGGGTTAGGGTAAGGGTTAGGGTAAGGGTTTAGGTAAGGGTTAGGGTTAGGGTAAGGGTTAGGGTTAGGGTTAGGGTTTAGGGTAGGGTTAGGGTGAGGGGTTAGGGTTAGGGTTTAGGGTACGGTTAGGGTGAGGGTTAGGGCTAGGGTGAGGGGTTAGGGTTAGGGTAAGGGCTAGAGTGAGGGTTAGGGTTAGGGTTAGGGTTTAGGGTAGGGTTAGGGTTAGGGTTTAGGGTTAGGGTTAGGGTTAGGGCTAGAGTGAGGGTTAGGGGTTAGGGTTAGGGTAGAAGAATCTCATGCAGAAAAGAGACACGCCTCCGATTGAACCACTATTTCTACCTAGACGTGACAAAGATAAAGGAAAGATATGCCTCTTTGGTTTGTGAGCTGACTGTGTTCGGACGTTTTTCAAAGCCCTCTCTTCATTGCAACTCCCCCACCTCCGGGATCGGGGGAGCTAACATAATGCTGTAAAGCAACAAAGAGCATGAGCCATTGGACTACTATGTTGTTGGCGTTTTTTTTCTTTTTATGTTTGTCCATTATTACAGCTATTTAAAATGCCAGTGCAACCGACAAGAAAAAATAACAAATAAAAAAGGATTCTTGAGTTCGACAAGATGCACCTGAAGAAGTTCAGAGATTACATCGGTCGAAATGTTGTGAGAATAACATAGTCCTCCTCCACCTGTAGAGGAAAAATGCAGTTTATTTTTATGTACTTGATGCAATTTTTGTGTAAGAAGCAACAACATCGCCCAGAACTGCTTCCCCACTGATTACAACTTGGTTTGTCTTGTAAAAAGTAAATTTAACCCCAGAGCAAATGAAGGAGTTTTAGGGTTAGGGTTTAGTGTTAGGTTAGGGTTTAGGGTTTAGGATTTAGGGTTTAGGGTTAGGGTTAGGGTTTAGGGTTTAGGGTTAGGGTTTAGTGTTAGGTTAGGGTTTAGGGTTTAGGATTTAGGGTTTAGGGTTAGGGTTAGGGTTTAGTGTTAGGTTAGGGTTTAGGGTTTAGGATTTAGGGTTTAGGGTTAGGGTTAGGGTTTAGTGTTAGGTTAGGGTTTAGGGTTTAGAATTTAGGGGTTAGGGTTAGGGTTTAGTGTTAGGTTAGGGTTTAGGGTTTAGAATTTAGGGTTTAGGGTTAGGGTTAGGGTTTAGTGTTAGGTTAGGGTTTAGGGTTTAAGATTTAGGGTTAGGGTTAGGGTTAGGGTTTAGTGTTAGGTTAGGGTTTAGGGTTTAGAATTTAGGGTTTAGGGTTAGGGTTAGGGTTTAGTGTTAGGTTAGGGTTTAGGGTTTAGGATTTAGGGTTAGGGTTAGGGTTTAGTGTTAGGTTAGGGTTTAGGGTTTAGAATTTAGGGTTTAGGGTTAGGGTTTAGTGTTAGGTTAGGGTTTAGGGTTTAGAATTTAGGGTTAGGGTTAGGGTTAGGGTTTAGTGTTAGGTTAGGGTTTAGGGTTTAGGATTTAGGGTTAGGGTTAGGGTTTAGTGTTAGGTTAGGGTTTAGGGTTTAGGGTTAGGGTTAGGGTTTAGTGTTAGGTTAGGGTTTAGGGTTTAGGGTTTAGGGTTAGGGTTAGGGTTTAGTGTTAGGTTAGGGTTTAGGGTTTAGGATTTAGGGTTAAGAGATAAAGGATTTGATGGTTGAGAGGACATTTTCAGATATTTCATTGCAAACAAGCTTATTGAGAAAACCTTTGTTCCAAACCCTTTCCACATTCCAATTGAGACTGCCTGTGACGTCACTTCCTTCGGACACGTTAACTTATCATCTAGTGGGAATTTCTTCTTTCCACTTAATTTTGACGTGGAAATTTCCACTTAATTTTGACGTGGAAATTTCCACTTAATTTTGACGTGGAAATTTCCTTTTCTTGTTACTAACACATTACAGCGACAATACTTTAGGGCCCTTAATTTTTTTAACAGATCTTACCAATTTTAATTTGATTCTGGATTGTTGGATTTGGATGATTCAAAATGGCCCTGGCAACATCCACTGTTTCTGTATAGCTGGAAAATAAATAACCAAGAATAAAGACATATGTTGACACGTTGTAAGTAGTTAGTTTAATGGGTAATAATATTCTTACGTTTTTATAGCAACCATGTGTTTAAGTTTCTCTCCAAACAGGCGGTCGACATTTTGTGTGTTGAATAAAGTCATAAATAAACGGATATTCTTAATGCAACGTTATGTATCACTAGACCCTCGTTGACACGTTGTAAGTAAGGATATTCTTAATGCAACTTTATGTGACACTCTGTGAACAAGAATCTCGCTGCCCAGCTGCCCACTATAGATGCCCCAATAAATCTGGCCCCTAATCTACACTAGCACCTTACGTCTCAGTAGCAGTGTGCATTGTTTGAGGTGAATATAAGATTTTTAAAAGTTAAAAAAAAAAAAATAATGGGACATGTCGGATTTATGCACCCCTTATTGGGCTTTTTCCTTTTTTTTTTTTTTAACATAGTTTACCCCAAACAAGGCAGGCCGCCACCGTAGACGTAAGGGGCTACTGAGAAAAAGGGTGAAAGTTTTTTTTTTTTGGGGGGGGGGGGGGAGGAGTCAACTTAAATTGGGAACTGTGCAGCGAGATGTCTGTATGTCAGTATCGTCAGGAAAACAGGGAGCAGGGAGGGAGTTCCAGAGTCCAGCAGCACGAGGAAAGAAGCTTTTTGAGTAGAAAGCTCTTCGGCATCTGGGGACCTCCACAATGAATGGATGGGATTTTGGCAGATTGTCGGGTTGGTCTAGTGAATTTGCGTCGTGGGGGCACCAGAACAGCAAGTTCATCGGAGCACACTCCATTGAGTAAGAACCACTTCATAACTGCCCTCGTATATTCCAGACTCTTTCTTCTCTCCCATTTTTCTTTCACTTTTATTTTACTACCCATTATCATTCATTTGTTTATTCATTCGTTGCTTATACTTTGTCTCGTCATCTGGCAAAAAAATCACACTGAAACAATGCCATATATCTCGCCACTGCATAAGAAACTATGATCCGGTTAAAGTAAAACTTATTTTTTACTGTATTTCATCCATGTTTCCATTTGTGCCACTGACAGGGTAAACAACATCATCTTCGCCACTTTTTTTTTTCATTTTACTTCAGTTGGAGTTCTCAGAAATCAAGGGGCATCTTCCTGGGACTAACACTTGATCTCTATATGAGATACATAGGGATTCGCCTGTTTCATTAAAGTTTTCCTTTACCTGTCAAACGTTGAGTTAGAAAAGAAGTTAAGAACATTAATGTTCCTCTCCCCAATTGACCAGTTAACTATGTTATAGTATATCTTTCTTGTGGTCTCTTGGTCTTGCCGGATTCCAAGATAAGAATTCATCTAGTCTGGTGGAGTAACCAACTAAGTGTTGTTACTTGAGGTACTGAGGGGATCTTATTTGGGCTTCAAATCTGGCAGCAGTATTTCTTCTTTGAGTTTTATGAGCAGCAACTCCCTAACCCTAACCTCCCCATGTGAGGAGGTGCCACTCGGAGCACTCTTTCTTTTTTTTTGTATGGAAATCGCTCCAGACATGGCATGAAGCCACTTGATGGAAGGAGCCAAAATCTAACTAACCAACGATAAGCGTTACATGGATAGATTCCGACCCAGAAAACAGCAATTCTTCCCCTTTTGTCAGAAACATCGCTCATGGAACGTGAGGACTAAAGGACAAAATAACAGGAAGCGAGAGTTACGAGGCTGACGAAAGTAAACCCAAGTTAGTCACTTTCTACTCTCCTTGACAGAGTACAAAATCAGGGGGATGATCTCTTCTCCCTACGGCCTCTTTATCGTAGAAGAGACGTTGCTAGTCTCTCTCTGCTCTACTGTACCGTTATTTCCATAGAAAGTGCTCGACTGAGCTCCAATCGCTGGTTCCTCCTTGTAAAACATTCACAGCAAAAAATCGTTTCACAACCTCAATGGAAAACAGTTTCCCATTCTTTTTCCATGTACCTCGCATCAGGCCGAATTTCCATGGGCAGAGCTTCTTTGCAAGGGCTTCTCACCCGTAGAACACATTTATGCAGAACTTCTTCCCTTGGAGCTACAATATGGTCGCCTTCCAATCCAATGTCAACAAATACTTATCATATACTGCCCCATAAGTAATCAAACTTAATTACTCCCACAGTGTTCCTCATCTTTCGGCTGACAATCCATCCATTTCATTATCCTCGAGTGGCTTTTGGCCTTGATAAGTGGTGACTCATTAGTATAAAAAATACTCCCATAATATTCTTCATCATTCAACTGACAATCCATCCATCTCATTAACCCTTATCCTCGAGTGGCTTTTAGCCTTGATAAGTGGTGACTCATTAGTATAAAAAATACTCCCATAATATTCTTCATCATTCAACTGACAATCCATCCATCTCATTAACCTTTATCCTCAAGTGGCTTTTGGCCTTGATAAGTGGTGACTCATTAGTATAAAAAATACTCCCATAATATTCTTCATCATTCAACTGACAATCCATCCATCTCATTAACCTTTATCCTCGAGTGGCTTTTAGCCTTGATAAGTGGTGACTCATTAGCATAAAAAAATACTCCCATAATATTCTTCATCATTCAACTGACAATCCATCCATCTCATTAACCCTTATCCTCGAGTGGCTTTTGGCCTTGATAAGTGGTGACTCATTAGTATAAAAAATTCTCTCATAATATTCTTCATCATTCAACTGACAATCCATCCATCTCATTAACCCTTATCCTCGATTGGCTTTTGGCCTTAATAAGTGGTGACTCATTAGTATAAAAAATACTCCCATAATATTCTTCATCATTCAACTGACAATCCATCCATCTCATTAACCCTTGTCCTCGAGTGGCTTTTGGCCTTAATAAGTGGTGACTTATTAGTATAAAAAATACTCCCATAATATTCTTCATCATTCAACTGACAATCCATCCATCTCATTAACCCTTATCTTCAAGTGGCTTTTGGCCTTGATAAGTGGTGACTCATTAGTATAAAAAATACTCCCATAATATTCTTCATCATTCAACTGACAATCCATCCATCTCATTAACCCTTATCCTCGAGTGGCTCTCGGCCTTCGTAAGTTCTGACCAGATCGTGAATTCGAAAAAAAGAAGCAAAACCAAAACTCACCCTGGCACAACGATTATCATTCGAAATGTTTTATCGTAGTCCCCTCTCGTGTCTCGCCTATTTTTCCTCTGGGACTCAATTGATGTGGTCAAATAATTCTGTAGTTTTTCACCATCGAAGGGGTCAGTGTCTTCTAGGGGATTGTCCACAATCATCCATCTAAAAGGTTGCAGATAATACATACATTTGCTATATTACACGATATATATCTTTCCTTTTTATACAAGTCAATATTTATTTTTGTTGTGACCTCGAAAGGGCCGATAATAAATAAGACAACAAGGTGGTATATTTACAAGAGTGTGTATTTACACAAGTACATTACCTCCCACCCACCATGGGAAGATGTGACACAAGGTCAGGAAATGGGATTTGTTGGGCCATCGCACAAGAGGTAGCGAACCCTAACCCTAACCCTCACCCGCAAAAAAAGCCAGTGTATCAGCGTCATTTTGCCGTATCATTGTATTATGACTGTATTATATCAGTCTATCCGCTTTTTTCACTCATTTATACATATATAAT
This sequence comes from Sepiola atlantica, assembly GCA_963556195.1. Lineage (NCBI taxonomy): Eukaryota > Metazoa > Mollusca > Cephalopoda > Sepiida > Sepiolidae > Sepiola > Sepiola atlantica. Next base: position 48,886,663 of record OY744553.1, on the reverse strand, counting down.
TTTCATGTATATTATTAAATTCAGATGTGTTCAATTTTTGTTTGAAAATTAAATTCCAAGTTTACTTATTGCATCGTTTAGTTTAAGAATACAATATGAAGAGCGAAAAATAAAGATAAAAGTATGTCAAATAAGTACATACCAATGGTGAATCTCGCACAAAGTCTGCTATTGCAAGAGTTATCAGGCTGGATAGAATATGTAATCAATGAAAGCGATTGGAATTTAAAGATATTTTTATGGCAAAGAACACAGAGTGATCATTTTCGAAAGTAACTGACTAGTCAGAATCAAATATCGATTTGGCAGCTGCATTGCTATTTAGGTCTAACTTAGAACTTAGAAAATCCGACTGACTTTATTTTATTTATTAGATCATTGACTTCAGAAATTTGAAATTCTTGTTTGTAGGTAAAAGATGTTTTTGTTTACCCGTTGTGTTCCTTCGACAAACTACTCAACACTTTGAAAACCTTTTCTTTGTGACTTCCGCGTATTCCGCTGATTATTGTGATTATCACCTGGAAACAAAAGAAAGAAGAAAGAAAGCAAAAAAGGTACCACCGGTGTTAATCCTCCAAAAGTCCCCCAGTTTATTTTGTTCCGGTGTTAATAAAAAAAATCCCAATTATATACATTTTTTTTCTCTTTCATTTTGGCAAATAATAATTTGTTTTCAACAATTTGTTTAATTACTAACAAATAAAAAAATAAAATCAAACTTTTAAAATTAGAATGTTTGTATATATATATATATATATATATATATATATATATATATATATATATATATATATATACATATATATATATATATATGATGGACTCTCCCGTCGATTTCGACATATGAGTGCCCCGCCTGGAGCTACCGCGTGAATTTGTAATTACAAGGGTTGCACAATCCCAATCAACAGCTCTTCTGAGTCGGCATCGCTTGATTCCAATGGCAAGTAGTAATACAGGACGACTGGAAACAATGCCGAGATAAGCAGAGAGCACATACAGCACCTGGTATTCCCAAATTGTCACCCATTTAGTACTGGCCAGGCTCGACGCCGCTTAACTTCGGTGATCTAATGGGAACCGGTGTGTCAACGTGATTGTGCCGTATATGCTTGAACTTTGAATTCTAATAAAATTTGATTGACACCTTATTTTATTACTTCATTTTATATTATAATATATATATATATATATATATATATATATATATATATGAAGGAGAATGGAAAGGAATTAGAGAAAGCAAAAGCCAAATCAAAATTCAATTCAAAAGTTCAAAGCAAGGTATATTCCGCAAAAAGGCAATTTATTCAAGTTAAATTTTCCTTAAGCCAGGCTTTTCAAAGATCAAAATCTTATCATCAGAGGAAGTCGCTGGGATAGATAAGTTGGCAATGGCCAAGATTTAAAATTTGAAAAAATGAAATAAAAGTTGTAGGGAAAGAAACGCAGGGCAAAACTGTGCCAGGGTGCAAGCAAATGTCCGATTGCCAAAAAGTCCGGTGTCGAAGAGTCCAGCGGAGAGAATAAGATGTAGATAGGTAGGTCGTTAGAGGCACGAGAAGTAATGAGAGAGGTTTCAAAGTTAAATTCCAAGAAGCCACAACTTCAGGTACGGCGAAAAAAGAAAATCCAAAAAGGGTAAAAAGTCCAATAAGAGGTACATTCGATGATGCAGGCAGGCGTCAGAGGAGATTAAGATGGAGAATATTCGCCATTAAAGATACTTCCCGGGCAGAGATGACAAAGGAAAGTGTTTTAAAGTGGGAAAAAGGGGCAGCGAGAATATTTAAAGCCTGCCCAGTTGAGAAAGCCGGCTATAAATGAAGAAAAGCAAAGACAGTGAAAACAAGAATATAATATGCGACCAGTAGGCAAGGGAGGAAACGGGTAAGGGGTGTGTGGGAGGAAAAAGGGACGGGTACGAGGAAAGAGAGGGGGGAGGAGAAAGGGAGCGATGCGGTGAAGGAATGCGGATAAAACTAAGAGTGTGAAAGTGGGGGGGTGAAACAAAAAGTTGAAATTGGAAGTTAGCGCGAATTAGGATTCAACTAGAAAAGGGGAAGAAAGGAGTGGGGGTAAGTTAACGAATGTTAGGATAAGGGGTTAAAATATCAGAATGTGTATAAGAACAGAGTTCGGGGTTTAGATGTTTAATCAAATGACCTTAGATATAAACAATGAGGCAAAAAATATATGAAGGGTAGGACTAGAAAAATGAGTTAAAAATTAAAAGAGTAAAGATAAAAAATAAAGATAAAAATAGTATAAAAAGTAGAAATAAGAAAATAAAAGAATAAAGAATGAAAAATAGATAATAAGATTAGTCTTAAGCTCGCAGGGAAAATTAAGGATTGACCGAAAGAATAAAAAATAAAAAATAAAAAAAATAATAAAAATAAGATACTAATAATAGAATGAGGGAAAAGTCGATAAGATTGGAGCTCAAGAATGAAAATTAGAATAAGGAAAAAGAAAAAGGAAAACAAGACCTCGAGAGGATATCCGGAATGGGAATCTCCAAGGTGGAAAAAATTATGGGTTGAAGTAAATAAGCAGTTACGGGATGCTAGTTCAAATAGATATGGGAAAATATAAACTTTGAAATTTTATTCAAAAAAGTTATATGGAGGTTAATTAAGAAAATTGTTAAATAGGTTAGTGAAGGCCGGAAGAAGTAAGAGATATACAAGGTTAAAGAAGTGGCAAAGGATTAAGCCAGAGGGAGAGTGGAGATCGCAGTTAAAAGTAAATACTATGGGGGTTAAAAGATGTAGAGCGAGGGCGGGTTGGGGGTTGAGTAGTTTGAGAGAGATGTGCGAAGGGCGAGGTAAAACAAGGGGGGAATAATCGAGGCTATTAAAAGAGTGAGAAGAATTATTTAGAAGTAAAAACAGGAGGGGAAGAATAATTAGAGTGCACAGTGGAAACAGTAAGGAGTTCGATATCGAGGTGTGCAAAGGGGATATGGAGTAGATAAGGCTAATCAACAAGTAAATAAAAGGGCTAGGATATAATATGAATAGAGTGGGTTAGTTATCACGTTGAAAGGGAAAAGAATGAAGAATGGAAGTGTTGAAGGGAAGCGGACGAAAGCATTAAAAGAAGTTAAACGGGAAAGAAAATGGAAAGCCAAATAAAGTTATACAGTTAAGGAGGTTAAGTGGAAAGATTTAGGGGGTAATGGAAGAAAGGTGTTAAAACTAAGAGAAATGTGAAGCTAACGGAGTTTATGGGTAATTTTATTAAGTTAAGAGAAGTTTAAAGGGATGAGGGAGATATAAGTAGAGATTGTAGAACAACAGGAATTAGAACTATCAGAAAGGGGATTCGAGATGTAAGGAGGGAAAATCCGAGATGAAGGGAGGGTATTTAATCAAATGGGGGAGGGGTGTCTGGGGGATTATTATGGTTGCTATACCTGAATTTACGTTTATGCCTGCAACTGGAGATAAGTTCATTCTTAGAATTAATAATATTTTTAGATTTAGTAGCAGTAGCTATCATAAAGGTTTCCAGAGTACAAAGTTGGCAATGGGATGCTCCAGGGGTATATGATTTGGACTTTTTAAGTATTGACCAGTGAAGTGAATAGGGAGTATTTTTAAGATTGAGGTTTCTAATTAGATTGAAAAGTGAAGTGCCTGTGCTGTTATCGCTGCTATTTTTAAAGGAATATATATGGTTAGAGATCCGGGTCTTAATGGGGAAAGAGGACGTCCCAATATATGTGTGTATCTTGAAGGGTGGTGCTATAGTTGCATTGAGATTGCTAATGGTATTAGAAGAGATTTGGGTTTGGAGATCCAAGTTATGCGAGGAAAGTTGTTTGGAGAAGTGGGGTGGAGCGGATATGGGGGAAATGTGAGTTGGCCCATGAGCACTATCTATTATTGGGGGTGCTTGGTTAGAGGTATGGCTGTATAAGCGGGAGTTTAGAGTAGAAGCGGATTGGGGTTGCGGGGAGATCCGGAGTTCGGGTGGAGTATGGGAACTGTGGTTACTCACAACATTGGTGGAGCGGGGGAATTGTTTAACAGTACAAGCGTATATTACGTCCTTCTGTACACAGTTGTTGTTAAGGGGACAATCTCTAGGTTTACGGCAGTTACAAGTGGTGAGGGATGTGGTGGGTGGTTGCTGTTGGATATGTTTGATTTTCCTATTGTTAGAGGTTATGATAGTTTGTTCAATATTGGGCATAGTAGAGTATGATATTTTAATAGAATTTCTGTTAAGGATAGTGCTATATCTGTGGGGATGCTTAAAAGATCTGTCTAAGATTTGGAAAAATTCTTTAGGTATATTGGTTTTAACATTACTGCTGAAAGGTGGATTAAACCAAATGTTATTCTTTCTTCTAAGTTTTTTTCTTTGTTTGTGCGAATGTAGGTCTACCCGATTATCAATATCTTTAGTTCCTATGGGCTTATTAGAGTGTGTTTTGATTATCTTAGGTGCTGATGAGTTAACCTTTTTATTTCTGTGTGTGGTCATGTTGTGTGTAATAATGCCTGAAGATTTGTTAACTTGAGTAAGGGGGTTGCAGTTATATTTAATTTTGTGATTGTAGCCTGAGTTAAGCAAAGCATTATTGTAAAAGCTAGAATTTTGATCGAAGATAGATTTATTCGCAGATAGCTTAGAGATTCTATTAGATACTGAGGGGACTATTGAGTTTATGATGGATTTAGGGTGGTTAGATAGGCTATGTACGTAGAAAAGGGTTAAGTTAGGTTTATGGTATGGGCTGAAGGTTCCCGAGTTAAGATCTAATGTAAGGTCAAGAAAGTTGGATATTCTTTTCTCAAGTTCCACTGTAATGGTCAAACCAAAGTTTTTAAAGAAGTTATGCAGGTGTTGTTATATTGTCTCGATCTCTCCCCAGATACAAACAGGGCATCGTCCCTATACAACCCACCCTGTAAGTGTCCAAAATTAAACCCCAATTCTCTCATCAAGTACAAACCTACCAGGTCAGTGACCTGGGCAGAGTCTGAGGCCCCCATGGTAATGTCAAAGTTATTGGGGGTGTCCTTCCTAGTCCAAAGCTTATTATCAAATTCTAGTAGGGATCTTCTGGCTAATATTATTAGTTTAATCTCTATGTCAGTAATGTCAGAATTATTTTTGGCGAAGATTAATGCTTTGTTAAGTAAGATAGGGGAAATGGATTGGTAATAATTATTAATGTCGAATGTTATGAAGTTCAAGTTAGGTTTAGACTTATCAATGAGGTTAAGGAACCAGGTAGTAACCTCATCTGAGGATTGCCAAAGAGTGTAACGAATTTTTTCTTTCAAGGTAGGGATAATTCTATCCAAGATTTTCTTGCTTATGATGCCTAGGTCGGATTTAGAGGGGCATATTAGTCTGATGGTAGGGTTTTCTTGGAAATTATTTTTATATATATATATATATATATATATATATATATATATATATATATATATATATATATATATATTATCTTTATATATATATATATATATATATATATATATATTATCTTTATATATATATATATATATATATATATATATATATATATATATATATATATATATATATATATATATATATATATATATATGTATTGGTGCTTCTATACAATACAGATCAAGGTACTTCTTCAGATTAGGACACACAGTAAAATCGACTTTGCTCCGGTACTTTTCGTATGTTTACATAAACTGCCGGAAAGTACCGAAGCCGTCAGCCATACAAATTGCGAGAAAATAAGCAGACGACATGTCAATATTTCAACTGATTGAAATGCGATTGAAACGTGAAAATAACAAACGACGCCATTTTTACCTGATTACAAAGCAAAAATAATTTTCAAAACTGTTTTTGTGAAAAAAATTTTTTTGTTTACGACTTGTTCAATGAAATTTTTCTTACAAAAAAAGAAAATGTTCCGGAAAAAAAAAAACAATAATTCTTACTAAAGCAAATGTTTTGATGCTAACAAAAAAAATCTTTCATACCTAACCCTAATCCTAACCATAACCCTAATCCTAACCCTAACGACGCCATTTTTATAAACCAAAAATAATTTTCAGTAAAAAAAAATAAACCACTTAAAAAATATAATTTATCACCTGTTTATTTTTATTTCTTCGTTAAAAAAATAAATATTTCTTTCATACAATTTGATTAAATTTATTATTTAATTTTTTTGCTTTAAATCTTGGTTAATATTTGTTTTTTCCCCCACTTCTAAATCCAACCTCGTTTTTGATTTTTTGGATGCAAGTAAGTCAACCGACTTATTTCGGTAATTTTCGGCTGTTTACGTAAACATCCGGAAAGTACCGACGACAAGTCAATTTTAGCGTGGGTCCTAATCTAAATAAGCACCGAAAAAAAAATAGAAAAAATTAAATTAATTAATTAATTGAAATTTTTCTATTAATAAATAAATAAATTAATTAATTAATTGAATTTTTTCTATCAATTAATTAATTAATTAATTGAATTTTTAGGCAATTATGTTTTTTTTACGACCTTGCCACTCGGACTTAGGGTTATCGGCCTGGAATAGGGGATCACTTTATGTTAATTAGAATTAACAAAATACGAAACCAATCCCCATTTTAAATCTTTAAATAATTGTTTGCTTGTTCTTTCTTCTTTCCACCAGATTTTTCAGGATGTTCACTCGTAATCGCCTAAACAAAGTAGAATCTCGTTTTTTTTCAGATTTAAGTAACAGAACAAAGCACGAATATCTCCCATTATTAAATAGTAAAACAAGAGTTATTGTTGCTAAAAAAATCACGTGACTAAAAAAAACGTAACTAAAAAAACGTAACTGATAAGAAAAAATGTAACTAAAAAAAACGTAACTAAAAAAACGTAACTAAAAAAACGTAACTAAAAAAATGTAACTAAAAAAAACGTAACTAAAAAAAACGTAACTAAAAAAACGTAACTAAAAAAACGTAACTAAAAAAACGTAACTAAAAAAAAACGTAACTAAAAAAACGTAACTAAAAAAACGTAACTAAAAAAACCGTAACTAAAAAAAACGTAACTAAAAAAACGTAACTAAAAAAACGTAACTAAAAAAAAACGTAACTAAAAAAATGTAACTAAAAAAAACGTAACTAAAAAAATGTAACTAAAAAAATGTAACTAAAAAAAATGTAACTAAAAAAATGTAACTAAAAAAAACGTAACTAAAAAAATGTAACTAAAAAAATGTAACTAAAAAAAACGTAACTAAAAAAACGTAACTAAAAAAAACGTAACTAAAAAAATGTAACTAAAAAAAACGTAACTAAAAAAAACGTAACTAAAAAAAACGTAACTAAAAAGAGCTTGCCAAAAATAAATAAAAATTGGTTTATTTAAGGGCAAAAGTACCTTTTTACACCAAACCAAAAAATCAATTTTATCCAAATAAGCGATACAATTCAATATAAAATTGAACCTTTAAAATTATTTAAACTCGTTAATTTAATTTTACTTGAGTGATTCGAATAATTATCGTAATTATCGCCTTGCTCCATACACATTGGATGACATTACGAAGAAATGACATCACACATTAGATAATTTATGACGTCATCAATAATAACAGAGAACATAGACGACCCGTGATTTGATTTTTTTTGTTTTAAAACTATCACATTTCTCTCCATCATTTTTAATGGAACGCGTACCATAGTTAAGTAAATACCTTATTGTCATTCGCGTCTGAATCTGTCGAAACCTCCGGCCGTTTCTTCAGCAACGTCGGCAGTAAATCTGACTCCAAAGGGTCTTGGAATGCTGTGCTGACTAGCAAATGGTTAAAAAATCTGAAAGGAAAGCAAAGGAGAACATTTTGGAATTTCCAAATATTTATGAAAACATTTTGGACTCTTTTTTCTATCATCATCTCTCTTTAAGCCATGTGACATCATTCAATGTGATCTTTGTTTCAAATATTTGACCAATGGGTGGTGGGGGAAGACAGAGAGAGAGAGAGAGAGAGAGAGAGAGAGAGAGAGAAATCATTAATTATTCATATCTTGACAGCTCATGTCTTTGCACACCTGAATGCCTTGCGTACTTCCAAACAGATTCTCTTGTCTATCACCCTCTCTCTTTGAGCCATGTGACATCATTCAATGTGATCTTCGTTTTAAATATCTGACTAGTGGGTGGTGGGGGAAGACAGAGAGAGAGAGAAAGAGAGAGATCAAAATCATTAATTTGTCATATCTTGACAGCCTATGTCTTTACATGTCTGAACACCTTGCATACTTTTTCAAACGGACTATCTTTTCTATCACCCTCTCTCTTTTAGCCATGTGACATCATGTGATATTCGTTTCAAATATAGATATAGAGAAAGATATATATATATATATAGAGAGAGAGATAGAGATAGAGAGAGAGATCAAAATCATTAATTTGTCATATCTTGACAGCCTATGTCTTTACATGTCTGAACGCCTTGCATACTTTTTCAAACGGACTATCTTTTCTATCACCCTCTCTATTTGAACCATGTGACGTCATATCCGTTTTTATTACATTCAAACAGCGTAAGCAATATACGACTCGGGTTTATCGAGTTGAATTCTGCTAGTCTTTCATTTTTTTGCTATTCTCAACTAACTAGATTATATACTAGTGGATCAACCCGCTCAATATCTAACAATAATATGATTTTAAATTCTAAAAAGAGAAACGTACGTGACAAGTGTGGGCAGACGAGCAGAGGCTTGTTTCAAGGTCCACTCGCATTTAAATCCAGGCATCGAAGATTGTCTGTTTGCAGTCGTATCGTAGTGCGTCAGGTGCTCATACCTAAAAACCAACAAAAGATGACAGCAAATGTATTCATGCGCAGTTTAGGATGTTTTTTTTTGTTCTTTTTATAATAATGGTGGCTAATGTGAAGTGCTCATAATTTAATGAGAACATGTGTGACTGTGACGTCTTACAAAAATTTGAGAAACCATCATTTTTTAACCAATAAACTTCGACGACGCAAGTTCTCTCTATCAAAGATGAAATTGTGACACGGTTAGGGTTAGGGTTAGGGTTAGGGTTAAGGTTAGAGTTAGGGGTAGGGGTAGGGTTAAGGTTAGGGTTAGGGTTAGGGTTAGGGGTAGGGTTAGGGTTAGGGTTAGGGTTAAGGTTAGGGTTAGGGTTAGGGTTAGGGGTAGGGTTAGGGTTAAGGTTAGGGTTAGGGTTAGGGTTAAGGTTAAGGTTAGGGTTAGGGTTAGGGTTAGGGTTAAGGTTAAGGTTAGGGTTAGGTATTTTGCTGGTTTTATGTTAAGTAATTAATAAAGTTAAATTAATTCTAAAATAATTAATTAAAAGAAATTGGAGTAAATGCACTTTTGGGGCGACAAGTATCACCAAATCTTTTTTTGACTCGAAAAGATGTTGAACAAATGACCGAATTGTGTTTATGATTTGAGAGTTTATGGAGGACACTAGTCATATTTCATAAATATACTTACCCGTCCGCAAAGACCAAACCCACATATTGTAGCTTGGTTGAATAAGAAGTTTTTATATGTGAAACGAAGACTCTTATTGACTGACCAATCATAGGATAACAAAAATTGCGACATGATCTATAAGTGACTAGCCAATCACAAAATACATCTCCAGCGAAAGTTCTCAATAAGAGAACTGACGCTTGCCAGAGAGAAATCAATGGTGAACAGCTGTTGCGATAGTGAAAAATGATTTGAAACGATTATCAAAAGAGTTGTACGAAGTGTAAATTCTTTGGAATAAGCTAATACGTCAATTGCAAGGAATTGACTGACTTACACAACAGGGACATTTTCCAGTGTGTGTGTGTGTATGTGTGTGTGTGTGTGTGAAAAAATAATTTTTCTGAAGGCTTTCGTTGATCCGAACGAATCCGGTAAAATCTCTTGTTTCTTGATATTTTCCTGTATTTAAATTTTTTTTTTCCGTTTGTCTTTTTCACACATCTTGTCTTTCACGACATTTCTATTTTATGATATATCGTGCATTTTACCCCCCATTAACATAAAAATGGTGTATTAAAATCAAATAATTACATTTTATGAAGTTCCGGTTCGATATCCTCCACGTGTGATATCTGTCCATATTTTCTCCAATGAGGCAGTAACTAAAAAATGAAAAAAAAAAAAAAATAATAACAGAATCATCTAGTATATAAAGTTATCTTATCGGATTTTCTAAGTCTGACGGATCGATACTCGATTCAGACTAGCCTTTTTTTCTTTTCTTCCATCTATTATGTTATTGGCACAGATATATTTTATAAGGCAGACACACCGGTTCTCCTGAAAAAAAAGAAGAAATACAACCCTGAAGATGGCGTTAGCAAGTACTTCTATATAACCATAACCCTACCCTAACCCTAACCCTACGCTAACCATAACCTAATCTAACCATTACCTTCTAGTCCATACATGTTTTGACACAATAGAACAACTGCTCGCCGAATAGAAATTATGTTCTACATCATGTAGAGAAGCTCTTTAGCGAGAGTATGCAATTCGAAAACACTTATTCCAGCTAAGAAAACTGTTAAAATGGAGACATTTTCCTTTACTTACAGACACAGATTAAAGGGAAGTCAGCATGTGCAATTGTTTGCAAGTTTGTTCAATTATTATGTTATTTTATTTCCCTCCTTTCTAGGAGGGTTAGACTCAAGGTCAGGTGTAGGTTTGATGAAAATGTTTCTGCGGAACAAACTGGATTCGAACTTGGCACACCCAGGTTCAAAAAGAAATTTTCTTGTCTCACTTCTAAAGCTGCCTGGAAACCGCATCAACTGATTTCACAAGGAACTTTTTTTTTCTTTTTAAAATTTTTTTTTTAACTAATGATTCAACACTTATAAAGGCTAAAAACCCACTCAAAGATTAGGGTCAACAAGGATGATAGATTGACAACTATGAGAGTATTGAAAACAGCAGCCGACCCAGAAAACAGCATTATTTTCCCCCATTGTCAAAAACATCGCTCGTGGAATGTGATCCCTAAAGAAAAAATAATGCATAATCATAACACTTGCCCCCCCCTCATTTCTTGTAAGAATTATATTTCAGTAATAACTTACAAGTATAGGAGGTGACTTTCCAATCACCCTGTATGTATATATATATATATATGGAAAATATTTGTTATTGTTTATTATCTACGGACGTATACGTTTCGTCTCTTTACAATCGAGACTCATCAGCGTAGAAGTATGACTATTCACTACCGGTCACTCGGTTCGAAACCCTGGATTATAAGTATTTTTCAACTCAAATCCAACGTCTTAAACCTCGCGGCCAATATTTTAACAGCTGATAAACTATGGTAGTTTAAACACATTTAAAGCGGCGATGACAGCACAGGCATTCTACTTATATTAAGGAATGATGTATTAGAAAGCAAATGACGTCACGCTATATATATATATATATATATATATATATATATATATATATATAAAGTGGTGTACTAAAAGCAAACTTTTAGGAAAGGTAAAACCTTTGGATTTTCTATTTTCGCCGCACCTGAAGTTGTGGCTTCTTGGAATTTAATTTTGAATCCTCTCTCACAACCTCTCATGCCTTTTAACGACCTACCTATCTACATTTCATTCTCTCCGTTGGACTTTTCGACACCGGACTTTTTAGCAATCGGACATTTGCTTGCAGTCGGGCAGAGTTTTGCCCTGTGTTTCTTTCCCTACAACTTTTATTTTATTTTTTCAAATTTTAAATCTTGGCCTTTGCCAACTTATCTATCCCAGCGACTTCCTCTGATGATAAGATTTTGATCTTTGAAAAGCCTGGCTTAAGGAAAATTTAACTTGAATAAATTGCCTTTTTGCGGAATATACCTTGCTCTGAGCAATTGAATTGAATTTTGATTTGGCTTTTGCTTCTCTAATTCCTTTCCATTCTTCTTCATATATATATATATATATATATATATATATAATCAAAATGCATGGTACTAAAACTCTGATGAATTTGTTGTTTGCATTCAATTCTCTGTCCTTAGTGTACCTGCTTATTATGTTTGTCCCTGACAAACAGTAAATAAACTAAATGTATGAACATGTGAGTCCACTGTACAGGCGGTGATTGTCCCACTCGTTGTGTTGGTCCAAAGTTACGACTCAATTCCGATGTCGGTCGCAGTGTCAGCCACGTGGTCTAAGTCGGAAGAATTCTCCCTCTAAATGAAATCGCAACTCCCGTTTAAACAAGTATATATTTAGGAAGAACAATCTTAGCACAACTTCTAATTTGAAAATTCAAATATTTCAGATTTGCATTAAATTTGATCCCTAGTCATCGAACAACAATAAATCAAAATTCCCTGAATTTCAATTTCGCCTCAAGACCTCTTAAGCATGATTCCCTGAATTTCAATTTCTTCTTAAGACCCCTTAAGCAAGATTCCCTGAATTTCAATTTCTTCTTTAGACCCTTTAAGCCAGATTCCCTGAAT
>OY744553.1:48866692-48869192 GCA_963556195.1 Sepiola atlantica | reverse complement strand
ATAATACAATACTAAGACTTTTTTTTATATAAATATGTGTATAACATATAAAGTTATCTTGTCAGATTTTCAAAGTCAGACCCAAATAGCAATCTGCCTGACATATTGATACTTGATTTGGACTAGCCTATTCCCCCCCCCCCCCCTTCTCTATGTTATGGGCACGAATATATTTGATTTCAGTGCAAAAGTAAATATCTAATAAAACATTATATTTTTAAACATTAAAGGGAAGTCATCATGTGCAATTATATAGAGTTCTCTTTCTTGAGTCCTTCCAAAAATCAATATATATGTATATACATATATATTTATGAATTCTTGCAAAGAATATATATTTCACTATGTTATTGTTACGACTATATTTGATTTCGCTTCAGTTTTTTTCTGCAAATACTTATTGCAGCTAAGCAAATTGTTAGAGGGAAGACATTTTCTCTTACTCAGCGAAACAGAAATGTGGCATTCGTAAATATTAAAAGGGAAGTAATCATGTAATGAGTTCTTTCCCTTGACTTCTGCAAAAGTAAATATCTAATAAAGCATTATATTTTTAAACATTAAAGAGAAGTTATCGTGTGCAATTATATTGAGTTCTCTTCCGTGAGTTCTTCAAAAATCACTATATATGTATATACATATATACTTATGAGTTCTTGCAAAAAAATATATATACTTTTTATGATATCGGAAAAGGTTCCAAATTGCGAGCTCAATGAAGTTGTATTAAAAGCTTCAAAGCATATATATTGAAATGCAACTACAAAATGTATGTATATATATATATATGTATATATATATATATGTATATATATATATATTAAATAATATTTAAATATTATATATATATGTATATATATATATATATTAAATAATATTTAAATATTATAAATATATGTATATATATATATATACATATACATATATATATATATAAATATTTAAATATTATATATATATATATATATATATATACATATACATATATATATATATAAATATTTAAATATTATATATATATATATATAAATATTATATATATATATATAAATATTATATATATATAAATATATATATAAATATTATATATATTTAAATATTATATATATATATATTATATATATATATTTAGATATTATATATATATGTATATATATATATATATATAAATATTATATATATATAAATATATATATAAATATTATATATATTTAAATATTATATATATATATATATATTATATATATATATATTTAGATATTATATATATATATGTATATATATATATATATATTTAAATATTATATATATATATATACATATTTAAATATTATATATATATACATATTTAAATATTATATATATATATACATATTTAAATATTATATATATATACATATTTAAATATTAAGTATATATATATATTTAAATATTAGATATATATATATATTTAAATATTAGATATATATATATATATATATATATATTGAAACATTATATATATAAATACTTAAATATTTGATATATATAGATATAGATATATATTTAAATATTAGATATATATATATATAAATATTTAAATATTATATATATACATATATAAATATTTAAATATTAGATATATATATATATATATAAATATTTAAATATTATATATATACATATATAAATATTTAAATATTATATATATACATATACAAATATTAAAATATTAGATATATATATATAAATATTTAAATATACATATAAAAATATTTAAATATTATATATATACATATATAAATATTTAAATATTATATATATACATATAAAAATATTTAAATATTATATATATACATATAAAAATATTTAAATATTATATATATATAAATATTTAAATATTATATATATATATATATATATTATATATACTAGCAAATATATGCTCCCTCTGGTCGCATATTTTTGCTACGCTGCCGCATCAGAAATGAAGGCTCACGCGTAAGCCAATGGAGCCCCAGTCATATTTCTGTGGTGGTTAGACATTGATTTTCTGTGTTTATGACCAAGAATATTTTTAGTTGAAAATAAAGAAAAAAAAATTCGACCCTACCCCGATTTTTGTTGTACCCTCGCCCATAAATTGAAAGACCTGTAGTTTAAAAAGAAAGAAATTTTTTTTTGTACCCCCCTCAATTTTTTTTATATTACCAGTCATTGAAATATTTTTTAGTTAAGAAAAAAAACAAACATTTTTTTGACCGCCTTCCCCCAATTTTTTATCCCCCCCCTATACATGTAAATATTTTTAATTAAAAAGGAAAAAAAAAACCCAAACCCTAACTGTAACGACGGGGTCAAAGTTAGCGTGGGTCCTAAAATGAAAAAGCACCAAAAAATCAAATACAGTGAACACAGTGTGTGTGTGTGTGTGTGTTTAATGACCCTTTTTTAATTAAACAATTTGATTCTACAATCAGTTGTATAGTTTTCCAGTACAATGTGTTAGTTTATTGTGTTG
>OY744553.1:48844192-48854192 GCA_963556195.1 Sepiola atlantica | reverse complement strand
CAGAAACCTGCATAAAGATATGCCATGTGTAGGGGGGGGATGCTGTTAAAGAACGGGTGCGGCAGAAATGGTTTGCGCGATTCCGAAAATGAAATTTTTTCGGTGAGAGATGCTCCTAACTCTGGCCAGCCAAAGATGATCAACAGTGACCAAATGAAAACCGTAGTTGAACAAGATTGCCGTTTGACAACCAGACAAATCACAGACATTCTCAAGGTTTCCAAATCGAGCGTGGAAAATGAATTACATAAACTCGGTTATGTTTCTGTTACGTCTTGATGTTTATACGCTTCGGTTCAATTACAACTCAGAAAAATGAACGAAGTACGAAGTAGAACCGTTAACAGATTTATTTAACAAACACACACATTAAAATGTAGAAAAACCGCTGAACGCGAGATGCTTGTTTGATTATGAGACCGTTCTGTTTACTTTTCACTGTTCGGCAGACGACCCTTTTAATCCCAGGGGCGATAACTCTTACTTGTAAATTCAAGGGAAATAACTCGATTTTGTTTTGTTAGGTTGCCCTAACAGTTTCCAAACTTGATGTTTGGGTCCTTCCTTCCTAAAATAAAAACAAAAAAAACGAACGAACTTTTTGGCCAACCCAATGAATTAAACATTATTTACCGTACTTACTTTTGGGTGGATACATTCTCCAAGAGAAAAAAAATGGTATCCCTGGAAAAAAAAAAAAATATTGAAAAATCTTGTACAATTGATTTCAGATGTGAACATGTGCAGTACAGCATGGTTAGTTGCAATGCATGCAGACGACAGACCAGCAATAGGAGAAATATTTTGTTAAGAGAATATAGACAACCCGAGAAATGGCCGACGTCTTTGAAATATTGTTGGATAATGGCTCTGTGAGGCCGGGCGTATGTGTGGGAGATCGTTTGGTTTGGCTTGCGTGATTTAGTGCGGATGGACCCGTACAGTCGAGTGCAAAATAAACGGAGCTCACAGACGTTGACGGGGCCACCACGTTGACGAGACCTCAGGTCAAGGGTCAAGGTGCACCTGTGCATAGGGGTTCTGTGACGTCACAGGCTTTTGTGTGGGAAACAGTTTTGCCAGCCTACGAGAATACAGGCATGGGATTCCTTCTTCCCCCTCCTCGAATGGCTAAGAACTTAAGCTAGGAATTAACTACGATAGAGTAGTAATTTGGTCTCTCCTTTAGCGTTGGTGAAGCATCTCTGTGGCCGAAGGAAATCTAACGCCTGAAATAAAAAAGTCAAAGTAAAAGATTTTTGCCTCGTGATTTTGTGTTATGAAGGTTTTGTTGCAGACACAGCGGACGGCGATGTTCACGGCAGTACAGAAACGAAGAACCAATTCAACCACTAGACGGCATCGAGACGGCGTCCCTCCGCGACGAAGTAGTAAAAGTACGAGAAATTAAAAGGTATATGTAACATATTCATTTTTGGTGTTAAAAATGACCAGTTGTTTAAGCGAGAACTGCCACGGCCCATTCCGGGACGCTATGCAACAAAATGTATTATTTGGATTGTTCGGACTACTGTTCTCATCTTGGTTGTTATTCTCACAACGTTTCGGCCGATGTAACCTCCGAATTTCTTCAGGCGTATCTTTGCGTTTTTGTAGACATTCCCCATGTATTACGGGAAGAAAATTGCGCATGGAAACATTTAGATTAAACGGACTACTATTCTTATCTTGGTTGTTATTCTCACAACGTTTCGGCCGATGTAACCTCCGACCTTCTTCAGGCGTATCTTAACAATTGCTCTTATTGGCGAATGGTGGAAATAATGTTTTTTTTTTCTTCGAACCAAACCATAGTCGTTAGAATTCAAAATGTATGATGTCTTTATGACAGACCAACCGATCGACTGACAGACTGACGAACGGAGCCATTAATGAAGATGTGAACGTGTTCTGATCGTTCAGACATCGGAAATATACGATAAAACTGATTTATATGTTTAGTTAAAATTCTACTCGATAATTTTCCGTAATTTCTTTTGGTGCAGATACCTATTTTCGCCTGATACGTAAGTATAACTAAGAGGTTTCCTGTTACTTTACTTTGAACTACCATGTTTGACCTGTGTCTGTCTACCTGCAAGCACCCCTAAAAGGGTTTCCCTAGTCGATGCTGGCCTACTCGTCTCCATGAAGGAATGGTACAAACCTGCGTTCCAGATGTTTCTTCAAATTTTCGTCGCTCAAAATAGTTTTGCACTCTTGCAGAATTTCCTTCGCTTTCGCCTCCGCCTGAAACGGTAAAACAAAAATGATTCATACAAACGTATCCCGTCAAAGTTTTGAGGTGAGCCAGAGAAAACATTTTTGTTTTATACAGGGTGACCCCACCCCGTCCCCTTAAAAGATGTCACTTTTTTCTTTTCTTTTTTTCACTAAAGAGTCACCGCTTATCAAGGCCAAAAGGCTATTTGAGGATAAAGGTTAATGAGTGTCAGGTGGACGTTGAGACAACACCGTAATGATTGGTAACGACGGTTGAGACTGGGCAAATATTGAGCGACAAAAATATTCACTACAGATCCCAACATGTACTATAAAAACCCAAACACACAACTTTCTTTGAAGCTTTTTCCTTGTAGAGCACGAACCATCTCTATATCGTAGTTATTAAAGCAACTCTTTTCTTCCAAGAATGTTACAAGTGATTCTGTAATTTTTTCTGCCACTTTAAAAAGGATGTATGTGCGTTAGTATATCGACAAAAATATCTTTAAATAAAAAGGGTTTACATTTACAGTAACGTCAGATTCTCCTCTATTTAATTAACCAGATTAGTTTAAGTAACAAAAGGTAGTTGAAAGAATTCGTTTTGCCTATTATTGGTCCGTGTTCTTAAAAAGAAAAAAACTATTTCCACTTGATTTCATAGATTTTAATATTTAATCCGGGTCGGTATTTTACTTTTTAGTCAGACAAACAGGAAGGTGGGGGTGTTTTTACTCTCTAACTAACATCACTACCCCTAACCCCTAACCCTCTAATTAACATCATTACCCTTAACCGTAACTCTAACCCTAACCCTACAGATCCCAACATGTACTATAAAAACCCAAACACACAACTTTCTATGAAGCTTTTTCTTTGTAGAACACGAACCATCTCGATATCATAGTTATTAAAGCAACTCTTTTCTTCAAAGAATATTAGAAGTGATTCTGTATTTCTTTCTGTATTCTCTGTATTAAATATATTGATTTATAGAAATATATCAATTAACTTTATAATTTGCTATTTTTTAATTGCTAAGCGCAGTTCATAGCGTAGGAAGTTCATATTTAATTTTGTTCATAGCGTACGAAGTTCATAGTCTATGGAGTTCATAGCGTACGAAGTTCATAGTCTTTGGAGTTCATAGCGTACGAAGTTCATAGTCTTTGGAGTTCATAGCGTACAAAGTTCATAGTCTTTGGAGTTCATAGCGTACGAAGTTCATAGTCTATGGAGTTCATAGCGTACGAAGTTCATAGTCTTTGGAGTTCATAGCGTACGAAGTTCATAGTCTATGGAGTTCATAGCGTACGAAGTTCATAGTCTTTGGAGTTCATAGCGTACGAAGTTCATAGTCTATGGAGTTCATAGCGTACGAAGTTCATAGTCTATGGAGTTCATAGCGTAGGGATTTTACTAATACCACATACGGTTGGATTGCAGAAAGGGTTCTGAAGTTTAACGATTCCATTCCAATCAGCAATTTCTTTTAGCCAATCAGAGCCACAAGAATATTCACTCCGAATCCCTAGCTTCACCTGCCTTGTTCAGTGTATGCTATATGCGGTGGCTGCGTGCGGGATAATAAAGAGAGTTACAATTTTCGTTTCAGACAGATCGTTTTGGGACGCCACACAGCTAACGTCGTTCACGTGTGTCTGGTTTGTCGTCGGTAACATTAGTCAAGCATTCTTTTGTGGTTTCGCAGTTTCGGCATTTGTTTTGGCCTGCCGCTACATTTGTCGGAGGGCTCGTGCCACCACTCAATTGAAATGAAACGGCTACTGCTGCTGCTGCTGCTGCTGCTGCTGCTACAGTGTAACAACTTTTGCTGGTGAAGAAAGAAAAAATAATCCGGCACCAGAAGAATCGAACAGCTCTTTCTTGGCCTTTTGGGCTAAGATCAAAGTGTAGTATCTGTTCCGATGGATACTGCACGCCTGTCCTGTGCAGTTCTAGGAGGTCCACCCTCCCAGGCTTTGCCTCCCCTCTTTGGGGAGGAGTAAGTTTATTGCTTACTGCCTGAGGCGCCCCTACCGGGGAATGCCGACGGGGCTGCCCAGGCAATTTTTAAATGGCCAGAGTGCTCACCTCTCGAGTGCTGGCTTTTCAAACCCCACTTTCTCAACCCGATCTTGGGTCACATCTTACTTGTGGGAGTAAGATAAAACTGGCCTTGTGCCTAACTCCTGGGGAGGAGTAAAAAAAAGTAAAAAAAAAAAAAAAAAAGAAAAAAAAAGAATCGAACAGCTCTTTCTTGGCCTTTTGGCTAAGATCAAAGTGTAGTATCTGTTCCGATGGATACTGCACCCCATAGACTGGTATCGTCTTGGCCTTCGAGCCTTGATTCCGCCGGTCTGTGGGTTTGTCCTGTTCAGTTCTAGGAGGTCCACCCTCCCAGGCTTTGCCTTCTCACCCTTTGAGAAGGGGTTAGTTTATTGCTAATCGCCTGAGGCGCCCCTACCGGGGAATGCCGACGGGGCTGCCCAGCCATTTTTTAAAGGTCATAAGTGCTCTTTCTCTAGGGTGCTGACTTATCAAATCCAACTTTCCCGACCTTGTGCCACATTTTACTTTGTGGGAGGAAGATAAATACCAACTTTGTTATTGGCCTTTTGGCTAAGATCAAAGTGTAGTATCTGTTCAGATGGATACCACACTCTGAGATAAATACCTGCTTAAAACTGGTGTTCTTTGTTTTCTCAATTATCACTACACTTTTTTTTTCATGGAAATCACTCCAGACAAGGCATGAAGCCACTTGATGTAAGGAGCTAACAAGAACAAAATATGATTATCGCAAAGACAGGAGATGTCTATTGACCTTAGTCTTGAAAAGACCAAAGTTATAGGTAGGAGGAAAACAGTCAGCAGGAAGAGAGTTCCACAAGCCTGCAGTTCTTGGAAAGAAGCTACTGGAATAGGAAGCTGTATTACAATGAGGTATCAAAACAGCGACTTGATGGAGACCACTAGACCAATGAGTCAAACGAGCTGGAACAAAAGAAGCAGGGAATAGATCACACAATTCCGAAGAACACATGCCATAATAGTATTTATAGAAAATACTGATACTAGCAACATCATGTCTGTGAGAGAGAGGGTGCAGACAAGAAGAAAGGGTTGGCCAACCAAATTACAGATACGTTTCTGCACCTTATCAAGAACCCTCAAATGTGACAAAGATTCACCAGTCCAAATATGACAACAATACTCCATACATTGTCTGATTGTGGATTTGTAGATAGAGAATAGCCTCAGGTGTGAGAAAGTGTTTCGAGTGATAGAGAGAACCGACTTTACGAGAAGTGGAGAAAGCAATGGATCTAATGTATGAACTCCAAGAAAGATTTGATGAGAGAGAAAGACCAAGAAGTTTCAGAGTCGATTTCTCCTCAAGAGCAAAGCCATCCATGAGAATCTCAGGAAGAAAAGGGACTTGCTTTTAATCCACACTTGGGAATCTAAATTAAGCCACTAGGATCACAGAAACATGCAATACACTCTCTCTAATGTTTATTTTGAAAAAAAAAAAATTATTTTTTAAATTTTTTACCTTTTTGCAATTTTGCGTTTCTTGGTACACCTGAACGGCTTGTAGAACAGCATCGACCAGGGCCAAATATAAGGTTTCAACCTGTCTGAGGGATTAACAAAAGAGAAAAATCTATATAATAATATGCTAAAGCAATTTAACGTTCGTACGTACGTTATCACCTTTCACCTCTTTTTAAAATCATGATATCGTCTAACGATGATTGGTGATTATTCTGATGTCGCTAAGGCAAACAATTCCGATTTTACCCATTTTAAAATGAATTGTTCCAAAATCAAATTATGTCGCCCATCGACTAAAATTTACAATTTTAAATAAATACATTTCAAAAAGTCACATTCGTTTTATTGATGTGAAGAATATCTTTAGCTGATTTTTTTAGCTGATTTTTTAAGCTGATTTTTTAAGCTGATTTTTTAGCTGATTTTTTAAGCTGATTTTTTAGCTGATTTTTGAAGCTTATTTTTGAAGCTGATGTTTTAGCTGATTTTTTAGCTGATTTTTTTAGATGATTTTTGAAGCTGATGTTTTAGCTGATTTTTTAAGATGATTTTTAGCTGATTTTTTAAGCTTCTTTTTAAGCTTTTTATAAGCTTATTTTTTAGCTGATTTTTGTTAGCTTTTAAGCTGATTTTTTTAGCTGATAATTGTTTTTACTGTAAAAAAGACAAAAAAAGATTTAAATTGCTACAATTTTAAATAAAAAGGAGACATTCGTTTTTTTTATTTTAAAGAATATTTAGCTAACAATTACTTTAAGAGTAAAAAGAAAGATAATATTTATTAATACGGTGATGTAGTTGGATTGAATCATTGCGTGAATACGTATATAGAGGAGTATTAGAAGGCTATCACAATGCACCGTAATGATAAGGCAATGGTCAGATGGATGTGTTGGTGAGGCCTAGATAGAGTCTGCCTTTTGGGTTTCTGCTCGTGCAGGTCAACTTGGAAAGCCTCGCGGACGTCATGCAGAAGTGTAGACTGCGTTGGTTGGGGTACAGACGTTGAGTGCAGCAATGGCTGGATTGTTAAAGCCCGACAGTTGAATGTGCCAACAGAGAAGACAACCACTGGAAAACCCAAGTTGTGTGAGAGGACGTGATAAAACGTGATAGGAGAGCCTTGGGTATGGATTCTGTCGAGCCTCATCAAATACAAGAATGGAGGGGAAGACTTAGATCGAGACTGGACAATCAGGCCTAAACCCTCATCAGAGGATTAATTGTGGCCTGATTCAACAAAAAAACCGGTTGCTGATGATGATGATGATGATGATGATGATGGTGGTGGCTATGATATTGGTGATGATGATGCTGGTGGTGGTGGTGGTGATGATGCTGGTGGTGGTGATTATGCTGGTGGTGGTGGTGGTGATGATGATGATGATGGTGGTGGTGGTTGTGGTGATGATGATGATGATGATGATGATGATGATGGTCGTGGTGGTGGTGATGATGATGATGATTATGATGATGATGATGATGGTGATGATGATGATGGTGGTGGTGGTGGTGGTGGTGGCTATGATGATGATGATGCTGGTGGTTGTGGTGATGATGATGGTGATGATGATGATGATGATGATGATGATGATGGTGGTGGTGGTGGTGGTGGTGGTGATGATGCTGGTGGTGGTGGTGGTGGTTGTCATGATGATGATGATGATGGTGGTTGTGATGATGATGATGATGATGATGATGATGATGATGATGATGATGATGATTATTCAAAATTTAATTTTAAAAAAGGGGGTCTTACCTCAAATATTTGGTATCTTCTTGTGGTTTTTTATTATCTGAAAAAAAAAAAGTAGAATTATATAGTTTAAGAAAAACCAAAGACCTGAAATCGCACAATTAACAAAAAAAAGGCAGGATTTATATGTAACTAGCATGGAGACCCGACGTTGCCCGGGATTGAATGAGGATCACTATGTACTTTTTCACTAGACTCATAACACCATATTACTTTCTTTATTTGTACTGCCCCCCCCTCTCTTCTCCCATTTCTCCCCCTAATAGAGGCGGAAGAAGCTGAAATGTTGGAAAACTCTCAATTAGTGTCTTATACACATGGTTTACATCTCATTGACATCGGATTTACGTATTTGAAGTTTTAAGTGCCCTGAGTCACTTAAAGGTGCGGGGCACGTAGATATTCGGCACATCGAGGATAGTGTAGAGATTCAGGACGACTTCCATTGTCTTCCTTGGAGAATTTTATACATATGATTTAAATTTAATAAAAATAGGATATGTTTGTAGATTTAAAGGAGGTTCGGCCCCCGATAGCTACCTTAGGTTAGGTGGCACTCAGAGATTCTAGACCACTTCCATTGTCTTCCCCAGAAAATCTTAATCATATAATTTAAATTTCATCAAAATAGGATATATTTGAAGTTTTAAAGGGTTTATCCCCACATGGCCCCCGTTATGGGTGCACTTAGAGATTTGGGACCACTTCCATTGTCTTCCCCAGAAAATTTTATACATATGATATAAATTTCATAAGAATAGGATATACTTAAAGTTTTAAAGGGTTGTGTCCTCATGGCCTTGTTAGAAGTGCACTTAGAAATTCGAGACCACTTCCATTGTCTTCCCCGGTAAATTTTACATAAGAAAACACTTTTAGATTATGTAGAGTCCTTTCTATAGGGCACACACAAAAATCATGCACAGACATTGAGGTTTATCAATATATATATATAGAGTTATCTCAGGACCAGTTTTGATTTCATGGTGGGGCCAGGGATTTTGTCCCCTCCCCCCAATTAAAAGTTAAATAATGGTGTACAAAAGGTCGCCGAACCTGTTTGTTACCCTCTTGAACCCATAGCTCACACAGCACATATGTGAGCAGACAAAGATGAGAAATTAAAAACAGATCAAAATTTGTTTTTACTGAAAAAATATTTTTGAGGATAAGAGTAAATATATTTTGTATTATTTGGATTATTCGGACTACTGTTCTCATCTTGGATGTTATTCTCACAACGTTTCGGCCGATGTAACCTCCGACCTTGTTTAGGGGTAATTTTGAGATGAGGATTGATAATTTGTATTATTTGCATTTTTTCGGTCAATAGTGCAGGGTGTTTAGTTTCTCTCCTTGTGGTCTTCAGACTATGTGATTTTTTCCCATTTATTTTACATCTCATAATTTTCAATTCTGAAACAAAATTACAATGTTTTTTTTATTTTTAACAACACGCAACAACGCTAAAGAATAATCAAAATGATACAAATAGATGAATGTATATAGTTACTTATGCCACACCTTGTATATATATGTTTAATTAAAAGTTGAAATGCGATCATTGGTCAAAATAAGAAAAATCATCTCCAAAACAAAAAATAAATAAATAAATAAATAAATAATAAATAAATAAATAAATAATAAATACATAAATAATAAATAAATAAATAAATAAATAAATAATAAATAAATAAATAATAAATAAATAAATAAATAAATAATAAATAAATAAATAAATAAATAAATAATAAATAAATAAATAAATAAATAAATAAATAATAAATAAATAAATAATAAATAAATAAATAAAAAATAAATAAAATAAATAGATAAATAATAAATAAATAAATGAATTAATTAATAATATATAAATAAATAAAAAAAAAAAATAATAAATAAAAAAAATAAAAATAAATAAATAAATAAATAATAAATAAATAAATAAATTAATAATATATAAATAAATAAATAAATAATAAATAAATAAATAAAAAAAAAAAATAAATAAAAAAAAAAAAATAAATAAATACATTTGAAAGGTCCGCTGTGAAAGAAATATGTCCGACAGCAAACGACTGGAAAGCAGGATGAAACTTCCTGACAAACCTACGGAATTAAAAAAAAAAAAAATTATTTTAATAAAACATGAAATGACGCGTTGGGTCAACGTTGGTACGTTGTGCATATTTTCTTTTCTTCTGTTTACTCTTTATTTCCTCTTCTTCTTCCCTTTCTTCTTTATTTGCGTCGTTTATTTATTTGTCTCATCCTCTTACTCTCCTTCTCTTATACTGCTGCTACTGCTACTACTAATCCCACTATTCCCCCTCCTCTCACCACTTCTCGTCTCATTCGCCCTTCACTGTTAAACACATGCTGCTGCAGCTTACAACTCTTTTTTCTTTTCTTCTTTATTTAGGTCATCTATTTATTTATGGCATCCTCTTAATCACT
>OY744553.1:48831692-48839192 GCA_963556195.1 Sepiola atlantica | reverse complement strand
AGATAATTTCATCTTCCCCAATATTACTAAAGCAACGAAAAACCTAATTTCAGATACAAAAAAAACAAAACAAACAGTTTGAATTAACTCCCCGTTCAACTGACTCTTCTAAAATGAAATTTCATTAGCCCCGATAATAGAAAGACAAGAGTTGCCTCCCTTTAAAATACAAAAAGTTTCAATATTATTAAATATTTAATGCCTTTTAAAGCATTTTCAGATGCAATATTATTAATAAAATAAAAAAATAAAATCAGAATAGAGCTTTTTTTTAAAATTTCATTTTACACTTTAATATCAAAGCGTAAAAAAAATCTATTCTAATTTTATTTTTTATTTTATTAATAAATATTGCATCTGAAAATGTTTTTAAAGGCATTTATTAAATATTGAAACGTTTTGTATTTTAAAGGGAAGTAACTCTTGTCTCTGTTTCTCACAAAGATATTTTTGAGAAGAGTTATGTCCCTTGCATTAATTTTTAAAAAGCCGACATTTTAATGTGCGCGAGTCGCGCAACACCATTTCATTTATTACATTGAAACTAATAAGTAATTCTATTTCAGTTGTAAAAATAGGAATGAATAATTTTTATTGATCCATACCGAAGATTTTTCATTCAAATATATTTTCATAGAATCGTCGAATATCTCACAAAATCAAATTCAACTATCGACACGGTCACATCAGAACCCTGACTCTAAACTAAGTTTTTAGGTTTAATTCGAGGAAAGTTGGTTTTATTTGGTTTGTTTTGTGTAGAAGAACACACACACACACACACACACACACACACACACACACACACACACACACACACACACACACACACACACACACACACAGAGTAATTTATGAAAATATATTTATGGCAATTAAGCTACACAGAGGCTTCCGTGTTTTATCCCCGGATGGTATCGTCAGGCTGAAACGCGGAAGCCTCTGTGTAGCTTAATTGCCATAAATATATTTTCATAACTTACTACCTAGCTCTATTCACGTATTGAGCACTGTTGAAGTAAATACTGGAAATTGACACATAAAAGTTTATATCTCCTTATAACATTTCTGGATATTTCTGTCGAACTCGGGAATCTGGACGGAATTTCAAACGGAACCCTTTATTAAATCCGGGGGGGGGGGGGGTAGCATGCTCTTGTTCCGTCAGCCAGTAATTCGCAATTTTTCGTATCGCCCGCACCGAGGATTGAACCTTCAACCTTCAGATGACTGTCACTTAGAACTGGATTTAACTTGATACTATATCCACTGCGCCACGGGTTCCGTTCGAAATTCCGTCCAGATTCCCGAGTTCGACAGAAATATTTTCGAATTCGAAGAGATACACCTGAAGAAGGCCGGATGTTACACCGGCCGAAACGTTGTGATGATAACACTCAAGATGAGAACAATAGTCCGAATAATCAAAATTATGCAAATTATCAATCCTCATCTCAAAAATTCAGAACCCTTCAATTGTTTTACAAACGAGATTAGTTAGCTTCCTAGATTTGTCAGTATTTAAAAAAAATGAACTAAAAACAGGCCAGGACTTCTCCTTCACTGACCGAGGACAAAAACGGATGAAGCGAAGTATCAGAACAGAAACTACACTTTGCTCCGAGTCAAAAAGCCAAATTTTAACGTTTAATAAATATTAAAAAGTCAAGGGAGATAACTGTTGGATTATTTTTCAAAGTTATTTCCCTTGTACTGTAAATTATTCACACATTTATTTATTTAAAAAAATAAGTTTTTAATAAATTAAAATAAATACATTATTTATTATCAATAATAATAATAATAATAATAATAATAATAATAATAATAATAATAATAATAATAATAATAATAAGGGTATATGTTACGACGCTCAGCAGAGGCGCGAACGGGGTCCAAAAAAAGAACGAGAAAGAGTTTAAAAACATAAATTTGCAACAAGTACAGTTGACTTATGTCTAGAATAAACATTTTTCTACTTACCTATGTAATTTGTTTGTATTTTTACGTAGTATAAATGGCTTTTTATTAGATGTTAAAAAAAATTTCTTGTTTTTTAAAGATTCTCAAAGATAAATGGCGGCCAGTCCCTCTATATTATTACGTAGAGCGGCCATTTTGAATTCTTCGCTGACCGTGTGTCGAACTTAAATTTCTAATAAATAGCACTTCAAACGGGTTTAAAATACAAACAAATAGCACATGCAAGTTTGAAACTAACTTTTACAGCTTACAGTTACTTTTTTTTGTTGTATATTTGTTTTTTTAGCGTTTTTACTCTGCTGAGTCTCGTAAAAGATGCCCAATAATAATAATAATAATAATAATAATAATAATAAATAAGACGTTATATGCCGAAAATTCGGATAATTCGAAGATGACCCAGAGTGAAGCTAGCCGGAGAGCGAAATAGCGAAAACAACTTTCTTCGCGACCCTATCCTTGGTGCTAGTAAGTGTTACCTTAATTATAACATTGACCAGTGAGAAATCAAAGGTAAGCGGCTGTTGCGATAAGATAAAATCATTTGCAATGGTTGTGAGTACTGGAAATCTGGGAAGACTCCAGGGAACACAACGTTTGTTGCTGTCAGTGAGCAATCACTGATGACGACCTGTGAGAGAACTCCTAGTGAGCACAACAACAACAATAATAATAATAATAATAATAATAATAATAATAATAATAATAATAATAATAATAAAATTACATTTTTTTAAAATTAATTAAAAAAAAAAATTTTTATTTATTTATTTATTTATTTTATATATATATATTTTTAAATGGTGCCTGTCTAGGCTGACACCAGACACAATATTTGTAGAGGGTCGAGGAGGATGAGAAGACCAAGGAGGGACAGCACAAACCAGACCTCCACTGGAAAAGTGCAGAGAATGCTGGGACCTTGGGGAGGCTTATTGCCACCCAAATCCCAGAGAAGACCAATTGTCCTTACCAGCGAGAAATCAATTCGTTATCGAAAAGAGGTTAAAAATACTGGAAATCTGGGGAGACTTGTTGTCACTCAGACTCCAGGAAATACCACTGGTTGTTGTCGGTGAGCAATCACTGACGATGATCTGTGTGAGAACTCCTAGTGAGTACAAATAATAAAAGAAACAAGCCGCGCGTGCGTGGTCCCCTTCTGTATGTGACTCGATGTGGCGAGTGTAAAATGCAATAAATTTGGGCAATTTCGGGCATTTTTGACCCCCTGGAGGCGCGAACCAGAATTTTTCTGAGGTCAAGGATGCTCATTTTATATCCAGAACAATTGCCTCTACATTTTGGCCAAATTTCAGAAAAATTGAATGGATGGATCAAACGTTATGGGGAAAAAGGGTCATTTTTTGCCATTTTGGGGGCTTTTGACCCCCTGGGGGAGCGAACCAGATTTTTTCCAAGGTCAGCGATATTTATTTTCTATTAGGAACAATTGCCTCCATATTTTGGTCAAGTTTAAGAGAAATTGAATGGATGGATGACAAGTTATGGGGCAAAAAATGTCATTTTTTGCCATTTCGGGGCCTTTTGACCCCCTGGGGGGCTAACCAGATTTTTTTTTTCAAAAATCGGAGAATGTCACTTTCTAACCTGACAAAAGTTACAACTTCATGCAAAATTTCAGAGAAATTCAATGGATGGTTGCGGAGAAAAATCCGGACGGACGGACAGACGGACGGACGGACATCCCTCAAAACATAGGTCCCCCGATTTTATAAATCGGGGGACCAATAATAATAATATTTTTTCCAAGTGACTTAAACATTGCACGTTGGGAATCATTTTTGACGGCATGCGAACACTAGTTTAAGAAAGCAGTAAAAATCAAATAACTTACTTCACAGACTTTTGATTCACTTATTTGCATCCAGTCAGATCTGAAAAATAAAATAAAATTGTTTTATAAAATTTAAACATACTGTTTTCATGAAAAAAAAAATACAAACAATTTTTTAATTAAAAATAAATAATTATATATAAATACGAACGCACCATAAAAAAACACCGGTCACAATCGACAAAAACAAAAAAAAACAAATAATAAATAATCTACGTAACATTGTAGGCGATAAGAAGTTGTGCAGCTTTCGTTAGAGCGCTAATCTACGAATATTAACATCGAAGGTTCGATCCTTCCCGGTGGGGAATGCTGATGACGGATTATAACCAGAAACGCGCGTTCATGTCTAACTTTTGTGCACGCAAAAAATTAATTTGTAAAGAAAAATTTATTTGTAAATTAATTATAAAAATATGTAAACAAGAAAATTGGGTTATAACTTAATTAATTAATTAATTAACTAGAAAAGGGAAAAATGTGGTCATTTGCATTTTTTAAAATAATAATTAAAAAAAACAAAAAACGCTCAGGGTAGCGAAAAGTTGGAACGCACCGTAAAGACACCGGTCGCTATCGCCAAAATGTTTAGAAACCTCATACCATTCTCAACTGTGTGTTATTTTCTTTTATCACGTTTCTGCCGATGTAACCTCCGACCTTCTTGAGGTGAATTTTTTGTGGGTTCCCGAGTTCGACATAAAGATTCTCATGTAACAAAAACAAACCTACACCTGAAGAAGGTCGGAGGTTACATCGGCCGAAACGTTGTGAAAAATAACAACCAGGATGAGAGTAGTAGTCTTAATAATCCAAATAAAATAAAATAAAATAAAATATGAAAAAATAAAAAATGTGTTTGAATCTAAAAAAATAAATAAATTAAAAAAAAATGAAAAAAAAAAATGAAAAAATAAAAAATTTGTTTGAATCTAAAAAATAAATGAATAAAAAAAATAAAAAAATGAAAAAATAAAAAAATTGTTTGAATCTAAAAAAATAAATAAATAAAAAAAAATGAGAAAAAAAAATGAAAAAAAAAATGAAAAAAAATAAATAAAAAAAATGAAAAAATAAAAAATGTGTTTGAATCTAAAAAAAAATAAATAAAAAAAAAAAAAATAAATAAAAAAATGAAAAAATAAAAAATGTGTTTAAATCTAAAAAAAATGAATTAAAAAAGATAAAAAAAATTTTTTTTTTAATTTTAAAAATGAAAAAATAAAAAATGTGTTTGAATCTAAAAAAATAAATAAATTTAAAAAAAAATGAAAAAAAAAAATGAAAAAAAAAATGAAAAAAAAAATGAAAAAAATGAAAAAATAAAAAATGTGTTTGAATCTAAAAAATAAATTAAAAAAAAAAAAATTTTTTTTAATTTTAAAAAATGAAAAAATAAAAAATGTGTTTGAATCTAAAAAAAAAAAAATGAAAAAAAAAAAAAAAATGAAAAAAAAAAAAATGTGTTTGAATATTGTAGGATTAATGGGATCTACTCACATCCCCAAAGACGTTAATGCCATCATCGTATCCCAATGGTTGCCAAAAGATGGTAAATGCTGCAAGAGAATGAAACATGGATATTGCTACGAGCGAAACAAGCGGTGCAGATTTTAAAAGTTGGACCGAAATAGCATTTAAGTTGACATATAAAATTTTGATTCTGACTAGCCAATTTTCATTTGTTATTGTTGTACAATGTTATTGGCACTAAAATAACATACTTTCTTGCACTTTATTTATTTATTTTTTGAATTATGGAATCTCGGCAGGAAAACTGGTATAATTTTTCAATAACGACTGAAAAATCAAAATCATCAAGGGGAAATAACTCATATTCAAAAATGTATTTAGATTAAAATATATATAAAATAAGTTTTCTAGCTTATAACTAACATTTTATTTAATGTATAAGTTTAGAAAATGTGAAAAAAAAAAAAAAAAAAAAAATTATAACGATGATGATGATGATGATGATGATGATGATGATGATGATGATGATGATGATGATGATGATGATGATGATGATTTTCTTTGGTTGTTTTCGTTAATTTTCGTTGAATTTTGATATCCGAAAAATTATGCGAATTCATCCAGAATTTATCAAATTAAAGATTAAAAAATACGATTTTATCTATCGGCCGCCATTTTTGTTAAATTTTGAGTTTTTTTGAAAAATAAAAATTTGAGTTATCTCCTTTGACTAATCAGTAAGCAGAAATGTCTAGCGATACGTAAGATAATATTTTTTTCTTTTTCTTATAATTTAATAAATACTGGATGAATTTGCGTCAATCTTATTTCTAGCTACCACGTAAGTAAGTACATAACAAAGTTTATAGAATTCTTTTAATATTTTAATGTCGTGGCTAAACTTCTTTTTGCGATGAAAGATTTTCTTTGTTTTTTTTTTCCGTTAATTTTCATTGAATTTTTATATCCGAAGGTTTTGTTTTGCGTATTCAAATATCAAAAGAAATGTATAAACTTTGTTATGTACTTAGGTGGTAGCTGAAAATAAAAAAAAAATAATAATGTTTTTAGAACTCACTTTGGTTACCAATATTTCCAAATAAGCCGGGTCGACCACTTCGTATAACGGTAGCACGTCACAGGTTATGTCCATGACCTTCGTAAAAATCATAATAAAAAAATAACAGACAGGATTTCTGCATGATTAAATTTCTCAGAATAATAATTCGTGAGAAAGGAAGTCCATAAAAGTAAGCAGAAATGACGTCAGACATAGGATTGAGAGAGTAGAGGTGGAAGCTTTAATGAGACAAGATGCATTTTTAAGATGGTCTAACTAAATGATAATAATTAAGCAATGTGCTTAACATAAGTAATTGACTCTCTCTCCTTTTCTTTTTCACTTTCTTCTCTCAGTTGTCTTAAAAAAGAGGACAAAATAAAAAAGATCGTTTCATTTGCACAATCAAAATAAAAGGCAAAATAAAAAAGAAGCAAAATTAAAAAGGCAAAATTAAAAAGGCAAAATCAAAGAAACGGCAAAATTATATTTGAAAGCAAAAAAAAGGCGAAATAAATTTTAAAAAAGGCAAAATAAAAAATGCAAAATAATAAAAGGCAACAGTAAATACAGGCAAAATGATAGTTGAAAGCAAAAAATAGGCAAAATAAAAAAAGAGAGCAAAATTAAAAAAGGGCAAAATAAAAAAAGGCAAAATAAAAAAAGGCAAAATAAAAAAAGGCAAAATAAAAAAAAAGGCAAAATAAAAAAAAGGCAAAATAAAAAAAAGGCAAAATAAAAAAAAGGCAAAATAAAAAATAGGCAAAATAAAAAAAAGGCAAAATAAAAAAAAAGGCAAAATAAAAAATAGGCAAAATAAAAAAATAAGGCAAAATAATAAAAGGCAAAATGATAATTAAAAGCCTTTTTTTTTGCAAAATAAAAATGAAAGCAAAATTCCAAAAAGCCCAAATAAAAAAGAAGCCCCCCCCCCCCCAGAATAAGTTAAAGTAAAAAAAAAAAAAGGCAAAAACGAAGACTAAATAATAAAAAAAGAAAGCAAAACGAAACTTAACTGTGCAACCGTTGGCATCAGGTATGGCCATCTTTTTCATACCCAAAGCCTTTTTGGCCGCAGAAAGGATCGACACTTCGGCATTTTGCTGTTTCTGGCACAAAAAGAAGT
>OY744553.1:48809192-48826692 GCA_963556195.1 Sepiola atlantica | reverse complement strand
AAATCCTTAGTGGTGCCAAAAAAGTCTGGTTTACCTACTAAAAGTAGAATCTTCCTAAAGCTCTCTGGGAAGGGTTTTTAAAAATTTGTTTATTTAATTGAAAATCGCCCCAGACAAAGCATGAAGCCACTTGATGTACGGAGCTAAAAAATAAATAAATACTACTTCAAGGTCAAAAACTAGCCAACAATAAGTGTTAGATGGATGGATTCCGACCCAGAAAACAACAATTCTCCCGCCTTTGTCGCTCATGGAATGTGAGGACAAAAGGACACATATATATATATATATATACTTTTTAAAATACTATCTCGAATAATAACAGAATATTTTATCCTAGTATTATTAAAACAATATGTCCTCAAATAGTCCTCGCACAATTATTTTTCAAAAGAAATAGGTTAGGGTTAGGATGAGGGTTAGGATTAGAGTTAGGGTTGAGGTTAGGGTTAGGGTTAGGATTGGGGTTAGGGTTAGGGTTAGGGTTGAGGTTAGGGTTAGGGTTAGGATTGGGGTTAGGGTTAGGGTTGAGGTTAGGGTTAGGGTTAGGATTGGGGTTAGGGTTAGGATTGGGATTAGGGTTAGGATTAGGATTAGGATTAGGGTTAGGGTTAGGGTTAGGATTAGGGTTAGGGTTAGGGTTGAGGTTAGGGTTAGGGTTAGGGTTGAGGTTAAGGTTAGGGTTAGCGTTTCAACTTACCATCAAGAAGATCTTCAGGACAGCTGGAAAGATAGAAAAAAAAGAAAGAATAAAGTAAATTCACATCAATTTAAGAAAAGGTTTAAAGTTAATTATTGTATTTCTTTTATTTACCTCCTCTTTAGGGGAGGTTTGACACAATGCGAGGTGCACTAGGTGAACCGCACTTTGGCCTACAAAATATGCCCGAGCAGCCCCCCCCCCACGCAGAGTAGGGCGCCTTTTGCAATTAGCAATAAACTAACAAGGAGGAAGGAAGATGCAAGAAAATGAGAACATATACGGGCATTCATGCATATTAAATAGAAATGGAAATGAAATAAAGATTTGAAGGAATATTAGAGTTACCAGTTAGCAAGTGCTAACTTAATACATGAATAGAGTTTTGTGAATGAAAAATCAAGGAAAACATAATTAAATAACAAAACTATAAGTTTACATGAAGAAAAAAGTCATTTTTAGTCAGAAATGTTCATTCGGCGAAAGTTTATACAACTCGTGTTCTTTAATAAGGAAATGTTCATTTAATATCAGCAAACACGAGGGCCAAGAATGTGTATATAATTTATATCTTAATATATATATATATATATATATATATATATATATATATATATATATATATATATATATATATATATATACTTCAAGTACTTCAATTCATTGTGCACTGATGAACTTGCTGCTTTGGTGTCCCCACGACGTAAATTCACTAGACCAACCCGACAATCTGTCAAATCCCATCCATTCACTGTGGAGGTCACCAGATGCCGAAGAGCTTTCTACTCCAAAGGCTTCTTTCCTCTGGAACTCTCTCTCTCTGCTCCCTGTTTTCCTGACAGTACTGATATGCAGAAATTAAAAAAATTAAAATAATTTAAAACTAATGTAAACAGACATTTCGCTGCGCAGCTCCCAATTTAGGGTGACCCGCCCCCTCCCCAAAACATTCACTCTTTTTCTCAGTAGCCCCTTACGTCTACAGTGGCGGCCTGCCTTGTTTGGGGGTGAACTATGCTAAATCTCTCCCTCTCTCTCTCTCTCTCTCTCTCTCTCTCTCTCTCTCTCTCTCTCTCTCTGTATATATATATATATATATATATATATATATATATGAAATTAAAAATAGACAAACAAATGCCTTTGGAGACCACGTTTTAAGATGCAATAATTTATTAAGTATCATTTACATGTTTTTTTTTTGTTGCTTTTTTTCTTATTAATTTCAGATGATAAAACTATCTTCTTTAGAGAAAGAGGGTCCGAATAAATTTAAAGGCAATACCGTATTTATTTTATTTTCCTCTTTTGCAGGAGAGGTTGTACACAAGGTCCGGCGGCCATTCCAACATTTGGTTACTCGCCCTCTGATTATTCGAACGCACAGAAAGTTCTATTTCAAGAAAAAGAGAGAGAGAGAGAGAGAAAAGATAGATAGAAAAAAGAGAGATAGAGAGAGAAAGATAAAGACAGAGAGAAAAGATATATATATATATATATATATATATATATATATATATATATATATATAGTGCTCGATTAATTGAGAATTAAAGTTATTCAGATGACAACAGAAGCTGACGCGAGTCGGATGACTAAGTCCTTCTGTGCTTGAAACCGACGGTACGAATGTTGCACTAATTTTTCTGTACCAAAATATATATATATATATATATATATATATATATATATATATATATATATATATATATATATATATATAGAGAGAGAGAGAGAGAGAGAGAAAAGATATATATATATATATATATATATAGAGAGAGAGAGAGAGAGAGAGAGAAAGAGAGAAAAGAGAGAGAAAAGAGAGAGTA
The DNA here is from genome assembly GCA_963556195.1 of Sepiola atlantica. NCBI lineage: Eukaryota > Metazoa > Mollusca > Cephalopoda > Sepiida > Sepiolidae > Sepiola > Sepiola atlantica. The sequence goes on along the minus strand of OY744553.1, from coordinate 48,824,163 downwards.
ATTAATTAAAACAACTAGCAAAAATATGCACCCTCCGGTCGCATAAAATAAAATTATACTTACTTGAAATTAGCCGGTTCTTTATTCTGGAAGAGGTTGAAAAGCAAATAATTGGCTAATTGCAAGCATCCCTTGTTGTAATTACCGTCAATTCCTGTCAAAATAATATATAAATGGAACATCAATACTCACGTGGGTCATTTAGCAGCTGTTGTTATCAAAGCAATTATTACATTAAGAGTATTATAAAAACACACCAAGTGAGTTGCATGAGATCGTGAGTGTAATGTTGTGCACCACTTCTTTACCTTAAAATTAGCCCACATTTGAACCCTTACGCCTAGCAGCTGTTTTCCACGAAATATAATTTAATATATATATATATATATATATAATTTAATATATATATATATATATATATATATAATTTAATATATATATATATATAACTTCTTTGTAATATAGCAGGAAAAATCCCAGCAGAGTGCTCGATTAATTGAGAATTAAAGTTAAAAATTAAAAATTAAGAGCGTAATATTTATTAATTTTGGTACAGAAAAATTAGTACAACATTCGTACCGTCGGTTTCAAGCATGGAAAAGAGAAGCTGAAGAGAGCCGGATGGCTAAGTCCTTCAGTGCTTGAAACCGACGGTGCGAATGTTGTACTAATTTTTCTGTACCATTATATATATATATATATATATATATATATATATATATATATATATATATATATATATATATGGCAGATGAAAAAGGAAAAACCAAGATGTATTTTTTATATATTCATCAACGTTTCGTCTTTATTGTAAGACTTCCTCAAGATGATAATTTTAAGAAAAATGTCATGCAAGTACATCGAAATATTGGGTTGACATGATGGGTTATACCTACGTACCATGTCGTTTCGAGCTTCTAGCTTTCATCAGCGAAGGGAAATAATAATCTGAGATGGTCACAGGGCACGAACCCGGTTCACAAAGACACCTTGAATCTGTCAGCGTTCGCCCAGTCCTTTACCATGGGAGATTGCCACGTGATAACGGAGAAATTAATTAATATTTAACACTGAAAGTGGCGAGCGTAAACATAAAGACATTCGATAGGACTCAACGACAGAGCCAGAGTCTTGCACTGGGGCTTCAGGTGTATGTCTATTTTTAATCTCTCTAATAGTGCCCTAACTTTAATTTCACTTAAAGGAGCTTCTAATAATAGTAAATTATATTTATTTAATATTTTACCTACATACTAAGTCGTTTATATATATATATATATATATATATATATATATATATATATATATATATATATATATATATATATATATATATGTATATATAAATATATATGTATATATATATATATATGTATATATATATATATATATATATATATATATGTATATATATATATATGTATATATATGTATATATATATATGTATATATATATATATATATATATATATGTATATATATGTATATATATATATATGTATATATATATATATATGTATATATATGTATATATATATATATGTATATATATATATATATATATATGTATATATATATATATGTATATATATATATATGTATATATATATATGTATATATATATATGTATATATATAAATTGTTATTTATACAAACATTATTGGTTACATATGTGCATACATGTTTCGGTTGTACTCTTCACAGACCAAAGAAGACAGAGAAGTGAGATGAATTTGGAAACTTCATCTCACTTCTCTGGCTTCTTTGGTCTGAAGAGGTTGACTCTCTGTGAAGAGTACAACCGAAACATGTATGTACATATGTAACCAATAATGTTTGTATAAATAAAAATGTATACTTAAGAACAGCTCTACTTATTATTGAGTTCTTTTTATTAATACTTGAATTTCAACGAATTTACATCTACAAAAACTAAAACCATACGTGTACTATATATATATATATATATATATATATATATATATATATATATATATATATATTATTTTAGATATTGTTCGTTCTTTTTTATAAGCATTGACTGAAAAGTAATATAAATGACGATAAAAAGCCCTTTTTACAATGCGAGACAAGTTTATTTATTTTTTATTTTTTTCCAATTAATTTCGGAGGAATCCTCCATCATCAGAGATATATTTTTTCTCTTTTCTTTTTATATAAAATAAACAAACTTTTACTTTTGTTTATAGACGTCCTCGGGTTGGTCTGACGTTATCCGCTCAGTTGTAATACGCGGTTTTGAGAAGAACGGAAATGCCAGGGCATGCCGGTAGTTTAATTATTTTTAGATATTGTTCGTTCTTTTTTTTTTTATTTAAAATTTTTTTTTTTATCACTTTGAATTAAATAATTCCATAAACTATCTCTCTGTTATGCCGTAGGCTTGGTTCGCGAGGCTGGAACAAAAGGCAAAAGAAAGAAAAAAGAAAAAGGAAAAAAAGAAAGTAAAAAAAGAAAGAAAGGAAGAAAGAAAAAGGAAAAAAAGAAAGAAAAAAAGAAAAAAAGAAGAAAGAAAGAACAACGAAAGAAAGAAAGAAAGAAAAAAAAGAAAGAAAAAAGAAAGAACAAAGAAAGAAAAAAGAAAGAACAAAGAAAGAAAAAAGAAAGAAAGAAAGAACAAAGAAAGAAAGAAAGAAAAAAAGAGGAAAAGAAAGAAAGAAAGAAGAAAGAAAGAAAAAAAGAAAGAAAGAGAGAAAGAAGAAAGAAAGAACAAAGAAAGAAAGAACAAAGAAAGAAAGAAAGAAAGAAAGAAAGAGAGAAAGAACAAAGAAAGAAAGAAAGAAAGAGAGAATAAACACGAAGAGATAGGCGCGTGGTTTCAATCCGCACCGGAGTTAAACTGATTAGGGTTTCTCTTTTATTATTTCCGGTGTCTCTCAATGCGCATGCCCGGTAGTCTCTTAACTACGCAAAGGGAAGTTGTCTCTCTCTCTCTATTATTAGTCAGGGCCCAAAAAAGAGTCTCCAATCTAATAGGCCCCGCACTGTCTACCTAGCTCCAATCCCTGTCACATCGCTGTGCTTGTTTTACAAGTACTTTCATGAAATGTACTCCGACGAACTCGTAGCATTAGTGCCCCCCCCCCCTCGACGTAATTATCCACGACTAACCCATCTAGTATTGACCAGGCTCGACGTCGCTTAACTTCGGTGATCTAACCGGGGGGGGGGGGTCAACGTGATTATGTCCTATACCTCCTTGATATAATCGATAATAATAGAAAATAGACTCTCCTTTATCTTTCTGATTGGACGATTCCAATTTTTTTTCTCTCCCGATTCCGATACAATTCCCGATTCTGTTCTAAATTCCCGATTCCGATACCTATCACATATTTACTTATAGAGTTGTATTTTTTTTTTTAATTTTCGGATTACCGTAAAAAATAATATCATTTTTACGTGTGTCATTTTTCCGGGGCCATTGTTACCTCAATTCCTAATTATAATCTATAAATTCTAATATTAAAATCAATAAATATTTATCAGTTTATCATTATTACCAACAATGGAAAATTAAGTTTTAAACAATTTTTTTTTTAAAGAATCGATTTTGGAATCAGAAATTACTCTAAAATTTTTACCGATTCCGATACTCCAAAAAATTTTCCGATTCCGATACTCCAAAATTTTTTACCGATTCCGATACTCCAAAAAATTTTCCGATTCCGATACTCCAAAATTTTTTACCGATTCCGATACTCCAAAAAATTTTCCGATTCCGATACTCCAAAAAATTTTCCGATTCCGATACTCCAAAAAATTTTCCGATTCCGATACTCCAAAAATTTTTCCGATTCCGATACTCCAAATATTTTTACCGATTCCGATACTCCAAAAAATTTTCCGATTTCGATACTCCAAAAATTTTTCCGATTCCGACACTCCAAAAAGTTCCGATTTTACTGATTCCCGATTCCGATTAATCGTCCTATCACTACATTATATAATAAATAATGATAGCAAAATAAGTAATTAATGACAATTTCAAAAAGATGATACTTACCTAGTACACACAGAACAGCATCAAGGCTGTCATTCGACACCAATGACTGGATTCGGCGTAGACGGCTACAACTACAAAAGATAATCAAAACAAGGATGCCACCTGTATAAGCGGAAGAACTGAATCCGGTGGCTACAACAAAAAAGAAAAAGGCCACCTGTATAAAATGGAAAGAAACAATCTGTTTGCTAAATAAATAAAACACAACTGGAGGAAGTTGCGTAGGCGACATGTCGGAAAAGACGTGACTACATTGGGTAGCCGAGGTGACATGTCAGAAGGGGTGTCGCAGTTTGAGGATGTGTAGGTGTCCAAACATGTTATTTAACCAGTCAGATTCTTGATGCGACTCATTAGGCATTGACCGAACTTCCGTCGACTATCAATTCCTATCTGAGCCCTTCTCTACAAATTCGACGAAACTTGAAAAATAAATACTTTTATACACAAGTGTCTGTCGTTTTTTTTCTTTTAAGCACAACAACAATATTTAGCGATATATATATATAGTCTCGGAAGTTTCTCAATCATTAAAACTATATTAAAAAAAAAACAAAAACAAAAAAAACTTATAGTCCCAAGTCTTCCAGTGGAAAATCACTCATGTAAGTCAATTTATTTTTTACAGTTATTATATTAGTTTATTTCTAACACTATTTTAAGGGATCATCAGTTGTTTACCATGAAAAACTGTTTCGGGAATTTAAATAAATATAATAAATATAAATATAAAATTTTAATAAATATATATATATTAAATTCCCGAAACAGTTTTTCATGGTAAACAACTGATGATCCCTTAAATAATGTTAGAAACAAACTAATATAATAACTGTAAAAACTAAATTGACTTACAAGAAAAGTGATTTTCCACTGAACGACCTGGGACCAGTGGCGTAGCTAGACCTTTTGCCGCCCGGGGCGGTAGTAAAATTTGCCGCCCCCCCGGCATTTGGGTGCCCGGAAAATTCGTCCATGGATAATTCGCCCATGGATAATTCGTCCATGGAAAATTTTTTGCTAGGTAGGAAAACTGGTCCATTATTATTAAGTTAACATTATTCTTAATTTTCATACCTTGCGAAAATTAGTTCTACGGTATCTAATTTTCCTAAATTCAATTAAATTAAAATTAAAATATGAAAACTGATTTTTAATATTTTTTATTCATTTGAGATTTTATCTGTTTTCCTTTTGTTTTAAGTAGATGGTGGGGGTTGCCCGGGGTGATTTTGTCCGATCCCCCAGCTAGCAATTGTAAAGTTTACAAGGAGTTATTATCCATGTTATTTGGCGAAAATTCGGACTTTAACAACAACGACAAAAAAGTAAATAAAAATGATTTTATCATTTCATAACATTTTCAGGTTTTCAAATGTTCTCATTTAAATTTATTATTATATAAAATTATAGTATAAAATTTCATATTTTTTGTTAACTTTTGTTTTTTTTAATTTTTTTCTCTACTTTCTATTTTTACCCTCTGAAAATGCCGCCCCCTCAGGTGTGCCGCCCGGGGCGGATCTCCCCCCTCGCCCCCCCCCCCCTAGCTACGCCAGTGCCTGGGACTTAAGGTTTTTTTGTTTTTTTTAGTTTTAATGGTTGAGAAACTTCCGAGACTATATATATATATATATATATATATATATATATATATATATATATATATATATATATATATATATATATATATATATATGAATAGATGAAAGGATAAAATAATCCGACGGTAGGAAATTAAAATGGAATAAGCGGAAGACCTAAAAAGTTCAACGTTTCGCCCAAATGTTATATGGGCTTTTTCAAGTGCGAACGAAAAAATGCAAAAAATGACAAAAGACGAGAAAGTCTATAAATTATGAGAAATCTATATAGTGATAGGGTTCATGTAGAGATGGAAGATATGTAAATGTGTATAGAGTCAAAGATAAATACATAGCGAAAAAAAGAAGAATTTCCAAATATGATCTAAGGTTAAGATCGGATTCTAACTCATCCTGATGAGATCTCAGTTTATAATAGCTATTGATCGATAACATCGACATGCCCGTGTCGCAGATTTTGTACATGTCTGTGTAAATAAAAATAATCATATATAAAAGCTCTATTTGATATTGAGCACTTTTTATAAACTCTGTAGATGTTTTACCTGGATTATTTATATATATATATATATATATATATATATATATATATATATATATACAGGGTGTTTCAAAAGTCTTGGGAACATAACGATTTTTAATAACTCAAAAACTATTAGGAGTTGAAAAATGAAATTGGTACCGTTGGAAAGGTTAAAGTTTCAAGTTTTGTGGGGAATCTTCAAAGTTGCTCAATATGAGCACCATTCGTCACACGGCAGACATCTAGTCGATAGTCCATTTCCTGCCAAACGCGTTCCAGCATCTTGACGTCAATGGTTCCCACAACTGCCGTTACTCGAGCCTTTAGTTCGTAAATATCTCTTGGAAGAGGCGGCACATAGACTTGTTGCTTGACAAAGCCCCAAAGGAAAAAGTCACACGGGGTAAGATCTGGAGACCTAGGAGGCCAGGGCATGAGAACGTCATCACCTCGCCCAGATCTCCCAATCCATCTACCAGGCAGCCTTGTGTTAAGAAACTGCCTTACTCTAACACTCCAGTGTGGTGGTGCACCATCTTGTTGAAAAATGAAGTCATCAGATTCTGCTTGTTCCAACTGAGCCATTAACCAGTCTTCCAGCATGTTGAAATAGGATTCACCAGTGATAGTTGCCTCTTCAAAGAAGAACGGTCCATAGACACCTTTCTTGGAAATTGCACAAAACACGTTCACTTTTGGTGAATCTCGCTCGTGCTCAAGAAGTTCATGAGGATTCTCAGTACCCCATATGCGAGTGTTATGCTTGTTAACTTTGCCATTCAGATGGAAGGTCGCCTCATCGCTAAAAACAAGCCGGTCATCAAAGCGGTTATCTTCCAACTTCTCTTGCATTGCAATGCAAAAGTCACGGCGAAGTGGCTTATCAGTGTCCTTCAACTTTTGGACCAACTTGAGCTTGTAAGGTACCATTTGCAGTCGTTTCCTTAAGACACGCCAGACAGTTGCTGGAGCAAGCTGAAGTTCCCTGCTGGCTCTTCTCACTGATTTACGGGGGCTCCGCTGAAAGGCTGTCCGAACTTGCTCAACTGCATCTTCTGAAATTGAAGGGCGACCTGTTCACTTACTTGGGCACAAACACCCATCTTTCACAAATTTAGCATGCTATCTGACAATGGATTTCCTTTCAGGGGCTTCTTTTTTAAATTTCCTGCGAAATGCACGCTGAACACATGTCCACGATTCAGTCTTTGCAAATTGGAGGACGCAAAATGCCTTGTCTTGTTTAGAGAACGCCATTACTGCACCTGGAAAGATAACACGAAAATCATTAGTATGACCAAAAACTTGATTAAGCAAGCTTTAAAATGGCACCAGTTTCATTTTTCTACCTGGAATAGTTCATGAGATATACGCATTTGTAATGTTCCCAAGACTTTTGAAACACTCTGTATATATATATATATATATATATATATATATATATTGAAATCGCTCCAGACAAAGCATGAAGCCACTTGAGGTAAGGCGCTAATAAGGAAAAAAGATGATTATCGCAAATATGACAACAGTACTCCATACCTTCATAACTTTAATCAATGTTACGGTGGCTAAGTGGTCAACGACGCGAACTGAGGACCTAGGTGTGCCCGGTTCGAATCCAGTTCGTTCCACAAAAACACTTTTATCAAAAACCCACACCTGACCCTAGGTTAATAAAATACCTTATATATATATATATACATATATAAAAAATAAAAATTTTCATCAAATTTTTTTCTCCAAATATTTCAAGGGTGTTGACGTGTCATCGTGTACGAAAAGAAAAAAAAAATAGAATCTCATTTTGATACGTGTAATGGACGGGTATTCAGAGGTTTTCAGTAAAAAAAAACTAATAAAACTTCCAAATAATAATAATAAAAAAAACTTCTAAAAAAAAAAAAACTTCTAATAAAAAAAACTTCTAAGTAATAAAAAACTTCTAAAAAAAAAAAAACTTCTAAAAAATCTTCTAAATAAAACAAAAACTTCTAAAAAACAAAACAAAAAAAAAACAAAAAATTTCTAAAAAAATAATAAAACTTCCAAATAATAATAATAAAAGAAAACTTCTAAAAAAAAACAAAATAAACTTCTAAATAAAAAAAACTCCTAAAAAAAACAAAAAAAAACTTCTAAATAAAAGAAAACTTCTAAATAAAAAAAAACTTCTAAAAAAAAAAACTTCTAAAAAAAACAATAATAATAAAAGAAAACTTCTAAAAAAAAACAAAAAAACTTCTAAATAATAATAAATTAAAAAAAAAACAACTTCCTAAATAAAAAAGGTGGCTTTCAAAACGTAAACTACTTCGGGGACTGACTCGGGAGTCTCCGTCAATACTCGGGACTGACTCTGATTCATAAGAAGTACCTTTATTTTTATTCATGCCGTTGACAGCGTGGGGGCAAAGGGTAAAATTTAACCTAAATAAACCATCTGGGCTGGTACGCCCACCGCTAGTTTCTCCCTCTTGGACGGTCTGAATAAATCCTATACAAAAAATCACGTGAATTAATTAAGTATTTTTTATTTCTGTTATAAAAGAAAATCAAATTTTACGAAGCAAAGTGCAAATATGACAGCCATTTTGGGGATTATTCAAAGGGAGATAACCGTAAATGAATTACGCTAATTCCCCTTTGAATAAATCAAAAATGGCTGTCATATTTGCGATTCCTCTTCGTAAATCGCTCAAATTTAATTTTCTTTTTATATATAAAAAAAAAACTTGATTAATTTACGTGATTTTTGATATAGGATATATTCAGCCCGTGACAGGTACATACATCAAACAGATATTCCTCAGTTTGTTATATATATATATATATATATATATATATATATATATATATATATATATATATATATATATATATATATATATAGTATGTATATATATATATATATATATATATATATATATATATATATATATATATATATATATATATATATATATATATATATATATATATATATATATATATATATATATATATATATATATATATGGGAAAATGAAAAAGGAAAACCAAAAAATGGATGTTTTTTATGTGTACATCAACGTTTCGTCTTTATTTATAAGACTTCATCAGGATGATAAAATAGAGAAAAATGTCATGCAAGCACAGATACATGTAGGGTGGACATATTGGGAAAAATAGAATGAAATAGTGGCCAACTACTGGGTGGACGTCCGTATTTGTTGGAGAAATAGAAATGAATGTAGAAAAGAATATATATATATATTTTCCGAATGTCTCCGTAATACCGGATAAGCAACCCCCCCCCCAATTTTTTTTTTTCATAAACAAAACAGCACTAATTTTTGTTATCAGGTAGTTTTGTTTATGAAAAAAATGGGGGGGGTACTTATCCGGTCTTACGGAGACATTCGGAAATATATATATATATATATATATATATATATATATATATATATATATATATATATATATAAAACAAACTGAGGAACATCTGTTTGATGTACGTACCTGTCACGAAATGAAGTTACGTGTACGTAAACGCACTAATTTTTGTTATCAGCAACAAATTTTTGATCCAAAGGATTTTGAGTGTCATCTCCCTTAGTTCCCTTGAATATAACCACAAATGCCGCTGATATATCAACATTTGATTTTTTTTTTAATAAAATAAAAACTACTTGATTAAAAACTATTTGATTAATTTACGTGATTTTTGGTATAGGATATATTCAGCCCGTGACATGTACAAACAGATATTCCTTTTGTTTGTTTTATTTTTTATTTTTCTTAAATTATCCGTTAAACTGGAGATGCACCTGTTTTTCTTCCGATTATATCGTAAGTAGATTGTATCGGTAATAATAAATAGATTTTTGCTCGAAATGGTTCCTCATTTAATATTAAAAAAAAAAAAAACAAAAACAAAAAAACAACATAAAACCAATTTTATCGCCTAAACATAATTGTTTAATTGTTTTTTTTAATTTTTTATTTTTTTATCTCAGTATGCTGGAAAACGCCAAACTCGACCATTACCAGTCCGGGTTAAAGTAAAAAAACAAAAAAAACACAAAAAAAAAAACACAAAAAAAAAACAACAACATAAAACCAATTTTATCGCCTATACATAATTGTTTAATTTTTTTTTTTTAATCTCATTATGCTGGAAAACGCCAAACTCGACCATTACCAGTCCGGGTTAAAGTAAAAAAAAAAAAAAACAACAACAAGCAAAAGAAGAAAAAAAAAACAGTTCGGTTCAAATTCTGTAGAAGTACCCCCCCCCCCCTCCTCCCAAATCAAAATTCAAAACTCAACCATCGGTTGTTGTGGAGCACTGCCTAAGTTTAATTACATCATTAGATTAAATTAAAAATAATATATAATATTCATTAGAAAGATATAACGGCTACAAAAGAAATATATTCATTGATAAAATAAACACTTCTTACCTGTTGAAAGATATGGACTCTTCCATTTATTTTCTCCGAGAGAATAGCAAAACAATTGTTGAGCGAGCACCTGTTTAAAAGAGTACGACTTCAAGGAAAAGATGGCGCCCGTTGCTATGACGACAGGCGGCCATATTGTCAACATGACGCCACGTTGAGTTTTTTTTTTTTTTTTTTTTTGCTGTAGTCTACTTACTTTTATTTATACGGCGTTGTCCGAGCAGAGAGCTTAGAGAAACATAATTCAAAATATTATGTTTACACATCTGTTCCGATGGATACTGCACCCCATAGACTGGTTTTATTTACTCCTCCCCAGGAGTTAGGCACAAGGCCAGTTTTATCTTACTCCCACAAGTAAAATGTGACCCAAGATCGGGTCGAGAAAGTGGGGGTTTAAAAGCCAGCGCTCGAGAGGTGAGCACTCTGGCCATTTAAAAATTGCCTGGGCAGCCCCGTCGGCCCATAGACTGGTATTCTCTTAGCCTTCGCGGCTTGATTTACACCGGTCTATGGGTCTGTCCTGTGCAGTTCTAGGAGGTGAACCCTCCCAGGCTTTGCCTTCTCACCCTTTGATAAGGGGTTGGTGCTTATTTACAACAGGGTCCCTGGAAAAAAATTATTTTCATGTAAAATCAGTATTTTGTACTTACTCAGCCATTGTTTCTCACTCACGGTACGTAAAAGAATTTTAAAATATCAAGTAGAACTTTAATTAGAACGATTTTTCCATTTCCATAAGGGCGATGTACAACGTCTATTCGCCGACATTTTGGGTGTGAGCGATCAATGGAATAGCCGAGGGCAATAACTCCGTTGTTATTGTTAGAATTTAAAAAAGAAAGAAACACATATGCAATAATAATAAAATATATATTTATTTAATAAAAAAAATAAAAAATTAAATAATTATTTTTTATTTCTTCACCGGGGTACTTTTCCACGATATAATTTTATAGATTAATAAAATGTAGGTGCTTATTGCCCTTGGCTATTCCATCGATCGCTCACACCCAAAATGTCGGCGAATAGACGTTGTACATCGCCCTTTTGGAAATGGAAAACTCGTTCTAATTAAAGTGCTACTTGATATTTTTAAATTCTTTTTGAACAAAAAAAAAACTCTTTTAAATAAGATAAAACACAAATAAACTTATCCAGATTAGTAGAAGAGTAACTTATCTTGCCTTTGGTAACATTTATTTGTTTCCTATTTGTTTTTACCTCTTTTTTTTCGGTCTGTTAGCTGTCGTTATAAATGCTCTTAAAATAAATAAATGCGTATTTATCAAAGTTACGTATACACGAGAAGCACAGAGACACACGATCTTGTCTGGTATACTTTTTTTAAATACGGAGATGAAGTGTTTCGTGTTAGTCGCGTTCAGCAATACAGCCAAAACGAATAAAAAAAAAACGCGCGTTCAAGTTTACGTCATAGGAAGTCCCATGAGGGCAGAGTTAGACACAAGGTCGGTCTTTAATGTGAGGAAAATCCAGCTCCTCCAAAAGGAGCACTCTGGGTTGGAACAAAAATGTTAATTCTTTAATCGTTTTTATTATGTAGAAAAAGTCCAGCTCCCCTGAAATTGAGCACTCTGTATTGGGGCAAAAATTAAAAAAATAAAAATCCAATTGCACGTACTTATTTATTTGCCTCCCCACGAAGGGTGGAGTTAGACACAGGGTTGGTTTTTAGTGTGAGGGAAATCCAGCTCCCCCAAAAGGTGCAATCTGGATTTTAATTGTTTAATCGGGATATCAATGTGGAAAAAATTCCAGCTCCTCTTAACAGGATCACTCTGAATTTGAACAAAATAAAAAAATTGCCCGGTCTTTGAAGGACAAATTATTTTCTGGAAGGAATTAAATCGAATCACATTTTATTCTTCTAAACAACATGATGCAACGTTCAACAAGAAAAACGGACGGACCCGATTCAGATATTGATTTTGTAGGAAGAAAGGTATAGATGACAAAGAAACGATAAAGAAACTTACTTTACTTTATTTATGGGAGTATAAATCCGACGAATACAAAGTATTTTCTGGAAGGGATTAAATCTAATCACATTTTATTCTTCTAAACAACATGATGCAACGTTCAACAAGAAAAACGGACGGACCTGATTCAGATATTGATTTTGTAGGAAGAAAGGTATAGATGACAAAGAAACGATAAAGAAACTTACTTTATTTTATTTATGAGAGTATAAATCCGACCAGGACAAAGTATTTTCTGGGAGGAATTAAATCGAATCACATTTTATTCTTCTAAACAACATGATGCAACGTTCCACAAGAAAAACCGACGGACCCGATTCAAATATTGATTTTGTAGGAAGAAAGGTATAGATGACAAAGAAACGATAAAGAAACTTACTTTACTTTATTTATTATGTGATTATTGTTATATATATATATTAGTGCGTATCAGCCTAAAAGAAAAGCCAAAAATGGAATTAAATTTGTCTGCGACTATTAATCCGGGGAATGGAATTAGCAAATTCTTCGGAAAACACGAACGTCTTTCTTATATCCGACATTCCGATAAGCAGGAATCATAACGTAACGATTTCTCCACGGGCTTATCATGACAAATATATCTTGAATAAAGCGAGGAAATATAAGACGCGACTTTTCTTGTTGTTTATTTTAGATGTTACACGCATCTCTATAGCATCTGCTATCCGCCAGTCCATCGCCTAAAAGTTTAAAATAGTATTTTCGTCAGTATAAAGCATTATAGGCAGCTGATAATGTTCCCACTCCGTTTATTTGCGGTTCTGCGCCTAATACGTCTTTGCTTGCCACACGCAATGAGCAGAGACGACCAGAAGATGACGGATACTGATGCCGACTCGTCCTGGATTTTCACCAGGGCCCTGTTAGCCGGATAGCTCTGGTACTTCCACGTTGACACCACCCCTACCACGGCGAGGTAGGGTTGGACTTTAGGGAGTTGTTGCTGTTGGAATATTAAGGAGGTGATGGACTATTGCTTGATTGATTAAAGATCCAAAGATTTAGAGAAGAGCGGGAAAGGTTAGGGTTATGGGTTAGGGGTTGGAGTTAGGGTTAGGGTTAGGGGTTAGGGTTAGGGTTAGGGGTTAGGGTTATGGTTAGGGGTTAGGGATAGGGTTGGGGTTAGGGTTAAGGGTTAGGGTTAGGTTTTTAGGTTTAGATTTAGGGTTAGGTGTTTAGGGTTAGGGGTTAGGGGTTAGGGTTAGGGGTTAGGGTTAGGGGTTAGGGTTAGGGTTAGGGTTTAGGGTTTAGGGTTAGGTCAGGTCTTTCACCCGAATTCTTGAACACTGGTACCACTGAAGCAATTGTCCAGCTATCAGGGAAGCAAAATTGTAGAGTTTTGAGAGGACAGGGGCCAGCTCAGCAGAGCATTTCTGTATTACTATGAATGGAATATTTTCTTGATATTTAATTTCCATTTTAAAAATTATTCCAGCAAATTTTTATAACTTTTAATTATAAAATTTTATCCGAAAAAGATATTTCTGTGACTTTCTTTTTAGTTTTATATAATCGTTTGGTGCAGGAGAGGCAGTCTATTGATGGCGGCCCACGGCCACGAATTCGGAATATGGGCGTGTTGATGGCGGCTGTTGTGACTTCGGAATAGGTCAGATAATCCGTTGTTCTGTTTTACGGCATATCAACCCTTTTTCGGGTTATTTAATGCCGAATCTGGTCATTTTGGTAAAAGTTTTTATGCTTCAAGTTCTTTATTTCTTCAATTTTTTTTGAAATTGTTGTTTATTGTTCTGGATTTTGCAGACCATGATTGAGTTTTGCAAAGAAAAAACAAACAATAAAACATCAATGTTTGGTGCATTTTTAGTCAGGCCGTCAATAACTTCAGACAGTCTGATCTGGTAGCGCCAGTAATATTGAAAGGATGTTTAATTCTGAATTTGTTAGAAATTATGTCAAGTAGTTTTGAAGCCTATAGATGGCCAAGGGATTTGGCGTAGATAGACAGATAAAACATGTTCAATTGCTTATAACATAGACGTACGTATGTTCATAAGTAAAAAAAGAGAAAAAGAAACGAAACCTAGGTATGACTAAATTGTAGATTGAATCGGACATAAGAATCCTTATCTGGATTGCAAAGATGTTTGTTTTTGTGGGTTAAAATATTTCCAAAAAACAAATTAGAAAACAGCAAATAAACACACAAAATAAAGACAATATTGATATGCCCGATTTTTTACGGAGATTCAAAAACAATAACACCAAAAGAAAGTGGGGAAACACATCTTGATGTTGATGCCTTTCTTTTTATGTAGTTCGTTCTGAATGCGTTTTTTGGTGCAGTATTCGATCCAATAGTTTTAGAGGCTATACTTATTTGGTGCAGT
>OY744553.1:48769192-48804192 GCA_963556195.1 Sepiola atlantica | reverse complement strand
TGGGGAAATGAAAAAGGAAAACCAAAAAAATGGATGTTTTTTATGTGTACATCAACGTTTCGTCTTTATTTATAAGACTTCATCAGGATGATAAAACAGAGAAAAAATGTCATGCAAGTACAGATACATGTAGGGTAGACATATTGGGAGGAAAAATAAAAATAAATAATGGCCACTACAGGGTGGACGTCCGTACTTGTTGGAGAAATAGAAATGAATATTGAAGAAAATGAGTGGGGAAAAATGGAAGGATGGGGTGAGCAAGGACTACTGTGGCTGGTGGTAAGAGAAAGAGGTGGGGGATGAGCAGGGGTAAAGTGGATGGCAGAGAGGGAGTGGAGGAAGAGGGGGAGGGAGGTGTTTGACCAGATGGCTGCGGTCAAGATTGAAGGGGAAAAGTAAGTTGGAATGTTTGTGTATGGGGGGTGTATGCAGGGAAAGGAGGATGGGTAGAGAAGGGGGGGCTGTGATTTTGGTGGATGGGCGAAAGTTATGGTCTTAGAGAGCGTTTTGAGAAAATGAGGGAATTTAAGAAGGGGTATGGGAGAAAATAGTTGAGAGGGGGAGAGGGAGGATTTGTTGTGATAGGGTGTGAAATATTTGAAATATTTGGAAAATGATAGCAATGAGTGAGGGATTGGAGGGGTGGAGGAGGGCGCTGATTGAAAGGGTGGGTATGGAATATTTGAAAATATTTGGAACATAAGAAAGTTTATTTAGACTGCAGTATTAAAAATGTGAGGGAAAAAACGGAATATATATATATATATATATATATATATATATATATATATATATATATATATATATATATATTGAAAAGCCTTGGCTTAAGGAAAGAATAATAAACATAATTTTATTACAGAATATACCTCGCATCGAAGTTTGAAATAAATCTGGACATTCGTACATGTTTATCACTCTTCTTTCATCTATCTTTATATATATATATATATATATATATATATATATATATATATATATATATATATATATATATATATATATATATATATATTAAAATTATGAAAATAATGAAAAAAAAAATGGTACCAGCCTAAGCTGACACCACACAAAATATCTGCATAGGGTCAAAGAGGGTGCGAAGACCGAGGAGGGACAGCACAAACCAGACCTCCACTGAAAGAGTGCGGAGAGTGCTGAGACCTTGGGGAGGCTTATTGCTACTCAAATCCCAGAGAAGACCAATGGTCGCTGCCAGCGAGAAATTAATGGTAGACGACTGTTGAGATACCGCAAAACTATTTGCGGTGGGTATCGAAAAGAGGTGGAGAGTACTGAAAATCTTGGGAGGTTTGTTGTCACTCAGACTCCAGGGAACACCATCGGTTGTTGTCGGTGAGCAATCACTGACGATGACTTTGTGAGAACTGCTAGTGAGTACAAATAATAATAATAATAATAATAATAATAATAATAATAATAATAATAATAATAAAAATAATAAAAATAATAATAATAATAGTAATAAATATATTAATAATAATAATAATAAATATAATAAGAATAAATATAATAATAATAATAAAAATAATAATAGATATAATAATAATAAAAATAATAATAATAATATTAATAAATATATTAATAATAATAATAAATATAATAAGAATAAATATAATAATAATAATTAAAATAATAATAGATATAATAATAATAATAATAATAATAATAATAATAATAATAATAATAATAATAATAATAATAATAATAATAATAATAAAATTTTAAAAAAATAAGTATTAAAAAGCCTTGAATCACTAGAAACAATAAAAAAAAAACTGAAAAAAAAAGACTGGGAGAAATTGGAATCAAAGGGATCATTGAAACTATACAGCAATGATCAAAACAGCTGCAATCTTAAGAAAAAAATCCTTGAATGCGGAAACCAAACCCGCATAAGCTACGAAGGGTCACATGGAATCTACAACAGGAAGAAAACAAAACCACAGAAAGAACACCACATCACAAAGGAACAGAAACATCACTTAATGAGTCCTCCGCAATAAATTAAATCGACCTCAGCTGATACAACACAAAAATGAACCAATGAACAGAAATAGCAAGAAACACTATAAGCTCCACCGCTCCCCTCAAGAAAAATAATAATAATACAAATAAATAAATAAATAAATAAATAAAAGATATATAAATAAATGATAATAAAAAAATGGTACCAGCCTAGGTTGACACCACACAAAATATTTGCATAGGGTCAAGGAGGATGAGAAGACCGAGGACGGACAACACAAACCAGACCTCCACTGGAAGTGCAGACAGTGCTGGGACCTTGTGGAGGCTTATTGCCACCCAAATCCCAGAGAAAACCAATGGTCCTTACCAGCTAGAAATCACTGGTAAACGGCTGTTGCGATACTGCAAGGTTATTTGCGGTGGCTATCGAAAAGAGGAGGAAAATACTGGAAATCTGGGGAGACTTGTTGTCACTCAGACTACAGGGAATACCACCGGTTGTGGGTGAGCAATCACTGATGACCTGTGTGAGAACTCCTAGTGAGTACAAATAATAATCCTATATAGCATATATTAATGTAACTTTTTTAAATGCAGGATAAATAAAGTCAAATCTACAGAATCATCATGAATTTGGGAATTTATATTCTAAATTACTTTCAGTGAGATGAGCACATGAATTTTTTGTAAATGTTTCGTTGGTCTGTTAACCTAAACCTTGAAATAACATTTTTTAAAGTCTGTCACGATAAAGTTTGGAAAACATTTTTGTTGGTCTTTCACGGTTAAGCTTGAAATAGGATTTTCGTTGGTCTGTCATACTTCAGCTTGATATGAAGTGTTCGTTGGTCTGTCATGGTTAAGTTCGAAATAGCATTTTCGTTGGTCTGTCACGCTGAAGTTTGAAATAACATTTTCGTTGGTCTGTCACGCTTAAGTTGGAAATAACATTTTCGTTGGTCTGTCACGTTGAAGTTTGAAATAACATTTTCGTTGGTCTGTCACGTTGAAGTTTGAAATAGCATTTTCGTTGGTCTGTCACACTTAAGTTTGAAATAACATGCTCGTTGGTCTGTCACGCTGAAGTTTGAAATAACATTTTCGTTGGTCTGTCACGCTGAAGTTTGAAATAACATTTTCGTTGGTCTGTCACGTTGAAGTTTGAAATAACATTTTCGTTGGTCTGTCACACTTAAGTTTGAAATAGCATTTTCGTTGGTGGGTCACGCTTAAGTTTGAAATATCATTTTCTTCAGTCTGTCACACTTAAGTTGGAAATAACATTTTCGTTGGTCTGTCACGCTGAAGTTTGAAATAACATTTTCGTTGGTCTGTCACGTTGAAGTTTGAAATAACATTTTCGTTGGTCTGTCACGCTTAAGTTGGAAATAGCATTTTCGTTGGTGGGTCACGCTTAAGTTTGAAATAGCATTTTCGTTGGTCTGTCACGCTGAAGTTGGAAATAGCATTTTTGTATGTCTGTCACGCTTAAGTTTTGAATAGCATTTTCGTTGGTCTGTCAGGTTTCATTTTGAAATAGAATTTTCACTGGTCCATCACGCTTCAGTTCTAAGTAGCATTTTCTTTGCTAAACGCGCCGATTGAATAGACGTAACAATCGTTAGAAAATCCTTTCTTGTTATTTTTTTTAATTAAAGAATATGTTTTTTAATTTATATTTTTTGGGCCAGGAAAAAAATAAAGTTAAAAAATTGCGAAGAAGTCTTAGAAGTTTGAATACTAAGAATGCGATAAATTGGAAATGCGGAGAAGAGGAATGAAAAGAGCCCGAAACGAAAAAGTCGGAATTGGTGAAATGTTGAAAAAGAACGAAAACAAGAGAAATAAATCAAAGAATTGGAAGAAAATGTGGAAAAAGTACGAAAAGAAGAGAAATAAATAAACGAATTGGAAGAAAATGTTGGAAAAGAACGAAAATAAGAAAAATAAATAAACGAATTGGAACAAAATGCTGAAAAAGAACGAAAAGAAGAAAAATAAATCAAAGAATTGGAAGAAAATGTTGAAAAAGAACGAAAATAAGAAAAATAAATAAACGAATTGGAAGAAAATGTTGAAAAAGTACGAAAAGAAGAGAAATAAATAAAAGAATTGGAAGAAAATGTTGAAAAAGAACGAAAATAAGAAAAATAAATCAAAGAATTGGAAGAAAATTTTGGAAAAGAACGAAAATAAGAAAATGAATCAAAGAATTGGAAGAAAATGTTGAAAAAGTACGAAAAGAATTAGAAGGAAAAAATGCGAAAAGTGGAAAAAATATTCGAATGTTTTACGGCATTTCAACCTTTTTTCGGGTTATTTTAAATTCTTCAAATTCTTAATAACTTAAAATATTTATTCATAGTGTTTGGTTGGGTTCTTTTGTTTTACGGCATATCAACCCTTTTTTCAAGGTCAGTTAATGCCGAATCCACTTATTTTGGTAAAAGTTTTTATGCTCTAACTTTTTAATATTACTATTAAAGGTGTCTGCTTGTTTTACGGCATATCAACCCTTTTTTCAAGGTTAGTTCCTGTCGAATCCTGTTATCTTAAATATTTTTGTATATTTAAAGTCCTTAATATCTTTAATATTAATTAAATAGAAAAAATGGGGGAATAAGGAAAAGAGAAAAAATATTTATTTCTAGTTTCGTTTCTATTTTTTTACGGCATATCAACCCTTTATTGAATGCAGTCATTTTGGTTCAATTTTTTATGCTTCAAGTTCTTGATAGAGGGGAAAAAAAGAGAGACAATATAAGAGACAAAATTAATAGTTGATGAAAAATAAAAAAAAATAAAAAAATAAAGAAAGGATGAAAGAAAGGGGGAATTGGATAACAGTTAAAAGAGAAAAGGAAAATGAAAGAAATGAAGTTTAATGGCTGATAAAAAGAAATAAATAAATAAAGAAAGAAAGAAATGAAGTTTAATGGCTGATAAAAAGAAAGAAATAAAGAAAGAAATAAAGAAAGAAATAAAGAAGAAAAATAGGAAAAGAAATAATGACAGAAAGAGAGAGAGAGAAAGAGAGGGAGAAGGAGGGAGAGAGGGAGAGAGAGGGAGAGGGAGGGAGAGAAGGAAATAAATAGTAGACAAATAAAAGGAAAAATGAAAGAGAGAGAGAAAGAGAGAGAGAGGGAGAGAGAGATAGAGGGAGAGAGAGAAGGAAAGAAATAGTAGACAAAGAAAAGGAAAAATGAAAGAAAGAGAGAAAGAGAGAGAGAGGGGGAGAGAGAGAAGGAAAGAAATAGTAGACAAAGAAAAGGAAAAATGAAAGAAAGAGAGAGAGAGAAAGAGAGGGAGAGGGAGGGAGAGAAGGAAATAAATAGTAGATAAAAAAATAAGACAAAGATGAAGGAAAAAAAAAATGAATGAAAAAAAGACAATAAAGAAAAAAAAATGGCCGCTAAGGAAGAAAATGGCGGACACAAAAAAAATCGAAAACAAAAAAAAAAACAACAAAAAAAAGAGAAACGTCGATGAAGCCAATAAAAAAAATGGATGAAAAAAATGTAAAACTTGAAGATGAATTCAATAGACCCGAAAAGTAACACAAAAAAGTTAATACAAAGCTGATAAAATAATATAATCTAAAAAAAAATAAATAAATGAATAAAATCAAAAAGTTGGAACGAAGACTAAAAATGGAAGGACGACGAAGACGAAACGAAGAATAAGAATAAGAATGAAGTAAAAACTAAAAAGTAATTATCGAAGCTGTATCTGCAGCAAATACGTTTTTATTTTGTCAGCACAATGGAACCGGCGAGGAAGCCGTAATGTTGGTCAACGGCAAAAAGATGCCGTTTCAAATCCAACGGAAAAACTAGAAGTGCCAAAGACGATTCTGTGTTGGAGAAGGGCGGACCTCTCGTAGAAAGGAAGATGAGAACGGGCGAGGGTGGGTGGGGGTGGGGGGGGGGGAGAAACGCACAAAGAAAAAGAAATACTACTAAAACCGATGATGATGATGACGATGATGATGATGACGATGATGATGATGATGACGATGATGATGATGATCTTCTTCTTTCGTGTGAATCAGATGATTCTGATGTTGGCATTAGTTTCCGCGATGTTTTACTAGTTAGAAATCTTTCTGGAAAGACATCGGGTACTCACGGGAAGGACCACGATAAGGTTGCCAACATCCCTTAGTGAAAGTGGTACTGTGGAACCGACTGGATTCGAACTTGGAACACCCAGGTCTTCAGTCTGTGTCGATATCCACTTAACCACCGCCAAATGATGATGATGATGATGATGATGATGATGATGATGATGATGATGATGATGACGACGATGATTGAAAGGGATATGGAACACGAAGAAAGAGAAAGTCAATAGAATGCCAATATTCGTAGGAGCACTAGAAACAGTCCCGAAAAACCTCGACTAAAAAATAAAAAAAGGCTGGGAGAAATTGGAATCAGAAGGGAGATTGAGACTATACAACGGGGAGAGCAATGATGAAGAAAAAAAACCCCCGAATTTTAAGGAAAATTCTTAAACACCCCACATAAACTACGAACGCTAACCAGTCACGTGGAACTTTGCAATAGAAATAAAACAGTACCCCCCCCCCCAAAAAAAAAACACCACATGAACCCCAGGGGATTGAAACTGCATGAAATTTCATCAAATTCCCCACCCCAAAAAAAAAAAACAAAAAAAAACACACCACATTAACCCCAGGGAATTGAAACAGCAAGAAATTTCATCAAATGCCCCCCCCCCCACAAAACAAACCAAAACAAAAAACAACAACAACAACAATATGGTGCTATCTGACTTGGCTGATACCATACAAAATAGTCGTGAAGGGTCAAGGAGGATGGAAAGCCCAATGAGGGAGAGCACTAACCAGACCTCCACTGGATGAGTGCGGAGCGTAGTGAGACATTGGGGAGGTTTATTGCGACCCGAATCCAGGGGAGACCAATTATCATTGCCAGCGACCAAACCAATGGTAACCGGCTGTTGCGATAACGCACAGTCATTTGCAACGGTGATCGAAAGAGGTGAAGATTACTGGAAATCTGGAGAAACTTGTTGTCACTCAGACTCCAGGACCTGTGTGAAAACTCCTAGTGAGTTGGGAATAATAACTAGCGGGGTACGTGGAAATTCCACAGGTGTATCCTTCATCTGTTATATATTGCTACCGTGCTCAAAGGAGTCTATCTTCATCGCCCGAAAAGACAAGTAGGAATTTGGGACATATTTCCATTTTTATGAACGTCCGGCACGAACGCAGACCCCACGATATTATTGCAACCTAAGCACTCTGGTTAATGTAGCTTCAAAATAGATCTGTTTATGGTAGTCTATCTTCAAAACCCTTGTCAGAGTTTGTGAAATATCTCCATTCTATGGCTGTCCGGCGCGAACGCAGACCCCACGATATTATTGTACCACTCTTGGACTGAACAGTTCGATGTTTTAGTCCGAGTGTCACATTCGACACAACATCAGTTGAAATTAAATCAAATCTGTTTTCTATTATTTCGATGATCGGGTGATCCTATCTTTAAAAAAAAAGTGTAGATGGTGATAATGTACGCACGCACATGAAATTGCTGTAGCATATTATTATATAGACAACAACAACAACAACAAAAATGACAACAACAACGACGACGACAATTACAACAACAACAACAGAAACAGCAACAACAACAACAACAGCAACAACAACAGCAACAACAACAACAACAACAGCAACAACAACAACAACAACAACAGCAACAACAACAACAACAACAACAACAACAACAGCAACAACAGCAACAACAACAACAACAACAACAGCAACAACAACAACAACAACAGCAACAACAACAACAGCAACAACAACAACAGCAACAACAACAACAACAGCAACAACAACAACAACAACAACAGCAACAACAACAACAACAACAACAACAACAACAACAACAACAACAACAACAGCAACAACAGCAACAACAACAACAACAACAACAGCAACAACAACAACAACAACAGCAACAACAACAACAGCAACAACAACAACAACAACAACAGCAACAACAACAACAACAGCAACAACAACAACAACAACAACAACAACAACAACAGCAACAACAACAACAACAACAGCAACAACAACAACAACAGCAACAACAACAACAGCAACAACAACAACAACAACAACAACAACAACAACAACAACAACAGCAACAACAACAACAACAACAACAACAACAACAGCAACAACAACAACAACAACAACAACAGCAACAACAACAACAACAACAACAACAGCAACAACAACAACAACAACAACAACAATAAACACAGCGACAACAACAGCAAGAGCAGCAACAGCAGAAACAACAACTACTACGACGAAGACAACAACAACGACAACAACAACAAAGGAGGAGGTCATTCATGGTGTTATATTATGAGGGGCCCTGTATGCCTAAAAGCGTGTAGGTCCACTAGTTTTAATTGTGAGAGGGTGAACTTTGTTTGAGTTAAGTGCATCCATTTTGGGACAAATAGATTTGTTCTCAGTATGAGTAATCCCAAGAAGTCATAACCACTGGTGAAACCTGGCCGACTTCGAAAGTTGAGGTCAAGCCAGCTCTGGTTATGATTTGTATGACAGGACAAAGGACAGTGACGTCATTTGTTGATGTCGAAAACGAGAAATGAGATGAGTCCGTCATGGGATCGTCGTGAGAGAAAGCGGACGAAATTGTCCAAAGATGTAGACAAATAAGTTCAGACTGCGTCTCTAAAAACGAGACAGAAGATCGACATCTCGCCCCGTCTACAGAATTTAGAAGTTAGCAGATAAGACAAGAAGAAAAGAAGAAGCAACATTAGATGACCACTCTCACCCGAGTAAAAGAATATTCAGACCAATAAATCGGTCACGACCCTCTAGGAACGTCATTGGAGTTCTTTCTCTCCCTCTGGGAGAGTTTTCCGTTTCAGGGAACTGATGCCCCACGCCAGCAAACGGGAGGCCACTAGACAAAGGATGAAAAACCCACGGCAGAGCTATCAACGACGAAGAGATCCGGCCATGGTAATTAATTGGGACCGGTATGTAACAACGGGAAAATGGTCACATGACAACAGAGCAGACACTACACTCCCCCACCTCGAAAAAGGAGGTAATGCATGGTAAGATTATCTCATGCCAACAGGACAGATACTACAACAACTCTTCCCTCAAAATAGGAGGAGATAATGCCTGGGAGAATTATATCATGACAACAGAACAGATACTACAATAACTCTTCCCTCAAAATAGGAGGAGATAATGCCTGGGAGAATTATATCATAACAACAGAACAGATACTACAATAACTCTTCCCTCAAAATAGGAGGAGATAATGCCTGGGAGAATTATATCATGACAACAGAACAGATACTACAATAACTCTTCCCTCAAAATAGGAGGAGATAATGCCTGGGAGAATTATATCATGACAACAGAACAGATACTACAATAACTCTTCCCTCAAAATAGGAGGAGATAATGCCTGGGAGAATTATATCATGACAACAGAACAGATACTACAATAACTCTTCCCTCAAAATAGGAGGAGATAATGCCTGGGAGAATTATATCATGACAACAGAACAGATACTACAATAACTCTTCCCTCAAAATAGGAGGAGATAATGCCTGGGAGAATTATATCATGACAACAGAACAGATACTACAATAACTCTTCCCTCAAAATGGGAGGAGATAATGCCTGGGAGAATTATATCATAACAACAGAACAGATACTACAATAACTCTTCCCTCAAAATAGGAGGAGATAATGCCTGGGAGAATTATATCATGACAACAGAACAGATACTACAATAACTCTTCCCTCAAAATAGGAGGAGATAATGCCTGGGAGAATTATATCATGACAACAGAACAGATACTACAATAACTCTTCCCTCAAAATAGGAGGAGATAATGCCTGGGAGAATTATATCATGACAACAGAACAGATACTACAATAACTCTTCCCTCAAAATAGGAGGAGATAATGCCTGGGAGAATTATATCATGACAACAGAACAGATACTACAATAACTCTTCCCTCAAAATAGGAGGAGATAATGCCTGGGAGAATTATATCATGACAACAGAACAGATACTACAATAACTCTTCCCTCAAAATAGGAGGAGATAATGCCTGGGAGAATTATATCATGACAACAGAACAGATACTACAATAACTCTTCCCTCAAAATAGGAGGAGATAATGCCTGGGAGAATTATATCATGACAACAGAACAGATACTACAATAACTCTTCCCTCAAAATAGGAGGAGATAATGCCTGGGAGAATTATATCATGACAACAGAACAGATACTACAATAACTCTTCCCTCAAAATAGGAGGAGATAATGCATGGGAGAATTATATCATGACAACAGAACAGATACTACAATAACTCTTCCCTCAAAATAGGAGGAGATAATGCCTGGGAGAATTATATCATGACAACAGAACAGATACTACAATAACTCTTCCCTCAAAATAGGAGGAGATAATGCCTGGGAGAATTATATCATGACAACAGAACAGATACTACAATAACTCTTCCCTCAAAATAGGAGGAGATAATGCCTGGGAGAATTATATCATGACAACAGAACAGATACTACAATAACTCTTCCCTCAAAATAGGAGGAGATAATGCCTGGGAGAATTATATCATAACAACAGAACAGATACTACAATAACTCTTCCCTCAAAATAGGAGGAGATAATGCCTGGGAGAATTATATCATGACAACAGAACAGATACTACAATAACTCTTCCCTCAAAATAGGAGGAGATAATGCCTGGGAGAATTATATCATGACAACAGAACAGATACTACAATAACTCTTCCCTCAAAATGGGAGGAGATAATGCCTGGGAGAATTATATCATAACAACAGAACAGATACTACAATAACTCTTCCCTCAAAATAGGAGGAGATAATGCCTGGGAGAATTATATCATGACAACAGAACAGATACTACAATAACTCTTCCCTCAAAATAGGAGGAGATAATGCCTGGGAGAATTATATCATGACAACAGAACAGATACTACAATAACTCTTCCCTCAAAATAGGAGGAGATAATGCCTGGGAGAATTATATCATGACAACAGAACAGATACTACAATAACTCTTCCCTCAAAATAGGAGGAGATAATGCCTGGGAGAATTATATCATGACAACAGAACAGATACTACAATAACTCTTCCCTCAAAATGGGAGGAGATAATGCCTGGGAGAATTATATCATAACAACAGAACAGATACTACAATAACTCTTCCCTCAAAATAGGAGGAGATAATGCCTGGGAGAATTATATCATGACAACAGAACAGATACTACAATAACTCTTCCCTCAAAATAGGAGGAGATAATGCCTGGGAGAATTATATCATGACAACAGAACAGATACTACAATAACTCTTCCCTCAAAATAGGAGGAGATAATGCCTGGGAGAATTATATCATGACAACAGAACAGATACTACAATAACTCTTCCCTCAAAATAGGAGGAGATAATGCCTGGGAGAATTATATCATGACAACAGAACAGATACTACAATAACTCTTCCCTCAAAATAGGAGGAGATAATGCCTGGGAGAATTATATCATGACAACAGAACAGATACTACAATAACTCTTCCCTCAAAATAGGAGGAGATAATGCCTGGGAGAATTATATCATGACAACAGAACAGATACTACAATAACTCTTCCCTCAAAATAGGAGGAGATAATGCCTGGGAGAATTATATCATGACAACAGAACAGATACTACAATAACTCTTCCCTCAAAATAGGAGGAGATAATGCCTGGGAGAATTATATCATGACAACAGAACAGATACTAAAATAACTCTTCCCTCAAAATAGGAGGAGATAATTCCTGGGAGAATTATATCATGACAACAGAACAGATATTACAATAACTCTTCCCTCAAAATAGGAGGAGATAATGCCTGGTAGAATTATATCATGACAACAGAACAGATACTACAATAACTCTTCCCTCAAAATAAGAGGAGATAATTCCTGGGAGAATTATATCATGACAACAGAACAGATACTACAATAACCCTTCCCTCAAAATAGGAGGAGATAATGCCTGGGAGAATTATATCATGACAACAGAACAGATACTACAATAACCCTTCCCTCAAAATAGGAGGAGATAATGCCTGGGAGAATTATGACAACAGAACAGATACTACAATAACTCTTCCCTCAAAATAGGAGGAGATAATGCCTGGGAGAATTATATCATGACAACAGAACAGATACTACAATAACTCTTCCCTCAAAATGGGAGGAGATAATGCCTGGGAGAATTATATCATGACAACAGAACAGATACTAAAATAACTCTTCCCTCAAAATAGGAGGAGATAATTCCTGGGAGAATTATATCATGACAACAGAACAGATATTACAATAACTCTTCCCTCAAAATAGGAGGAGATAATGCCTGGTAGAATTATATCATGACAACAGAACAGATACTACAATAACTCTTCCCTCAAAATAAGGGGAGATAATTCCTGGGAGAATTATATCATGACAACAGAACAGATACTACAATAACCCTTCCCTCAAAATAGGAGGAGATAATGCCTGGGAGAATTATATCATGACAACAGAACAGATACTACAATAACCCTTCCCTCAAAATAGGAGGAGATAATGCCTGGGAGAATTATGACAACAGAACAGATACTACAATAACTCTTCCCTCAAAATAGGAGGAGATAATGCCTGGGAGAATTATATCATGACAACAGAACAGATACTACAATAACTCTTCCCTCAAAATAGGAGGAGATAATGCCTGGGAGAATTATATCATGACAACAGAACAGATACTACAATAACTCTTCCCTCAAAATAGGAGGAGATAATGCCTGGGAGAATTATATCATGACAACAGAACAGATACTAAAATAACTCTTCCCTCAAAATAGGAGGAGATAATTCCTGGGAGAATTATATCATGACAACAGAACAGATATTACAATAACTCTTCCCTCAAAATAGGAGGAGATAATGCCTGGTAGAATTATATCATGACAACAGAACAGATACTACAATAACTCTTCCCTCAAAATAAGAGGAGATAATTCCTGGGAGAATTATATCATGACAACAGAACAGATACTACAATAACCCTTCCCTCAAAATAGGAGGAGATAATGCCTGGGAGAATTATATCATGACAACAGAACAGATACTACAATAACCCTTCCCTCAAAATAGGAGGAGATAATGCCTGGGAGAATTATGACAACAGAACAGATACTACAATAACTCTTCCCTCAAAATAGGAGGAGATAATGCCTGGGAGAATTATATCATGACAACAGAACAGATACTACAATAACTCTTCCCTCAAAATGGGAGGAGATAATGCCTGGGAGAATTATATCATGACAACAGAACAGATACTAAAATAACTCTTCCCTCAAAATAGGAGGAGATAATTCCTGGGAGAATTATATCATGACAACAGAACAGATATTACAATAACTCTTCCCTCAAAATAGGAGGAGATAATGCCTGGTAGAATTATATCATGACAACAGAACAGATACTACAATAACTCTTCCCTCAAAATAAGAGGAGATAATTCCTGGGAGAATTATATCATGACAACAGAACAGATACTACAATAACCCTTCCCTCAAAATAGGAGGAGATAATGCCTGGGAGAATTATATCATGACAACAGAACAGATACTACAATAACCCTTCCCTCAAAATAGGAGGAGATAATGCCTGGGAGAATTATGACAACAGAACAGATACTACAATAACTCTTCCCTCAAAATAGGAGGAGATAATGCCTGGGAGAATTATATCATGACAACAGAACAGATACTACAATAACTCTTCCCTCAAAATAGGAGGAGATAATGCCTGGGAGAATTATATCATGACAACAGAACAGATACTACAATAACTCTTCCCTCAAAATAGGAGGAGATAATGCCTGGGAGAATTATATCATGACAACAGAACAGATACTAAAATAACTCTTCCCTCAAAATAGGAGGAGATAATTCCTGGGAGAATTATATCATGACAACAGAACAGATATTACAATAACTCTTCCCTCAAAATAGGAGGAGATAATGCCTGGTAGAATTATATCATGACAACAGAACAGATACTACAATAACTCTTCCCTCAAAATAAGAGGAGATAATTCCTGGGAGAATTATATCATGACAACAGAACAGATACTACAATAACCCTTCCCTCAAAATAGGAGGAGATAATGCCTGGGAGAATTATATCATGACAACAGAACAGATACTACAATAACTCTTCCCTCAAAATAAGAGGAGATAATGCCTGGGAGAATTATATCATGACAACAGAACAGATATTACAATAACTCTTCCCTCAAAATAGGAGGAGATAATGCCTGGGAGAATTATATTATGACAACAGAACAGATATTACAATAACTCTTCCCTCAAAATAGGAGGAGATAATGCCTGGGAGAATTATATTATGACAACAGAACAGATATTACAATAACTCTTCCCTCAAAATAGGAGGAGATAATGCCTGGGAGAATTATATCATGACAACAGAACAGATATTACAATAACTCTTCCCTCAAAATAGGAGGAGATAATGCCTGGGAGAATTATATCATGACAACAGAACAGATATTACAATAACTCTTCCCTCAAAATAGGAGGAGATAATGCCTGGGAGAATTATATCATGACAACAGAACAGATATTACAATAACTCTTCCCTCAAAATAGGAGGAGATAATGCCTGGGAGAATTATATCATGACAACAGAACAGATATTACAATAACTCTTCCCTCAAAATAGGAGGAGATAATGCCTGGGAGAATTATATCATGACAACAGAACAGATATTACAATAACTCTTCCCTCAAAATAGGAGGAGATAATGCCTGGGAGAATTATATCATGACAACAGAACAGATATTACAATAACTCTTCCCTCAAAATAGGAGGAGATAATGCCTGGGAGAATTATATCATGACAACAGAACAGATATTACAATAACTCTTCCCTCAAAATAGGAGGAGATAATGCCTGGGAGAATTATATTATGACAACAGAACAGATACTATTATTACCCTCAACACTAAGAGGTAATGTCTGTGAAGTTGCTCTCATGGCAACAGAAGATATACGACACTGGAGGGGGGGGGTCTTAAAAAGGAGAAGGTAATGCCCGTGAGGATGGTATTATGCTGAATGAACATATATTACACTATCCCTACCCCACAAAAGGAGGAGGTAATGCATGGAAGGATGGTCTCATGACAACAGAACAGATTACACCGTTCAAACGAAGAAGTAATGCCTGGGAGGATTGTCTAATGATAACGGAACAGATACTACATTGCACAAAGGAGGAGGTAATGCCTGATAGAATGGTCTCATCATAACAGAACAGATACTACACTTCCTCCAATCTCGAATTAAGTATCGATGATTCTGTGTTGGTGAAGGGCATACCTCGCGTAATGGAGATTAGAATGGGGGGAAAAGGTAATACCAAATAATAATAATAATAATAATAATAATAATAATAATAATAATAATGATAATGATGATGATGATGATGATGATGATGATGATGATGATGATGATGATGATAATGATAATGATAATAATGAGCCCAAGGGAACTGACACAACTAGAAACCCCATAATATGACTATCCCCCCTCCACAATAAAGTGGCACCAGCCTTGGCTGATTCAACACAAGGATCATGAGAATCAAGGAGGAAAGAGTTTTTCGGTTAATTTAATTAGAAGTGCAATTTTCAGCGTTTTTCATATGTACGCTTCTCTGTACAAACACCCAATTTATTTTTTGTTTACTTACTCATTTGTGAGGTCGGGAAAAATCAGAAAAATGCAGCCGATTTATTGTCCGCCATTTTGGCTGTCAAACGACGAATTCACCTAACTTTATATGGCAGAAAGAAGAGAAAAAAATGTATCCACTATAAATGTTTTCTTAGTCGGAATAAGTATTTTCAGAAAGAAACCTTTCGTGAAATAAAGTGTTTTCCTGCCAATAACGGAAGAAATGGAAATTTTAGGCTAGTTTGAATCAAGTATCGATATGTCAGACGGATTGCTATTTTGAAAAATCTACAACTTGATATGTTAGAAGAAGATAGAAACGATAAACAAAAGCAAGATAAAGAAAAATGACGTCATTTTTTTCTAGAACGCGGGCACACTAGTTATAAGCAGCAGCAAAGATAAAATGCGAATTTAATAATGCAGGAAAACAGTATAAACAACAATAATGGTATTTGGTTTTGAAAGAGAAACGGAAAGACCAGATTGAGAATTAACCAAGATGGCGTCGTCGTGTAAGCATGTACTCGACGCGATATCTTGTTTAAGTCTCCATCAGAATATTCGAAAGGAATGAACCAAAAAATGCGAGTTAAAAATAAATAAATTCTTTAGTTAATTTTTTTTTTTTAAATCAGAGTGCAAAGAATAAACACCATGAAAAAAAGTAAATTAAAAAAAAATTAAAAGGATAATTTTTTTTGTGGAAAAATAAGACGCGTGAAGACCCAAAATGATACCCCCTCTTCTCCCCGTCAATCCTCGCAAACAAACGAAGGGTTTCTTCTTCTTCTTCCGTTTCTTCTTCTTCTTCTTCTTCTTCTTCTTCTTCTTCTTCTTCTTCTTCTTCTTCTTCTTCTTCATTCGGCAGCGCTACAGATGCATCTCACTTCTACGGCTTGTGCAAAGGAATAAGGATTTCCTTCTTTTTTTTGTTGTTGTCGTTTTTGTTGTTGTTGTTGTCGTTGTTGTCAAGCCGTTGTCGCTTCGTGAAAGCATCTCATCACCTCAGCGTTTTCACCGTGATGCCCTCCCTCCCTTCCAAACCCAGATCCCCTCTCACGGGCCGCGAACCCCACCATCCATCCCAGATTTCGAACTTGCAAACACACTTCCTCTTTACCCCACGGACAACAGAGCAAACTGTATCGTCACAAATAGTTTGAACACGTTGTGTTGTGCGTGTAAACTCAACGTGTATGACACACACACACGCACACACGCAGACACAGAGACACAACGACACACAGAGACACTCACACACACAGACACACACACAGAGAGACACACACACAAAGAGACCCCCCCCCACACACACACAAAGAGACACACACAGACCCCCCCGCACACACACACATACACCCACGTACACACAGACACACCCACACACATACACACATACACACATACACACAGACACACAGACACAGACACACACACATACACACAG
Organism: Sepiola atlantica; assembly: GCA_963556195.1. NCBI lineage: Eukaryota > Metazoa > Mollusca > Cephalopoda > Sepiida > Sepiolidae > Sepiola > Sepiola atlantica. The sequence continues at coordinate 48,786,831 of OY744553.1, read as the reverse complement.
AGACCCACACATACACATATACACACAGACACATACACACATACACACATACACACACATACACCCATACACCCATACACACACAGACACACACACCCACATACACACACATACACACATACACACAGACACATACACACACAGACAAACGCACACATACACACATAAACACATACACACATACACACACATACACACACATACATACATACCCACCCATACACACGCATACACACATACACACACACATACACACACATACACACATACACACACACATACACACACACATACACACACACATACACATATACACATTAAACCAATAAGCGGTGATTATCAAGAATAACAGAAAAAAGGGGTCAGAAAACAAAAAAAACAAACAAACAGTACACAAATAACTGTAACCAAAAGCAATAAAAATTACTTTTCAACCTACCTGGATAAGTTTTTTTGTGTTTTAACTTATTTTAAAATGTTCCACTCCAAGGTGACCAATTGTTGGGATCTAGATTTTACTCCCCATTAAAAACCGACTTTGTGCCTAGCTCTTCCCTCGCACGGGGAGTCGGACGCGAGAGTGATAGATAGTGTATAAAATAAGAGCAGCCGGGGGGGGGGACAACACACAGTGAGAGAGGGTGAGAGTGATGTACAGAAACCTAGTTAGAAATGGGTCTCTTAATAAGTTAATTGCAAATTACGGCTAGTGTAATAATATAAGCTATTTTTAATGGTACGTAGTCGAACCCAGCGACCGATGAAAGTTAAAACAATGCTCGACCATGCGGCTTACATTTTTGAAGTGCAGAACGGGTTTGCACTGCACGTCTCCTCCTAAGGGCAGTCCCAGTCAGGCAAAGGGACTTTCAAGTATGGAGATCTCTAACTCCCATAAAGGGGGTCACTATCTTTGCCACATTATGGTTATAATAGACTATTCCAATCATTTAAAAAAAAAATTCTTTTGTTTCTTTATTACCATAAACAGTTAATAAACACAGAGAAAAAGGAGAGAGACGGAAGCGAGAGTGATGGATAGTGTATAAAATAAGAGCGGGGGAAAACTACATACTGAGAGAGAGAGAGAGAGAGAGAGAGGGTGAGAGTGATGTATAAACACTTAGTAAGAGTTGGGTTACTTGACGAGTTAATTGCAAATTACGATTAGTATAATAATATAAGTAATATAAGTACTCTAATTAATGTAGTTTCAGAATATAACCCTAACCCTAACCCTAACCACTAACTCAAAAAGTCTTGTAGGAGTTTGTAATATTTCCATGGACGTCCGCTGCGAACAAAAACTCTACGATATTATTGTACAATTTTGGGACAGACCAGATACTACATTTTAATCATAGCCCGAAGGTCAAGTAACTTATTGGCCTTTTGGCCAAGATCAAAGTGTAGTATCTGTTCCGATGGATACTACACCCCATAAACTGGTATTGTCTTGGCCTTCGGGGCTTGATTTACGCCGGTCTATGGGTCTGTCCTGTGCAGTTTTAGGAGGTCCACCCTCCCAGGCTTTGCCTCCCCTCTTTGAGAGGGGTAAGTTTATTGCTTACTGCCTGAGGCGCCTCTACCGGGGAATGCCGACGGAGCTGTCCAGGCATTTTTGTAGGCCAGAGTGCTTACCTTCTCGGGCGCTGGCTTTTCAAGTCCCACTTTCCCGACCTTGTGTCACATCTTAGCTTGTGGGAGATAGATAAATAGAATAGCCCGAAGGCCAAGAAAATGTATAGCGTCATCAAATGAAAATATTTTTTTTAACATTGCATCTTCGGTACTCGAGCGATCTCGTTTTTCAAAAAAGGGTGCATGGTGATAACATAGGTACGAACATGCAATTGCCGCAGCGTAATATTATATAGATAACTTGAAAAATACTTATCACAGGGCGAGTAAAATAGACATATAATGAGACTAAACCTTATGTTTAGAATTCGTATTCCAATCTTGCTTCATTGATGTCGATTGACTAAAAGATTAAAATCAAGATATAATGATAGTGAACCTTAAGTCTAGAATACTTACTCCAATTTTGATAAAAAATAATTACATGATTTTGATTCTAAAAAATGTCTAAAATGAAAAGATTAAGCTTAAAGGGGCTTAAGAAGAAATTGAAATTCAGGGAATGTTGCTTAAGGGGTCTTAAGGAGAAATTGAAATTCAGGGAATCTTGCTTAAGGAGTCTTAAGAAGAAATTGAAATTCAGGGAATCTTGCTTAAGGGGTCTTAAGAAAAAATTGAAATTCAGGGAATCTTGCTTAAGGAGTCTTAAGAAGAAATTGAAATTCAGGGAATCTTGCTTAAGGGGTCTTAAGAAGAAATTGAAAATCAGGGAATCTTGCTTAAGGAGTCTTAAGAAGAAATTGAAATTCAGGGAATCTTGCTTAAGGAGTCTTAAGAAGAAATTGAAATTCAGGGAATCTTGCTTAAGGGGTCTTAAGAAGAAATTGAAATTCAGGGAATCTTGCTTAAGGGTCTTAAGAAGAAATTGAAATTCAGGGAATCTTGCTTAAGGGGTCTTAAGAAAAAATTGAAATTCAGGGAATCTTGCTTAAGGAGTCTTAAGAAAAAATTGAAATTCAGGGAATCTTGCTTAAGGAGTCTTAAGAAGAAATTGAAATTCAGGGAATCTTGCTTAAGGGGTCTTAAGAAGAAATTGAAAATCAGGGAATCTTGCTTAAGGAGTCTTAAGAAGAAATTGAAATTCAGGGAATCTTGCTTAAGGGGTCTTAAGAAAAAATTGAAATTCAGGGAATCTTGCTTAAGGAGTCTTAAGAAGAAATTGAAATTCAGGGAATCTTGCTTAAGGGGTCTTAAGAAGAAATTGAAAATCAGGGAATCTTGCTTAAGGAGTCTTAAGAAGAAATTGAAATTCAGGGAATCTTGCTTAAGGGGTCTTAAGAAAAAATTGAAATTCAGGGAATCTTGCTTAAGGAGTCTTAAGAAGAAATTGAAATTCAGGGAATCTTGCTTAAGGGGTCTTAAGAAGAAATTGAAATTCAGGGAATCTTGCTTAAGGGTCTTAAGAAGAAATTGAAATTCAGGGAATCTTGCTTAAGGAGTCTTAAGAAGAAATTGAAATTCAGGGAATCTTGATTAAGGGGTCTTAAGAAGAAATTGAAATTCAGGGAATCTTGCTTAAGGGTCTTAAGAAGAAATTGAAATTCAGGGAATCTTGCTTAAGGAGTCTTAAGAAGAAATTGAAATTCAGGGAATCTTGCTTAAGGGTCTTAAGAAGAAATTGAAATTCAGGGAATCTTGCTTAAGGGGTCTTAAGAAGAAATTGAAATTCAGGGAATCTTGCTTAAGGAGTCTTAAGAAGAAATTGAAATTCAGGGAATCTTGCTTAAGGGGTCTTAAGAAAAAATTGAAATTCAGGGAATCTTGCTTAAGGGGTCTTAAGAAGAAATTGAAATTCAGGGAATCTTGCTTAAGGGTCTTAAGAAGAAATTGAAATTCAGGGAATCTTGATTAAGGAGTCTTAAGAAAAAATTGAAATTCAGGGAATCTTGCTTAAGGGGTCTTAAGAAAAAATTGAAATTCAGGGAATCTTGCTTAAGGGTCTTAAGAAGAAATTGAAATTCAGGGAATCTTGATTAAGGAGTCTTAAGAAAAAATTGAAATTCAGGGAATCTTGCTTAAGGAGTCTTAAGAAGAAATTGAAATTCAGGGAATCTTGCTTAAGGGGTCTTAAGAAGAAATTGAAATTCAGGGAATCTTGCTTAAGGGTCTTAAGAAGAAATTGAAATTCAGGGAATCTTGATTAAGGGGTCTTAAGAAGAAATTGAAATTCAGGGAATCTTGCTTAAGGAGTCTTAAGAAGAAATTGAAATTCAGGGAATCTTGCTTAAGGGGTCTTAAGAAGAAATTGAAATTCAGGGAATCTTGCTTAAGGAGTCTTAAGAAGAAATTGAAATTCAGGGAATCTTGCTTAAGGGGTCTTAAGAAAAAATTGAAATTCAGGGAATCTTGCTTAAGGAGTCTTAAGAAGAAATTGAAATTCAGGGAATCTTGCTTAAGGAGTCTTAAGAAGAAATTGAAATTCAGGGAATCTTGCTTAAGGGGTCTTAAGAAAAAATTGAAATTCAGGGAATCTTGCTTAAGGGGTCTTAAGAAGAAATTGAAATTCAGGGAATCTTGCTTAAGGGTCTTAAGAAGAAATTGAAATTCAGGGAATCTTGATTAAGGAGTCTTAAGAAAAAATTGAAATTCAGGGAATCTTGCTTAAGGAGTCTTAAGAAGAAATTGAAATTCAGGGAATCTTGCTTAAGGGGTCTTAAGAAGAAATTGAAATTCAGGGAATCTTGCTTAAGGGTCTTAAGAAGAAATTGAAATTCAGGGAATCTTGATTAAGGGGTCTTAAGAAGAAATTGAAATTCAGGGAATCTTGCTTAAGGAGTCTTAAGAAGAAATTGAAATTCAGGGAATCTTGCTTAAGGGGTCTTAAGAAGAAATTGAAAATCAGGGAATCTTGCTTAAGGAGTCTTAAGAAGAAATTGAAATTCAGGGAATCTTGCTTAAGGGGTCTTAAGAAAAAATTGAAATTCAGGGAATCTTGCTTAAGGAGTCTTAAGAAGAAATTGAAATTCAGGGAATCTTGCTTAAGGGGTCTTAAGAAGAAATTGAAATTCAGGGAATCTTGCTTAAGGGTCTTAAGAAGAAATTGAAATTCAGGGAATCTTGATTAAGGGGTCTTAAGAAGAAATTGAAATTCTGGGAATCTTGATTAAGGGGTCTTAAGAAGAAATTGAAATTCATCGAATCTTGCTTAAGGGGTCTTAAGAAGAAATTGAAATTCATCGAATCTTGCTTAAGGGGTCTTAAGAAGAAATTGAAATTCAGGGAATCTTGCTTAAGGGGTCTTAAGAAGAAATTGAAATTCAGGGAATCTTGTTTAAGTGGTCTTAAGAAGAAATTGAAATTCATCGAATCTTGCTTAAGGAGTCTTAAGAAGAAATTGAAATTCAGGGAATCTTGCTTAAGGGGTCTTAAGAAAAAATTGAAATTCAGGGAATCTTGCTTAAGGAGTCTTAAGAAGAAATTGAAATTCAGGGAATCTTGCTTAAGGAGTCTTAAGAAGAAATTGAAATTCAGGGAATCTTGCTTAAGGGGTCTTAAGAAAAAATTGAAATTCAGGGAATCTTGCTTAAGGGGTCTTAAGAAGAAATTGAAATTCAGGGAATCTTGCTTAAGGGTCTTAAGAAGAAATTGAAATTCAGGGAATCTTGATTAAGGAGTCTTAAGAAAAAATTGAAATTCAGGGAATCTTGCTTAAGGAGTCTTAAGAAGAAATTGAAATTCAGGGAATCTTGCTTAAGGGGTCTTAAGAAGAAATTGAAATTCAGGGAATCTTGCTTAAGGGTCTTAAGAAGAAATTGAAATTCAGGGAATCTTGATTAAGGGGTCTTAAGAAGAAATTGAAATTCAGGGAATCTTGCTTAAGGAGTCTTATTAAGAAATTGAAATTCAGGGAATCTTGCTTAAGGGGTCTTAAGAAGAAATTGAAAATCAGGGAATCTTGCTTAAGGAGTCTTAAGAAGAAATTGAAATTCAGGGAATCTTGCTTAAGGGGTCTTAAGAAAAAATTGAAATTCAGGGAATCTTGCTTAAGGAGTCTTAAGAAGAAATTGAAATTCAGGGAATCTTGCTTAAGGGGTCTTAAGAAGAAATTGAAATTCAGGGAATCTTGCTTAAGGGTCTTAAGAAGAAATTGAAATTCAGGGAATCTTGATTAAGGGGTCTTAAGAAGAAATTGAAATTCTGGGAATCTTGATTAAGGGGTCTTAAGAAGAAATTGAAATTCAGGGAATCTTGATTAAGGAGTCTTAAGAAAAAATTGAAATTCAGGGAATCTTGCTTAAGGAGTCTTAAGAAGAAATTGAAATTCAGGGAATCTTGCTTAAGGGGTCTTAAGAAGAAATTGAAATTCAGGGAATCTTGCTTAAGGGTCTTAAGAAGAAATTGAAATTCAGGGAATCTTGATTAAGGGGTCTTAAGAAGAAATTGAAATTCAGGGAATCTTGCTTAAGGAGTCTTAAGAAGAAATTGAAATTCAGGGAATCTTGCTTAAGGGGTCTTAAGAAGAAATTGAAAATCAGGGAATCTTGCTTAAGGAGTCTTAAGAAGAAATTGAAATTCAGGGAATCTTGCTTAAGGGGTCTTAAGAAAAAATTGAAATTCAGGGAATCTTGCTTAAGGAGTCTTAAGAAGAAATTGAAATTCAGGGAATCTTGCTTAAGGGGTCTTAAGAAGAAATTGAAATTCAGGGAATCTTGCTTAAGGGTCTTAAGAAGAAATTGAAATTCAGGGAATCTTGATTAAGGGGTCTTAAGAAGAAATTGAAATTCTGGGAATCTTGATTAAGGGGTCTTAAGAAGAAATTGAAATTCATCGAATCTTGCTTAAGGGGTCTTAAGAAGAAATTGAAATTCATCGAATCTTGCTTAAGGGGTCTTAAGAAGAAATTGAAATTCAGGGAATCTTGCTTAAGGGGTCTTAAGAAGAAATTGAAATTCAGGGAATCTTGTTTAAGTGGTCTTAAGAAGAAATTGAAATTCATCGAATCTTGCTTAAGGGGTCTTAAGAAGAAATTGAAATTCATCGAATCTTGCTTAAGGGGTCTTAAGAAGAAATTGAAATTCAGGGAATCTTGCTTAAGGGGTCTTAAGAAGAAATTGAAATTCAGGGAATCTTGCTTAAGGGGTCTTAAGAAGAAATTGAAAATCAGGGAATCTTGCTTAAGCAGTCTTAAGAAGAAATTGAAATTAAGGGAATCTTGCTTAAGGGTCTTAAGAAGAAATTGAAATTCTGGGAATCTTGATTAAGGGGTCTTAAGAAGAAATTGAAATTCATCGAATCTTGCTTAAGGGGTCTTAAGAAGAAATTGAAATTCAGGGAATCTTGCTTAAGGGGTCTTAAGAAGAAATTGAAATTCAGGGAATCTTGTTTAAGTGGTCTTAAGAAGAAATTGAAATTCAGGGAATCTTGCTTAAGGGGTCTTAAGAAGAAATTGAAATTCAGGGAATCTTGCTTAAGGGGTCTTAAGAAGAAATTGAAAATCAGGGAATCTTGCTTAAGCAGTCTTAAGAAGAAATTGAAATTCAGGGAATCTTGCTTAAGGGTCTTAAGAAGAAATTGAAATTCAGGGAATCTTGATTAAGGGGTCTTAAGAAGAAATTGAAATTCTGGGAATCTTGATTAAGGGGTCTTAAGAAGAAATTGAAATTCATCGAATCTTGCTTAAGGGGTCTTAAGAAGAAATTGAAATTCATCGAATCTTGCTTAAGGGGTCTTAAGAAGAAATTGAAATTCAGGGAATCTTGCTTAAGGGGTCTTAAGAAGAAATTGAAATTCAGGGAATCTTGTTTAAGTGGTCTTAAGAAGAAATTGAAATTCAGGGAATCTTGCTTAAGGGGTCTTAAGAAGAAATTGAAATTCAGGGAATCTTGATTAAAGGGTCTTAATTAGCGTTTTATCACTATGGATCAAATTTAATGCAAATCTGAAATAGTCGAATTTTCGAATGGGAAGTTGCGCCCATATTGTTTTATTTTTTAAAGTATTTTTCACTTCCTAAGCGGTAAAGAATATGGCATTAAGTCGCCCTTAAGACATGTCATTATTTTTAAAAGTTATATATATATAGTTATTAATTCTTTTTTTCCTACATAAAAGTAATCCATGGACACATGTTTCTGGCTATCAGCCGCTATCAGCAAGACTAACCTGGGCAAGGAACGAACCTACGATATTACTGTCTGCAGTTTGGCGTTTTACCAGGAGTCCACAACCACCTTGTCGAAATATGTACGATTTTTTATCTCCATAATATTACGTAGTTTTTGTTGTTATTGTTTTTACTGGCGATAGAAGCATAGGCCCTTTTCTTCGTATTTTCCACTTCCTAAGCGGTAAAGAATATTGCTTGATATGGATAGAGATAATAGATTTGAAACTTTAGCGTGACAGACTAACCAACTTATACATGGATCGACAGACAAAGCTATCACAGATATGGCGAAGACGCAGAAATATTTTTCCTTGTATTTCACTTGGACGGTTCTGAGCCTAGTCCGCCGGGGTCAAGTGTGAACGCATCATACCTTCACCTGTTGTATTGTGATTTGTTACGCTTGCATGTCTGCTCGGAGAGAGAGAGAGAGAGAGAGAGAGAGAGAGAGAGAGAGAGAGAGAGAGAGGGAAAGAGAGAGATAGATGGGGAGAGAGATGGGAAAGAGAGAAAGGGGAGAAAGCGAGAGGGAATATATAGAGGAAGACAGAAAAGAGAGAGAGAGAGAATATATATATATATATATAATTCTATTTAATACGCACATAAAAGTAATCCATGGACACGTGTTTCTGACTCGCCTATAAAAATAATTACACAGAAATACATCGTATATTTGGGTGATAAGAATCGCACATATTTCTACACAGATCGTCTTGGTACAGTTTTAGAACGCTGGACATCAACATCGAGGGTTCGATCTCTGTGTAAGTTAATCATGCTGATGACGGTTGTAAGCCAGAAACACGTGTCCATGGATTACTTTTATGTGCGTATTAAATAAAATTATATATATTAACGTAAAAAATACGTCCTATAATGAGGGCGACTAGTAGTGCAGTTTTCTCCATCTTAATCAATTGAAATAATAACATCTAACGCTGCAATCACCTATAAAAATAATTACATAGAAATACATCGTATATATATATATATATATATATATATATATATATATATATATATATTATAATGTATATATACACAGAGAGGCAGGTAAGGAGAGGAGGATATGTATAAATATATATAGAGAGAGGTGCGAGTAGAGAAAAGATAGAGAGGGGGAGAAGAGGCGCGCGACAGATGGATGGGGAGGGTTAGATAAAGAGAGAAAGAGAGAGAGAGATGAAGAGAAGAAAGAGAGAGAGAAAAAAGAGAAAGAGAAAGAGAGAGTCAGAGTTGAAGAGAAAAAAGAGAGAGAGAGAAAAACGAGACAGAAAGAGAGAGAAAAAGAGAAAGAGAGAGAAAGAGAGAGATGAAGAGAAGAGAGAGAGAAAAAAGAGAAAGAGGGAGAGAAAGAAAGAGAGAGAGAAAAAAGAGAAAGAGGGAGAGAAAGAAAGAGAGAGAGAGAGAGAGAGAGAAAGAGACAGAAAGAGAGAGAGAGAAAGAAAGAAAAAGAGAGAGAAAAAGAGAAAGAGAGAGAGAGAAGGTGGCGCAAGAACTATTTCTTTCTACTGTTGAGTTCTACCGATTCTCTCTTCTCATCTCTCTCCCCTCCCCTCTTTCCCCACTCTCCCCACCCCCTCTATCTCCCTCCCCTCCCCTCCCCTCCCTCCACTCTCTCCCTCCCGCACCACCGCCGGCTTAAGGGAAGCTGGACGTGATGGGGGAAGGAAGCAGGGACTTTTCACAGTTTATCATCACTTTTCCAAGTTTCCCGGTCGTGGAACTTGTCAGGTTTTGGGAAACCTTACCAGTCGTGATTAGCGAGGCGCTAACATTAAAACTAGGATCACAGGGAAGGTTGCATCGCAGGATATTAGGGCCGCAGGCTTCTTCGGGCTTCTTCCATCTCTCACGCTCACTATGTACGATTATTCACTGGGCTTCATCTACACGTGGACGCCAGGGACCGGGGAGGGGCGAGGGTTCATGTGTGTACGCGCGATGGTGTGTGTGTGTGTGTGTGCACTGGATTTATTTTTGTGTCTGTGCGTTTTATTATGATTGTTCACGCAAGATGGATAGATATGGGTCTATTAATGGCAGTCAGTTTGCAACTTTCACAACATCTCTCTCTCTCTCTCTCTCTCTCTCTCTCTCTCTCTCTATATATATATATATATATATATATATATATATATATATATATATATATATATATTTGGTTCTCTCCAAATATGATCTGAGGTTAAGATCGGATTCTAACTCTGCCTGATGAGATCTCAGTTTATAGTAACTGTTGATCGATAACATCGACATGCCAGTGTCGCAGATTTTGTACATGTCTGTGTAAATAGAAATGATCATATATAAAGCTCTATTTTGATATTGAGCACTTTTTATAAACCCGGTTGAAATTCTTTGGATTACCACCCTGTGGATGTTTTTACCTGGATTATTACCATTATATATATATATATATATATATATATATATATATATATATATATATATATATATATATATATATATATATATAATGAAATAATAAAATAAGGTGCCAATCAAATTTTATTAGAATTCAAAATTCAAATATCTCAACGTCCTTAACTCATGAGTTTTCAAAGATAATTCTTCTCCTCAGAGGACCATTACCGCAGTGACGTTACTGCAGGTGATAAAATTACACTTTGAAAATATATAAAAATATATTAAAAAATACGTAAGAGTACATAACACATCCAATATATCAAGCCAAAAACATACTTATTTGTTAAAGTTATAAAATCCTAAAATTCTAATAAAATTTGATTCGCACCTTATTTTATTATTTCATATCATATTATGCTATTAATGCTCTATCTAGTATATTGAGCTTCAGTCTTTATCCGGATGTTTTACTAATTAAAAGATATTAGTTGCCTATTATATCTTTTGTTGGATTTACTTCATATATATATATATATATATATATATATATATATATATATATATATATATATATATATATATATATATATATATATATATATATATAATATGTGTTATTGTTTATTATTTATGTACGTATACGTTTCGTCCTTTTTAAATCGGGACTCATCAGCATAGAGCATTGACTATTCACTACCGGTCATGCGATTCGAAACCCCGGACTACAAGTATTTTTCAACTCAAATCCGACGTCTTTAACTGCTCGGCCAATTTTAAACAGCAAATGAACGATGATAATTTAAACACTTTATCGACCGGCTTAACGTCTAAGCATTCTACTTCTTTTAAGGGAAGGAACGATGCATTATAAAGCAAGTGACGTCATGCTGTGTTAATACTACCATTACAGTGCTCTACTTTTTCGAGGAGCGACAAATAATATATATATATATATATTTTGGGGAAATGTGAATAAAAATATATATAATTAGTATTAATTTTTATTTATACAAACATTATTGGTTACATATATGCATACATGTTTCAGTTGTACTCTTCACAGAGAGTCAACCTCTTCATGCTAAAGAAGACAAGAAAGAGTACAACTGAAACATGTATGCACATATGTAACCAAAAATGTTTGTATAAATAAAAATGTATACTAAAGAACAGCTCTGCTTGTTATTGAGCACTTTTTATAAACACTGGAGTTTCAACGGATTTGCATCTACAGAAACTAATACAGTACCATATATATATATATATATATATATATATATATATATATATATATATATATATATATATATATATATATATATATATATAAAGGGTAATGCAGTATTAGTGCAGTTCCAACGTGAGAAAAGTATATATGTAAAGGAGTAAGGCTACCAACATCTGTAAAAGGCTTTTTTCCAACATTTATTTATTATTTTGTTATTTTATCATTTTAGAATTTTATATAACGCGTTTCAAGCGGTGGTCCGCTATCATCAGATATGTAAATCCATTTGAAGAAATGTCTTTCGATTTGAAAGAGTGTTGTTTCATATATATATATATATATATATATATATATATATATATATATATATATATATATATATATATATATATATATATAATAATAATAATAATAATAATAATAATAATAATAATAATAATAATAATAATAATCCAGGTAAAACATCCACAGGGTAGTAATCCAAAAAATTTCAACCGGGTTTATAAAAAGTGTTCAATATACAAATAGAGCATTTATATATGATTATTTTTATTTACACAGACATGTACAAAATCTGCGACACTGGCAAGTCGATGTTATCGATCAACAGTTATTATAAACTGAGATCTCATCAGGCAGAGTTAGAATTAGATCATATTTGGAAAGAACCTCACTTTATAATAACTGTTGATCGATAACATCGACATGCCAGTGTCGCAGATTTGGTACATGTCTGTGTAAATAAAAATAATCATATATATATATATATATATATATATATATATATATATATATATATATATATATATATATATACTGTAAGTATTTTTTAAATTGTTTTTTTTATACCTGCAGACGATATCGTTTCGGATTTCTACCTCATCAGTGCAGAAGTGGCGGTTGTAGGTGGTTGCATGGGATCGAACGCAGTTCGTAGATTCAGCCTAGAATCACAAGCGACCGCGAGAAACATATATATATATATATATATATATATATATATATATATATATATATATATATATATATATATATATATATATGATTATTTTTATTTATACAGACATGTGCATAATCTGCAACACTGGCATGTCGATGTTATCAATCAACAGCTGTTGGAAAATGAGATCTCACCAGGCGGAAAGAAAATCCGATCCTTAGTCTCGGAAGTTTTTCGACCATTAAAACTATATGAAGAAAAAATAAAAAAATAAAAAAATAAAAAAACAAAAAAACAAACAAAAGAAAATAATAATAATAAATAAACAACCCCCCCCCAAAAAAAACAAAAGCAAAAAGAAAAAAACAAAAGCAAAAAGAAACAAAACAAAAACGTACAAAAAAAACAAAAACACTTTTAGTCCTAAGTCCTTTTGTGTAAAATAACTTTGCTTGTAAGTCAATTTACTTTTTAGCAGTCACTATATTATTTTGCTTCCAAGAATTTACGCTAGTCTTAACATTATTTAAGAGATATATATATAGCAAGTAAGCTACAAATAAACGTTTTTTTTTCACCCCAAGAAGGAGTTCAAAGCCCTTGTACTCACGTAGTAAATACTGAAACCATATTTATGGCAAGTAAGTTACACAGAAACGTTTTGTCTTAACATTATTTAAGAGATCATCAGTTGTTTACCATGAAAAAAAACTGTTTCGTGAATTTAAAAACAAAACAGTATTTTATCTCATGGCTTCCCAGCAGAGTTGATCAGACCCCCCAACAAAACAAGAACAAAAACGTTTCGGATATTAGATCTAAGTTTTTGTTCCAGATGAATATTTAAAAATGTCCTCCTTACTCGTCTGTGTCTAAGAAAATGTATCCGTTATTTACAAAAATTTGCTGTATTTTTAATAAAAATGTTCGGACGAATCAATTATTTGGTTACTTATAGTTTATGTATTTATATTATTATTTATATTTAGTTTAATTAAAAATATTTAAAAATTAAAAAAATAAATATATATACATGTTTTTTTTATCAATTTTTTTTATTAATTTTAGATATTTTGAGACAGGGCGTCGTAGTCTAATGGTAAAACACTTGACAACAACATTGAAGGTTCGATCCGTGTCTAAGTTAGTAATGCTGATGGCGGCTGTGAGCAAGAAATACGTGTCCATGGATTACTTTTATGTAAGTATAAAATTAATGAAAAAAAATATATACTAAAAAATATATATACTATGCGTTATATATATATATATATATATATATATATATATATATATATATATATATATACTAAAAAATATATATACTATGCGTTATATATATATATATATATATATATATATATATATATATATATATATATATATATATATATACGTTTATACATTTTCTAGATAGTTTTGGATTTGCTCTATCAATCTACTTTGATTAATTTGATATGACTTAAAAGCATCAGGATGGCGGGTAATTTCCTTATTTAATTGTTTAACTATTTTATTTTGATTGCAACATTGTTTAATAATTCTTATTATTAAAGCAGAAATTGAGGGTATAAAATCTATTAATTTTAAGGTAACACGAGCAATATATATATATATATATATATATATATATATATATATATATATATATATATATATTAATTGATCAAGTTCAAATGTGTTAAAAAAATTAACATAAAACCAAGTTTTTCAAGAGTGCTCAATACCAAGTAGAGCATTTATAAAATTAAATAAACAATATGATAGCCTTACGTCAATCAACCAACGTTTCAATGCGTATTACCGCATCTTATCAAAGGCAGAGTTAAAATAAATTCAAAATATTTGATAAGATGTGGTAGTACGCATTGAAACGTTGGTTGATTGACGTAAGACTATAATATTGTTTATTTAATTTTATATATATATATATATATATATATATATATATATATATATATATATATATATATATATATATATATATATATATATATATATATATATATATAGTTTCGGAAGTTTCCTAACCATTAAAACTATATAAAAAAAACAAAAAAACATTTCAGTCCCAAGTCATTCGGTGGAAGATCACTTTTATAAGTCAATTTACTTTTAGCAGTTACTATATTAGTTTGCTTCCAAGAATTTACGCTAGTCTTAATATTATTTAAGGGATCATCAGTTGTTTACCATGAAAAACTGTTTCGGGAATTGAAAAACAAAACAGTATTTTATTTCATGGTTTCCCAGCAGAGTTGATCAGACCCCACTTCCCTTAAAAGGCAAGAACATAAACGTTCCGTATATTAGATCTAAGTTTTGTTCCAGATAGACGTTTAAAAAAAAATGTCCTCCTCACCTGCGCTGCTCGTCTGTGTCAATAAATTGTATCCGTTCTATTTATCTTCCTCCCACAAGGTAAGATGTGACACAAGGTCGGGAAAGTGGGAAAGAACCAGCGCTCGAAAATTTGAGCACTCTGGCTATTTAAAAATAGCTCCGTTAATTACAAAAAAATGTGTTTGTATTTTAAAGTGTTCGGACGAATCCATTACACTACTTTTTAGATGATTTATAGTTTTATGTTAAAAATTTTTAAAAAATTTCAATATATATATATATATATATATATATATATATACCCATACCCACTCTCTACCCATCCTCCTTTCCCTGCATACACCCCCATACACAAACATACCAACTTACTTTTCCCCTTCAATCTTGACCGCAGCCATCTGGTCAAACACCTCCCTCCCCCTCTTCCTCCACTCCCTCTCTGCCATCCACTTTACCCCTGCTCATCCCCCACCTCTTTCTCTTACCACCAGCCACAGTAGTCCTTGCTCACCCCATCCTTCCATTTTTTCCCCACTCATTTTCTTCAACATTCATTTTTATTCTCCAACAAGTACGGACGTCCACCCAGTAGTGGCCATTATTTCATTTTATTTTTCCTCCCAATATGTCTACCCTACATGTATCTGTACTTGCATGACATTTTTTCTCTATATCATCATCCTGATGAAGTCTTATAAATAAAGCCGAAACGTTGATGTACACATAAAAAACATCCATTTTTGGTTTTCCTTTTTCATTTTCCCATCACGTCGGATTACCTTCATCCTTCTCTTCCCATATATATATATATATATATATATATATATATATATATATATATATATATATATATATATATATATATACATTTTTTTCCTTAATATAATTAGTATATGTGTTATATATATACGTTTATACATATTCTACATTATTTTTATTTAGATAGTTATGGATTTGCTCTATCAATTCCTTTTGATTAATTTGATATATATATATATATATATATATATATATATATATATATATATATATATATATATATATATATATATATATATTAAATTGTAATTTTTAACATTAACACACAATAATTTTCTATTTTTACATTACAAAGTCCGTGGGCAGTTCGAGGATATAAATGCAGCTGTCTTGTATGGTATGAATTGCAGGCGTTCAATCTTGCAAAGGTGATTGTCCGGTCGTAATTCGAACGGGCACACGTCAGGTCGACAACGCGCGCACCGGCCCGCCCGTTACCATAAAAGCCGAACCGCAGCTGCCTCGGCGGAGTAACCGGACACCTTCGCATTCACATAGATATTGACACATGGACGCAGAAGTCAGACTGACATTGCTCCCAACAAAAGAGCGACAAGAGCACAGGTTAACGGTTCCGACCTTGACCCTCCCCCATACTCTAGCACGAAAAAGGGGTCTTCATTTATGGGACATATTTGTTCCCGTCACACTTTTAGAGGACCCTTTCCAAGATTTTATTTATAATAAACAAAAAAAAAAAAGTCTCAAAATATACGCGTTTAGTGATAAAAAAAGATTCTTCCTACCTATACAAGCGGATATGATAGAGATGGAGCATGCAGAAGATTGGTGATGCCCTAGTGACGTCCCGATGATGCCTTCGTGATACTCGGGTGATGCCCTGGTCATGTATTTGTGAAGCCGTGTGATGCCCTAGTGATTCGCTGGCGATGCTCTAGCAATGCGCTGGTCATGTTCTGATGATACGTGTGATGCCCGAGTGATGCCATGGTGAGATCTTGTTGGTGTCCTGGTATTGCCATGGTAACGCCCTGGTGATGCGCTGATGATGCAGTGCGATGCCTTAGTGATGCCTTAGTGATGCCCTGGTAATGGCTTAGTGATAATCTAGGGTGCCCTAGTTACACAGGTGATGCCTGGATGATGCATTGATCATGTCCTAGTGATGCCCTGGCTATAACATTGTAACACCCTTGATGATGACTTGTTGATGCCTTTTTGATGCCCTGGTGATGCTTGGATGATTCCCTAGTGATGCCGTGCTAATGCACTGGGGATGAACTAGTGATGCCTTGATGATGCCTTGTTGATGCCTTTTTGATGCCCTGGTGATGCTTGGATGATTCCCTAGTGATGCCTTGCTAATGCACCGGTGATGAACTAGTGATGCCTTGGTGATGCCTTGTTGATGCCTTTTTGATGCCCTGGTGATGCTTGGATGATTCGCTAGTGATGCCTTGCTAATGCACCGGTGATGAACTAGTGATGCCTTGGCGATGTTTTGGCGATGCCCTAGTTAATCTCTTGGTGATGCTATGGTAATGCCCTAGTGATACCCTGCCATAGTGACGCATAGGTGATTCTCTAGTGATGTCCTAGTGATACCCTGGTGGTTTTCTAGTGATGCCCTGGTGATGCCCTGAGTGCCCTGGTTACGCATAGGTGATAACTGGGTGATGCATTGATAATGTCCGGTTGATGCCCTGGCTATACCCTTGTTGATGCCTTGTTGAT
This sequence comes from Sepiola atlantica, assembly GCA_963556195.1. Lineage (NCBI taxonomy): Eukaryota > Metazoa > Mollusca > Cephalopoda > Sepiida > Sepiolidae > Sepiola > Sepiola atlantica. Next base: position 48,769,686 of record OY744553.1, on the reverse strand, counting down.
TCCTTGCTGATGCCCTGGTGATGCTTAGTGATACCCTTGGTGATGCCCTGGGTTGCCCTAGTGATGCCCTGGTAATACTCTAATAATGCTTCGGTGATGCCCTGAAACACAAAAATATGTCAATTGGTATAAAACATCGACGTTTCAAACTTTTACGTCTGCTTCGTACAACTCCGAGCGTTTGCGGTCGACGAAGGAAGCAGAAATTTTAAACGTTTATTTACTTCTGTCATGTCGGTGTAAATAAGAATAATCATTTTACAGATTTCCGTTTTGTTACCTCCAACCTATAAGTGAACCCCATTTTTTAACGGTTGTGGGGGTTAAGGTGATGAAGGACGTTTACGCTGGAATAAGAAACCGTCCGCCATTTTGAAAACGAACACTTCGCAATCGCAGGTAAAACAGGAAGCTAGGTCATCGTCTATATTGTCTATTTGTTTTTACTTCCGGTTTATTTGTTTTTACTTCCGTTTTATGACTGTCTGTTTCTT
>OY744553.1:48759192-48766692 GCA_963556195.1 Sepiola atlantica | reverse complement strand
TTGAATGTGTTTAATTCTTCATCGCTGAATGTGTTTAATTTTCAGCGTTAAATGTGTTTAATTTTTCATCGCTGAATGTGTTTAATTCTTAATCGTTGAATGTGTTTAATTTTTCATCGCTGAATGTGTTTAATTTTCAGCGTTAAATGTGTTTAATTTTTCATCGCTGAATGTGTTTAATTCTTAATCGTTGAATGTGTTTAATTTTTCATCGCTGAATGTGTTTAATTTTTCATCGCTGAATGTGTTTAATTCTTCAGCGTTGAATGTGTTTAAGTTTTCATCGTTGAATGTGTTTAATTTTTCATCGTTGAATGTGTTTAATTCTTCATCGCTGAATGTGTTTAATTTTCAGCGTTAAATGTGTTTAATTTTTCATCGCTGAATTTGTTTAATTCTTAATCGTTGAATGTGTTTAATTTTTTATCGCTGAATGTGTTTAATTTTCAGCGTTAAATGTGTTTAATTTTTCATCGCTGAATGTGTTTAATTCTTAATCGTTGAATGTGTTTAATTTTTCATCGCTGAATGTGTTTAATTTTTCATCGCTGAATGTGTTTTATTCTTAATCGTTGAATGTGTTTAATTTTTCATCGTTGAATGTGTTTAATTCTTCATCGTTGAATGTGTTTAATTTTCATCGTTGAAATTAACAATTGGTAACGATGGTTGAGAGTGTGCATAATTTGATTATTTAAGAAGACAGCTCAACAAGAATTTGTTAACATTGGACTTGAAAACTACCATGTTGTAGTCAACCGGGAAGCAAACCCGTGGTATTGTGTCACACAGACGGGTAGTTCTTGGAAAGAAAATTTGCTCATGGAAGTTCCGTTAAGTTTTAGGTAGGAAAATTATTTACAGTGGTTGTAGCTAGACGAGTTTTGTTGTAAATGTTTTGCAGGAGGGGCCATAGTTTGGCGCTGAGTCGGACACTAACCATGAAAAGAACGATAGAGTGGAGAAAGACTAGCAAACTTATTTTCTGGGAGAAGGAAGTTGTAGGGAAGATAAAAACCCAACGCAGTACACGTTGTATATTAATCTGGATTATGACAGTGTACGCCAATTAAGTTGAAGCTTTTAATAAACAACGACACCCTTTGTAAGGTTCACATGTTTATTCGCAGTTAATTAACCGTAATTGTTTAAAGTAGCCCAGGAGGAGGATAGATGCTCACGACAGCCTAGACACCGGCTGTTTAGAAACCGTTACACCTCGTTGGAGCTCAGTCGAACAACTACCATGAAAATAACAATAGAGTAGAGAAAGACTAGTCTTTCTTCTGTGAGAAAGAGGTTGTAGGGAAGATTACAACCTAATGCGATACATTACGTTATGCATTAATCTTGATTATGACCGCATACGCCTGTCAAGTTAGAAAATCAAGCTTTCAAGAAACAACGACACCCTTGTTATGGTTCACACGTTTATTCGCATCTCCGGAAAAGGAAAACAGTTAATTAACTGTGATTGTTTAATAGGCTAGAGTGCCCCTTCTTTAGGGACGCTGACTTGATTCCCCCCACCTTCCGGCCTTGTGCCACATCTTCCTGTGATGAGAAGGAAGTAAATATCCAGTCTATCTGCAAGTTCTGTTGCTCAGAGACGTTAACTGGAAGATACTAGATCCGTTCCCGACAATCAATCCGACAGAAACTGAGCCATTTCGGTGGCCTTTTATCCGTCAGACTGGGATATTCGTCCAGGGTAGTCTTAGGAGGTCCTCCCTCCCAGGCGTTGCCTCTCGTCTTTGGGGTGGAGTAAGTTTATTGCTTACTGTCTGAGGCACCTTGACCGGAGAATGCTGGCCAGGCAATTTTTAATTGGTCAGAGTGCGTCGTCTCTAGGGGCGCTGGCTTGACTCTCCTCAGCTTTCAGCCTTGTGCCACACGTTCCTGCGGTGGGAAGGAAGTAAATACCCAGTCTCGGACGCAGCCTTTCTGTAACATACTATTCTGTACTTTTATGAATACACAATTTTGTAAATCTACCACCGTGTTGTCTTATTTATTATCGGCCCTTCAAGGCCACAACATTTTCCGATCCTCGTCGCCAGTGTTGTGATTTTGAAAGGTCGATAATAAATAAGACAACAGTGTGGTAGGTTTACAAGAGTGTGTATTTACAGAAGTACATAATAGTATGTGGCACAAGGCCGGAAGGTGGGGAGAGACTGCCACGACACTTCGTCGTAAGCTCTACAGATAGTTTCTGAAAGAGTCCATATATTCACAAAATAGGGTAGATCATCATCACATCAACAAGGTCCAAAAAAGAGTCGGCAACCTAATAGGTCCCTCACTGTCAGCCAAGCTCCAGTCCCTGTCCCATCGCCGCAATGTAGCATCCTTGTGCTTGTTTTACAAATACTTCAATGGATTATGCTCGGATGAATTGGCTACTCTGGTGCCCCCCCCCCCTCGACGTAAGTTCACTAGACTAACTCGACAATCAACTAAATCTAATTCATTCACTGTGGAGGTCCCCAGATGTCGGCGAGCCTTCTACTCAAATAGCTTCTTTCCTCGTGCTGCTGGCCTCTGGAACTCCCTCCCTGTCCCCATTTCCCCGACAGAACAGACATGCAGAAATGTAAAACTAATATAAACAGACATCTCGCTGCGCAGATCCCAATTTAGGTTACTCCCAACATTCTCCCCTTTTCTTTTTTCTCAGTAGTCCCTTACGACTACAGTGGCGGCCTGCCTTATTTGGGGTGAACCATGTTAAGAAAAAATAATTTAAAAAAAACAGTTTCTTCATAAACAAGTCAACCATTTTAATTTTGTTAATAGTTTAAGCAAAAAAAAAAGAAGAGAATTAATTGCTTTGCGGCCCTTAATAATTTGAAAATAATTTTGGAAGCATTTAAACCCCTTAATAGAAAAAAAAAAGTCTTTAAAATGTTTAAAAAAAAATAAATTTAGAGTTTAAATAAAAATGACACTTTAACATTTACTAAGCGCACGCTTTCTTATCGTAGGAAAACCATTCACCTTTTTGATTAGCGGATTACTGCTATACACCAGAAAGTGCGCATTAATCGGTCGTGTAATCCCAATGACGTAACACAAACTTTGAATGCAGAACAGAATTATAACAGAGACTTTCACATCTTTTGTTCAGCCAGTGCGCAAAAACCGGGAAGACAACAAAAACAAAAAAAAAAAACAAAAAAAAAGAAGAAGGGGAGGGGGTAATTAAATTTGTCTGAGACCGCATTAAGTCAGAGAATGGAATTAGCAAAATCTTTGGAAAAACAGAGAAGTCTTTCTTTTATCCGAAATTCCGATAAGAAGGAATCATACAACCAAAATTTCCCCGAGGCTTATCATCATATTATTAATACAATGTTGAGACAGCTGTCTTGTAATATTGTCGGTTCCGGCCGGGAGACGGGTCGTCTATGGTTGGTAGAATCGTGGTAATCTTTTTTCTCTTTCTGTTGCGGTCGTTATCTTCTTTTTAGTAACAACTGTGGCAAAAGTTATTAATGATAAACAACAACACAAAAGCATTTGGGGTTCAACAATTCATTTGTGCTTCTTTTTCCTTTTCTGACACAACATACTATATATATATATATATATATATATATATATATATATATATATATATATATATATTTCATGTATTCACATAAAATGTTATACCATGTATCAATTTTCAGTATTTACTTCAACAGTGCTCGATACGTAAGTAGAGCTAGGTAGTAAGTTATGAAAATATATTTATGGCAATTAAGCTACACAAAGGCTCCCGCGTTTCATCCCCGGGGGCATGTTAGCCTGAAGATTCCCCCCCCGCTCGGATGAAACGCGGGAGCCTCTGTCTAGCTTAATTGCCATAAATATATTTTCATAACTCTCTCTCTCTCTCTCTCTCTCTCTCTCTCTCTCTCTCTCTCTCTCTCTCTCTCTATATATATATATATATATATATATATATATATATATATATATATATACTATAAATATTTTTTAAATATTAAAGTGTTTTTTTTTCACCACCTACAGTCAATATCGTTTCGGGTTTTTTACCCCAAACAAGGTGCATTGCCACTGCTACGTAAGGGGCTACTTTGAATTAGGGGCCATAACTAGAGGGGCATCCTAAGTAGGGAGTTTTGCAGAGAGATGTCTGTTCACATTATATTTGCACGTTGGTACTGTCAGGGAAGCAGGGAGCAGGGGGGAATTCCAAAGTCAAACGTTTAAACTCTTCAGTCTAACATTGACAAGCATCATCCAAAGAATCTCAAACCTCTCATCCCCGAAATTTTCATACAGGTAGCACCCTATTACAATAAAGCGCTCCTCGACAGCGGGTTCAGAGAGGAGATCTCATACATCCTCACCCGTGACCAGTCACGGGGGAGCCGCAATAGGAGGAGGTCGGTGATCTGCTTTTCCCCGACGTTCTCCATTAACACGAAGACGAGGGTAAGCCACCTTGTCCTCAACTTACTCGACAAGCACTTCCCCTTACACACAACCGGCACAAACTTTTTAACAGAAATACAATTAAGGTTAGCTACTCCACTACCCCATCCATAAGAAAAATCATATCTGCAGAGCCCAAAGCAATAGAAAGCACAGGCTGCTCATGACAGGACAAAAACAATTGCCCCCTAGAGGAGAATTGCAAAATTGATTCCCTCGTATATGAAGCCACTGTCACAAGCAAGCCTAGCGGCAAAGCCGAAAAATACATACAGGGAAGCTTCAAACAAAGATTGTACGCACACAGGAATACTTTTAAATACAAAGAAAAGGTAAACACAGCACTCGCAAGCCGGATATGGAAACTTAACTTAAAGATGAAGAGACCCAATTTACTATCAAATAGAAAGTAATAAAGAAAATACCATCTTATTCTCCAGTCATAAATAGATGCCTTCTGTGTAATACAGAAAAATATCATATATTAAGAGCCATTGTTGACCATAATACAATCTGCTTGTATGTCAGAGACGACATTTTTAAAGGATGCATCTACAGAAAGCAAGCACTACTTTATGAACTGGGCTTAATAAAAAAAGGACTACCAATAATACCCCCGCTCAATATATAACCCCATAATTGCCCCACAAAATCCCGACTTCCACCCCGGAAAATCCTCCCAACTATCACCCCCTACAAATATATAAAAAACTAGGAATAAATATGTTAATATTTTAATTTGTCCATCTCTACACCAAAACTTAAAACCAATAAGTTATACCACGTAAATATAAAATAATAATTTTTTCCAATAATAATCTTTCCAGTTATTAAGAGGGTAACAACTCTATTTCACGATAGGTTTAAAAATCTTCATAACAGTTTCTAATTTCTAGATCAGACTTAATCAGCATACTAACATTATTACTTCCACAAGTGTACATATTTGTTACACCTTAGTTAAAAATGTTAAATTCCGAATACAGAATCATTAAGAACCTTGTAGAGTTACTCCCCTTAGATCGATTGCCGGCCGACGAGACCCAGATGGGGTTGAATCTTAATTTAAATTTCTCTTGGATTGGTTCAAAGTTTTTGAATCCAGACTTTGAATTAAAACTTGATTTATTTTTTATATTTTTTTATTTATTCAAAAGTTTAATCCTAAAACCCACATTCTCTCCTTAGCACTTCCTAGACGACACCAGTTTAACCCTTCTAAATATTTAACAGCCTAATATACGCTTGTAATAAACATTGAATCACGGGACTTGTATAGATATATTTAAAAGATTTTTTCAATTTTACATTTAAACCCTCTTTAAAAAAAAAGAAGAGTTTTGAATTAGTCTTCCTTTGGACCCCCTTTCTACTCTTCACTCTTTTCTTTTCTTTCCCGTTACTAATTTTTTTTCTATGTATTTATCTTTGACTCTATACATATTTACATATCTTCCCTCTCTACATGAACCCTACCACTATATATATTTCTCATAATTTATAAACTTTCTCGTCTTTTGTCATTTTTTTTTGTTCGCTCTTGACAAAGCCCATATAACTTAGTTAAAAATGTTAAATTCCGAATACAGAATCCTTAAGAACCTTGTAGAGTTACTCCCCTTAGATAGATTGCCGGCTGGCGAGACTAGGATGAGACTAGTTGAATCTTAATTTAAATTCAATGATAAATGCCAGTATACCAAAATCATATGCCCTTAATAGGGTTAAGATTAAAATTCATATACACTAAATGTACAAAAGCAAGGAAATTCCCAAATTTTTACACTTTTATTGTAATATATATATGTATATATATATATATATATATATATATATATATATATATATATATATATATATATATGTATATATATAGATAGATAGATAGAACGATGAAAAAGAATTAGAAAAGCGACGGAGGCAGATCTTTTTTCAATTCAGTTGCTCAATGCAAGGTATATTCTGCAAAAAAGCAATTTATTTAATTAATTTTTTTTAGTTCTATACTTAAAATTGATACATACAAAATTATATATAAAATTTTATGTGGACACATGAAATAGTAGTAGTAGTAGTATATATATATATATAGATATATATATATATATATATATATTGTGTGTATTTAGGCAGCATCTATATATCTATATATTCCATGATAAATGCCAGTATACTGAAATCATATGCCCTTAATAGGGTTAAGATGAAAATTCATATACACTAAATGTACAAAAGCAAGGAAATTCCCAAATTTTTACACTTTTATTGTCATTAAGGGTATGTAAGCACAACAGGGCTATGTATTTTACTGGTAGGAATTTTTCTTCAGCGCACCTCACACACTTCATCCACTCATGCATAGAGATTTATACTATAGCGATGTGATAATGAAATGGTTTGGTTGATATGTAGTCATACCCTTAATGACAATAAAAGTGTAAAAATTTGGGAATTTCCTTGCTTTTGTACATTTAGTGTATATGAATTTTCATCTTAACCCTATTAAGGGCGTATGATTTCAGTATACTGGCATTTATCATGGAATGTCACTACTTTTGTAAAGGCTATGCCTCAAGACAATGGTAATTTTTAAGTTTTTTTTTGAATTTTCTGGAAAACTAAGGTATATGGTAAACTGAAATTAAAATGCCATCAACTAGACCCTAGAACCTCTATCTCTGCCAAAAATCAGCTGAATCCATCAAATAGTTGATGAGATACACGGTGGCACACACGTACATACGTACACACGGATAACACAAAATCACTCCTGACCTTTCTGGATCTCTGGGTTGCCTTGACTAATGATGCTGAAATTCGACACACTTATAGAACCTATCAAATAAAAATTTTGTGCAAAGTTTTAAATCATTTGGTTTATTGGTTTTTGAGTTATGATTGATCAAAGAAATGAGATGTCCAGCATAGGTCGTTTTTGAAGTCTATTAAGGGATAGAGCGCTATCGCGCCTCCCTTGATTCCTCTTGGATTGGTTTAAAGTGTTTGAATCCAAGCTTTGAATTTAAACTTGATATATTTTTTATATCTTTTTAT
>OY744553.1:48749192-48754192 GCA_963556195.1 Sepiola atlantica | reverse complement strand
CTCTCTTTCTCTCTCACTCTTTCTCTCTCTCTTTCTCTCTCTCTTTCTCTCACTCTTTCTCTCTCTCTCTTTCTCTCTCACTCTTTCTCTCTCTCTCTCTTTCTCTCACTCTTTCTCTCACTCTTTCTTTCTCTCTATTTCTCTCTCTCTCTGGTTTTAAAATGGGTTAAAAGGGGAAGTCTCCTCTTTCTGGTTTTGGAATTTGGAAACAGTTGATTAGAGGTCTGTCTTTTTCCATCTCTCTCTCTTTCTCTCTCTTTCTTGCCCCTCTCCCCCTCTCTCTCTCTCTCTGCCTCCTCTCCCTCTTTCTCTCTTGACATTTTTCCCTCTCCTCCTCCTCTCTCCTCTCTCTCTGATTTGGAAACGGGTTGAAGGGAAGGGACTCTCTCCCTCTCTCTCTTGCCCCCTCTCCCTCTCTCTCTCTCTCTATCTTACCCCCTCTCCCTCTCTTGCTCCCCTCTTCCCTCTCTCTCTCTTGCTCCCTCTCCTCTCTCTCTCTTGCCCCCTCTCCTCTCTCTCTCTTGCCCCCTCTCCCTCCCCCTCTCTTGCTCCTCTCCCCTCTCTCTTGCCTCCTCTCCCTCCCACTCTCTTGCCCCTCTTCCCTCTCTCTTGCCCCCTCTCTCCTCTCTCTCTTGCCCCCTCTCCCTCCCCCTCTCTCTATCTGATTTTGAAACGGGTTGAGAAGAGGGGACCCTCTCTCTTTCCTCTCTCTCTCTCTCTCTCTCTTGCCCCCTCTCCTCTCTCTCTCTTGACCCCTTTCCTCTCTCTCTCTTGCCCCCTCCCCCTCTCTCTTGCCCCCTCTCCCTCCCCCTCTCTGGCCCCCTCTCCCTCCCCTCTCTTGCCCTCTCTCCCCTCTCTCCTCTCTCTCTCTGATTTTGAAACGGGTTGAGAAGAGGGGGACCCTCTCTCTTTCCTCTCTCTCTCTCTCTCTCTCTCTTGCCCCTCTCTCTCTCTCTGCTTCTCTCTCTTGCCCCCTCTTCCTCCCTCCCTCACTCTCTCTCCGATTTTTAAACGGGTTGAGAAGAGGGGGACCCTCTCTCTTTCCTCTCTCTTGCCCCCCCTCTCTCTCTTTCCCCCTCTCCCTCTCTGCTTTTCTCTCTAGCCTCCTCTCTCTCCCTCCCTCCCTCACTCCTCTCTCCGATTGAGGGGAGGGGAATCTCTCCCCTTCCAATCTGACTCCTTAAACTTCGTGGTGGACGCGAGAAAGAAAACCGTTTGAAGGGCGTACGTCGGAGTAAAAGAAAAGGCAATGGTATTAGGGGGACCAAAAACGGGTCCCTAGCGTCATTAAGCCCGCCTAAAAGCCACCTAAAAGGGAAAACACGAATGACGTCAGACGAAAGGGGTTCGTTTAACAATTGACAGGCAAATCAACTCTTCTATGTAATGCCAAAAGAGTTGTGATGAGACGCGATAGTCCTTTACCTGCCCCTCCCCCCTTCGAAGATTGGATGTGATACAGGATTGAGCTTAATGTAGATGGAGGGGGGGGGGCATTTCTAAATGCCACAAGGGCGCCCACAATCAATAGCAATCTCTATTGTATATTATGTATATCACCATCTACGATCACAAAAAGGGAGATAATTCGGGTCTGAAACGCCCCCTGGTGAGCGTCTGTGTAAATGTATTCAACTGGGTTCGCTTTGAATTAGTGTCCACGAGAATGCGTACAACAAAGTCGGAAATTATGTGTACGGGTGTGTGTGTAAGTTAAGAGGAAAAGTCTTACATACCGTGTAAAGTGTGTTTGTTAGCGAGGTATATTCGTCAAGGCCAGACCCAGATGAAAGAAAGAAACAAAGAAAGAGAGAGAAAGAGAGAGAGAGAGACATACAGACAGACAGACAGACAGACAGACAGAAAAACAGAGACAGGGAGAGAGAGACAAGACAGAGAGAGAGAGAGAGAGAGAGAGAGACAGACAGACAGACAGACAGACAGACAGACAGAAAAACAGAGACAGGGAGAGAGAGAGAGAGACAAAGACAGAGAGAGAGAGAGAGAGAGAGAGACAGACAGACAGACAGACAGACAGAGAGACAGACAGACAGACAGACAGACAGAAAAACAGAGACAGTGAGAGAGAGAGACAAAGACCGAGAGAGAGAGAGAGAGAGAGAGAGAGAGACAGACAGACAGACAGAGATAGAGGGTCTGGTGAGGTGTGTCTGTCGAGGCAGATGAAAAATAGAGAGAGAATCATCTGTGCGTCCATTTTTTTATATCGTGGATCGTTGCACCATTTACTATCATGAAAAGGAAGATGATTCCGGTCTGAAACGCCCCCTGGTGAGTGTCTGTGTAAATGAATTCAGAAGGGCAGGTAATGCTACGCTCTAAATGTTTTTGATTTATGGAACTTTTAGACTGGAAAAAGAAGATGTCACGATCGCCAATTTGTAGATGGTGTTCGAACCTTGTTGTATGAAGGAAAGGATTGTTAAGTAAATATCCATCCTTCTGGCCTAACGGGATATAAAGAAAACGGGTAACCATTTTTTTGTTTTAAGAACACACGCCTTCTCTACAATTTAAATCAATTTGATAATACAGTTTCATCAACGCAACTTCAGTGCTTAGAGACTTTTGACGAATATACCAATCGAGGATCCGTTATCACCAGAAACTGGGCCATTTTGGTGGTCTTTTATCTGTCTGGCTAAAGGGTAGTCCTAGGAGGTTCACTCTCCCAGGCTTTGTCTCCTCTCTGGGTGGAGTTAGTTTATTGCTAATTGCCTGAGTCGCACCGACACCGGGGAATGCCGACAGGGCTGCTCAGGCATTTTTTATAGACCAGAGTTCCCCTTCTTTAGGAGCGCTGGCTTGATTCTCCCCCCTTTGTCGGCCTTGTGCCATATCTTCTTGGAAGGAAGTGAATACCCAGTTTTATCACCGCAACAGACATGGTCCATAAAAAGTTATAAAAAATACAGGAATGTAATATATATATATATGTATATATATATATAAATATATACACAATAATATTTTAATAAATAAATATTAATTATTTAAATACCTAGAGACATCGATGTTTCATGCTAACGCAATCTTCAGTCTAGGAACTAATTCCCGACGGTCGGTAGGCGCGAAACCCGAACACAAATCGCCACTGATTCGTAGTCGGTGATCTTAACCAAACGGCCATCGTCAATTAGTTAGTAAATATAGAGTAACTTTAACTGTAAATAGCGACACGTGGTCGCCATTTACCAGGCAGCTAGAGTGATCTTACGAAACGGTGTTCGGATCGCGCATATAGCTATTTGTACTGCTATATATATATATATATATATATATATATATATATATATATATATATATATATATATATATATATGCTGAGTCGGTAAACGTGCATGTACTATACAAGTTAGATTGAGTCCGCGTCTTTGATCTCGCTCTCGCCCAAATCACGGCGAGAGACAGGAAAGAAAAACTAACGTCTGATCAGGTAGACGTTTAAATCTGGCTGTCTTAGAGAGCAAGGGGGGGAGAGGTTGAGCGAAAGCGGAAGCGGAAGTGCCTCGTACGCGCAAGTGTGTTCTTACCGAACAACGTATCAATCAATCAAGTTTTAGCCGGACAGACAGACAGACAGAAAGAAATACAATTTTATTTATATAACAGCTTGGCCATTTGGCTAGGAGCAAAATGTAATATCTGTTCTGATACACCACTTCATATTTTCTGTCCTCTGTCAGTGCACTAGAAATCCTTCTAGACTGAGGCCACTTTTATTTTTGTCCCAACCAAGAAGACCGCTTTTAAGGGGAGTTGGATTTCCCTCACACTAAAAATGCGAGCGTGTGCCAAACTCTGCCCTCGTGGGAAGACAGGAAAAATAGGGCCTCTCATTTTGTCTAGGTGAAACGTGTAGCATCTGTTCGGATACTATACTTCATTTTTTTTCTGTCGTCGGTCAGTGAAGGAGAACTTTTTTGTCCCTAATCCAGAGTGCAATTTTTTGAGGGAGCAGGGTTTACACTACATTAAAACCAGACCTTGTGTCTAACTCAGGGGCGGTCAACCTTTTCAGAGTGAGGGCCAGATGAGACTTTTGGAAGGAGATCGCGGGCCGGAGTGAAAAACGAAATCTCAGAATTACTATATTTTGTTTACATGAATAAATTGTACAAAAATTGCATTGAACACTCTACAAATCTGATATTTTTTCTCAAGAGACTTCTGTATGTGATGTTATAAAAGGCGCCGACGAAGAGCCATTTTGGAATCATAAAAAATAATGACGGGGAAAGTAGCAAGTTGATCCAGCATTCGTTTTGACACACCTCACATAAGTTCTCTGTTTCATGCCCTTTCCTCGTCTCTCTTTGCCTCTCTCTTTCTCTTTTTCTATTTTTATCTCAGGCCAATGATTTGAAATTAATAGTTAAAGAAAAATGAAATATACATGCATCATCGCTCGCTGATATTTATACATTTTTATCTTACTGTAAATCTTAATTGAAACCTACTTTTACGTCTATGTCACAAAATGATATGTGTTTTACTGGGAGGTCCGCGGGTTGGATTGCAATAAAAAGGCATAGCAGGGTCGCGGACCGGATGCTAAGCCTTCGCGGGCCGGATGTGGCCAGCGGGCCGGAGGTTGCCCGCCCCTGGTCTAACTCTACCCTCGTGGGGAGGTAAGTAAATAGGTACAATTGGAACGTCATGGACAACAAAAGGCTTTTTGTTTTTTTGCTTTTTTTTTTAATAGCGACGTTAAAATGTTGATTGGATATTAACAAAAAGAAAATGTCAAATAAACTTTCAAGGGCTTCGTTTCGTAAAAGTTTCGTTTCGTAAAAGTTTCGTTTTCTCTTTTTTCAACATACCAGATGTGCCGACCATTTGACGCAAAACGAAAAGGGGGATTTAAAAATTCGTGTCCGTTTAAAGTCTTCTACAGAAACTGGCCAAAGGCCATCGGAACTCGAGTTTCCGACTCAGTGCAGTTTATGAGTAGAACATCTAAGCGTTTATTTAAATCC
>OY744553.1:48734192-48744192 GCA_963556195.1 Sepiola atlantica | reverse complement strand
AGGTAATAACGAACATACACTAATCCTCAAAGGAGGAGGTAATGCCTGGTAGGATGGTATCATGACAACAGAACAGGTACTACAATACCCCTTCCAAAATAGAGGAGGTAATACCTGGGAAAATATCACCATAAAAGAAGAAGGTAATGCCTGTGAGTATAGTATCATGGCAACAGAAAAGATACTACACTACCACCTGCCCCCCCCCCCCCTAAAAAAGGAAGGTAATCCCTGGGAAGATGGTATCATGACAAACGAACAGATACTACATCCCTCACAGTAGGATGTAAGACCTGGGAGGATTACCCCCATCCCCTTAAAAAAGGAGGAGGTAATTCCTGGGATGACGGTCCTATGACAACAGAACCGATTACTACATTAAAAGATAATATAATAATAGATTAAATCAGTTTTTTTTTTTGGGGGGGGGTAGGGGTCATTCATTTATAAATGTCTTGTCATAAAAATAATTATTTTTATAGTTTCTTGGCCTTTTTCCCTAATATTCCACTTTAATCCAATGAATTCCTGTAAATAAATGTATTTATGGAAAAATGTTTTCAACAATTTGGAGATATTTTAAGTAAGAGTAAATGTGGTATTGTGGTGACTAAGATGATTCTACATCGACATTTTTATAACTTTTGACCAAGGATGACCAACGACCTCCATTTTCCCCATACTTTTGATGGCCTTGTGCCTAATTTGTTCGTTATTTGATTTTTTATATTTTGTGCAAATAAATAATTTAAAGTGTAGTATGTTTTTCTCAGCATCTCATTTATTCTTTTACTATCGATGAAACTATTGATTTGAACAATAAAAAAACAATAACAATAATACGGCGTCGTTAACAGGAAAGAGAGAGAGAGAGAGAGAGAGAGATTTGATTATTTTCTTAAGTAAAACTTATATCGCGTTTTATTGTTTTTTAAACTTTACTCGGATATTTCTTCATTGCGTAAAATGTAACTCGCGTTTTTGTTGTTGTTTTTGTTGTTGTTTTTGTTGTTGTTTTTTGTTGTTGTTTTTTTTGTTTTTTTGTTTTTTGTTGTTGTTTTTTGTTGTTGTTTTTTTTGTTGTTGTTTTTTTTGTTGTTGTTTTTTTTGTTGTTTTTTGTTGTTGTTTTTTGTTGTTGTTTTTTGTTGTTTTTTGTTGTTGTTTTTGTTGATGTTTTTTTGTTGTTTTTTGTTGTTTTTTGTTGTTGTTTGTTGTTGTTTTTTGTTGTTGTTTTTTGTTGTTGTTGTTGTTTTTTTGTTGTTGTTTTTTTGTTGTTTTTTGTTTTTGTTGTTGTTTTTTGTTGTTGTTTTGTTGTTGTTTTTTGTTGTTTTTTGTTGTTGTTTTTGTTGATGCTTTTTTTTGTTATTTGTTGTTTTTTGTTGTTGTTTTTTGTTGTTGTTTTTTGTTGTTGTTGTTTTTAGTTGTTTTTTGTTGTTGTTTTTGTTGATGCTTTTTTTTGTTGTTGTTTTTTGTTGTTGTTTTTTGTTGTTGTTTTTTTGTAAGTTTCACCTCGATTAGTTGTTTCGGTTTAGAGTGAGATTCCCCGGGCAATACCGATTAGTCTTGCTAGTTTAAAATAATAAACTACTACTCCAAGTTCAAAAACTAGATGGATAGATTCCGACCCAGAAAACAGCAATTCTTCCACCTTTGTCTGAAACATTGTTTATGGAATCTGAGGACTATACATTACAAAGTAACAAGCAATTATAAACAAAAAAGAAATTTTATATAATTTTTTGTTTATTTTTATTTTCAAAATATTTGTTAAATCGTTTAATTATTAATAATTAACCAAATATAATTACATTACAAAGTAACAAACAAGTATTAACAAATAACAAATTCAAACTGTTTTTTTTATATATAAATTATAAAATAAAAATTCTGCCCATAAATTGGAATTTTGTTTTTTGATTAACACCGGTTCGCAATTTCTGATTTCAGATACTTTCTGTTTCGACCCAATTTTTTAAAATGGAAATCGCTCCAGACAAGGAATGAGGCCACTTGCTGTAAGAAGCTAAAAAAAATACTAATTCAAGGTACAAAACCAGCCAATGATAAGTGTTAGGTGGATAGATTCCAACTCAGGAAACAGCAATTTTCCCCCCTTTGCCAGAAACATCACTCATGGAATGTGAGGACTAAAGGAAAAAATAAGGGAATAGAGAGTTACGAGGCTGCCGAAAGTAAACCCAAGGTCTACTTTCAATCTTCTTGATTTTTTTTTATGGAAATCGCTCCAGACAAGGCATGAAGCCACTTTATGTAAGGAGCTAAAAAGACAAACATGACTATCGCAAAGACATGAGATGCCTATTGACCTTAGTTTTGAAATGACCAAGATTATAGGTAGAAGGAAAACAGTCAGCAGGAAGAGAGTTCCCCAAGCCTGCAGTTCTTGGAAAGAAGCTACTGGAATAGGAAGCTGTATTACAATGAGGTATCAAAACAGTGAATTGATGGAGACCACTAGACCAACGAGTCAAACGAGCTGGAACAAAAGAAGCGGAGAATAGATCACATAATTCTGAAGAACACATGCCATAATAGTAGTTATAGAAAAGACTGAGACTAGCAACATCACGTCTGTGAGAGAGGGGGTGCAGAGAAGAAGAAATGGTGGGGGCCAATCAAATTACAGATACGTTTCTAAAACTTATACAGAACCCTCAATTAGGACAGAGATTCACAAGTCCAAATATGACAACAGTACTCCATACACGGTCTGATTGTGGATTTGTAGAGAACGAGAATAGCCTCAGGTGTGAGAAAGTGTTTGGAGCGATAGAGAGAACCGACTTTACGAGAAGCATAAAAACAATGGATGAAGACCACTAGACCAACGAGTTAAACGAGCTGGAACAAATGAAGCAGTGAATAGATCACACAATTCTGAAGAATACATGCCATAATAGTACTTATAAGAAAGGCTGAAACAAGCAACATCACGTCTGTGAGAGAAAGAGGGTGTAAAGAAAAGAAAGGATGTGGTCAATCAAATTACAGATACGTTTCTGCACTTTATCAAGGACCCTCTAATGGGACAGAGATTCACCAGCCCAAATACGACAACAGTACTTCATACATGGTCTTATAGTTTATTTGTAGAGAACGAGAATAGCCTCAGGTGTGAGAAAGTGTTTGGAGCGATAGAGAGAACCAACTTTACAAGAGGCAGAAAGAGCAATGGATCTAATGTATGAACTCTACAAAAGATTTGATGAGAGAAAAAGACCAAGAAGTTTCAGAGTCGATTTCTACTCAAGAGCAGAGTCATCGATGAGAATCTCAGGAAGAAAAGGGGCACGCCTACGATTGAAAGACACGAGCTGAGTCTTATCAAGAACTGTCAAATAGGACAGAGATTCACCAGCCCAAATATGACAACAGTACTCAATACATGGTTTGATTGTAGATTTATAGAGATAGAGAATAGCCTCAGGTGTGAGAAAGTGTTTGGAGCGATAGAGAGAACCGACTTTATGATAAGCAGAAGATCAATGGATCTAATGTATTTGATGAGATTGAAAGACCAAGAAGTTTCAGAGTCGATTTCTCCTCAAGAGCAGAGCCATCCATGAGAATCTCAGGAAGAAAAGGGACACGCCTACGATATTTACTGTAGTTCACGAGGAGTGTTATCTAAAGAAGAACGACTTTCGTTTTCGAACTTCTGCAGAAAGCGTTTTCGAAAAAAAACATTTTTTTTTTTTTTTTTTTTTGCTCTTTAAGGAAAATTCTGTCCGAAATTCGAGGTCAAAGATGAAAAGAAACAGGAACCCGAATTCAACAAGGGGAACTCGTACTGTTTTGTCGCTGTAGGTGAATTTGACACGAAGACATTTTTAATGGCGTCCACTTGATTATGGTTGGTTGGTTGTTCGTTCGATTGAGACGTCATGCAAACAAAAACACGGGAGACAAAAAAAAAACAAAAAAAACAAAACAAAACAAAAACAACAGCAACAACAGCAGCAAAAAGGGTGGGTTATTGTTTGAAATGGTAAACATATTTGCGTGGCCATTAAATAAGAACAATCGCTGGGGGTCACTTCTGGTTGGATAAAAGAGTCGGGTGATAGGAAGAGGTAATGAAATGAGAGAGGGGCGGAGGCTTGGGTGTGGAATGAGATGGTTGGAGGGAAAAGGGTTGGTCGAATGTCGAAAAGAGAAACAAGATGGCGTCAGACGGTGAACGGTTGGAGAACGGAGAGCGGGAAAGGCTTGAAAATGAGAGGAGCAAAAAAAAGGCGTGAAGGGATTTGGAGATAAATGGCGAAAGACAAATAGATTATGAAGGAGAACGAGAAGAAAAAGAAGGAAGGAGAAGAAGTAAGATGGAAAGGCAAAGAGTGAGAAGAAAAAGAAGATAAAAAGGAAAGTAAGGAAGAAAAGGAAAAAGAAAGAAAATGGAGAAAGAGAAAAAGAGGAAGAAAAAGAAGAAGAAAAAAAGGAAAAGAAAAAAATTAGAAAGAAAAATAGATTATGAAGGAAAATGAGAAGAAAAAGAAGGAAGGAGAAGAAGTAAGATGGAAAGGCAAAGAGTGAGAAGAAAAAGAAGATAAAAAGGAAAGTAAGGAAGAAAAGGAAAAAGAAAGAAAATGGAGAAAGAGAAAAAGAGGAAGAAAAAGAAGAAAAAAAGGAAAAAAAAAAAAATAAAAAGAAAAATAGATTATGAAGGAAAATGAGAAGAAAAAGAAGGAAGGGGAAGAAGTAAGATGGAAAGGCAAAGGGGTATCTTTTACAATAATCCGCAGAGTAAAAACGCTCAAAAAACAAATATGCAACAAATAATAGTAACTTTAGGCGATAAAAGTTATTTTCTAACTTACCTGCGACATTTGTTTGTATTTTTAAACCGTTCCAACCGCTATTTATTAAAAATCAATAGTTTTGTCACACGAACACTTGAGAAAAAAAATGGCGATTGGGGGGGGGGGGGGTTCGTAAGGACATAAGGCCGATACCGACATTTTGTTTTACTGAAAATCCATGTAAAAAAAAACAAGAATTTTTTTTACATCTAATAAAAACCCATTTATACTACATAAAAATACAAACAAATGTCATAGGTAAGTAGTAAAATATCTATTCACCATAACTTGTTGCATATTTATTTTTTTTACCCCGTTCTCGTTCGTTTTTTGGACCCCGTTCGCGACTCTGCTGAGTATTGTAAAAGATAACCAGGCAAAGAGTGAGAAGAAAAAAAAGATAAAAAGGAAAGTAAGGAAGAAAAGGAAAAAGAAAGAAAATTGAGAAAAAAAAGAAAAAGAAGAAGAAGACGAAGAACAACAAAGGAAAAGAAAAAAATTAGAAAGAAAAATAAGTAAGAAGAAGAAGAAGAAAAAGGAAAATGGTGAAGAAGAAGAAAGATAAAAAGAAAAGAATAAGAAGTAAAACAAACATGGAAAGAGAAAATGAAGAGAAAAAAAAAAAAAGAAGAAAAAAAAGAAAAAGAAGAAGTAAAACAAAAATGAAAAGAGAAAAAGAAGAAAAAGAAGAAAAAGAAGAAAAAAAAAGAAAAAGAAAAAAAAGAAAAAGAAGAAAAAAAAAAGAAGAAGAAGTAAAACAAAAATGGAAAGAGAGAAAGAAGAAAAAAAAGAAAAAGAAGAAGAAAAAAAGAAAAAGAAGAAAAAAAGAAAAAGAAGTAAAACAAAAATGGAAAGAGAAAAAGAAGAAAAAGAAGAAAAAAAAGAAAAAAAAAGAAAAAGAAGAAAAAAAAGAAAAAGAAGAAGTAAAGCAAAAATGGAAAGAGAAAAAGAAGAAAAAGAAGAAAAAGAAGAAAAAGAAGAAAAGAAGAAAAAGAATAAGAAGTAAAACAAAGAAGAAAAAAAGAAAAAGAAGAAAAAAAAGAAAAAAAAAGAAAAAGAAGAAAAAAAAGAAAAAGAATAAGAAGTAAAGCAAAAATGGAAAGAGAAAAAGAAGAAAAAGAAGAAAAAGAAGAAAAGAAGAAAAAAAAGAAAAAGAAGAAAAAAAAGAAAAAGAATAAGAAGTAAAACAAAAATAGAAAGAGAAAAAGAAGAAAAAAAAGAAAAAGAAGAAAAAAAAAGAAAAAGAAGAAAAAAAGAAAAAGAAGTAAAACAAAAATGGAAAGAGAAAAAGAAGAAAAAGAAGAAAAAGAAGAAAAGAAGAAAAAAAAGAAAAAGAAGAAAAAAAAGAAAAAGAATAAGAAGTAAAACAAAAATAGAAAGAGAAAAAGAAGAAAAAAAAGAAAAAGAAGAAAAAAAAAGAAAAAGAAGAAAAAAAGAAAAAGAAGTAAAACAAAAATGGAAAGAGAAAAAGAAGAAAAAGAAGAAAAAGAAGAAAAGAAGAAAAAAAAGAAAAAGAAGAAAAAAAAGAAAAAGAAGAAAAAAAAGAAAAAGAAGAAGTAAAGCAAAAATGGAAAGAGAAAAAGAAGAAAAAGAAGAAAAAGAAGAAAAGAAGAAAAAAAAGAAAAAGAAGAAAAAAAAGAAAAAGAATAAGAAGTAAAACAAAAATAGAAAGAGAAAAAGAAGAAAAAAAAGAAAAAGAAGAAAAAAAAGAAAAAGAAGAAAAAAAAGAAAAAGAATAAGAAGTAAAACAAAAATGGAAAGAGAAAAAGAAGAAAAAGAAGAAAAAGAAGAAAAAGAAGAAAAAGAAGAAAAAGAAGAAAAAGAAGAAAAAAAAGAAAAAGAAGAAAAAAAAGAAAAAGAAGAAAAAAAAGAAAAAGAATAAGAAGTAAAACAAAAATGGAAAGAGAAAAAGAAGAAAAAGAAGAAAAAGAAGAAAAAAAAAGAAAAAGAAAAAAAAGAAAAAGAAGAAAAAAAAAAGAAGAAGAAGTAAAACAAAAATGGAAAGAGAGAAAGAAGAAAAAAAAGAAAAAGAAGAAGAAAAAAAGAAAAAGAAGAAAAAAAGAAAAAGAAGTAAAACAAAAATGGAAAGAGAAAAAGAAGAAAAAGAAGAAAAAAAAGAAAAAAAAAGAAAAAGAAGAAAAAAAAGAAAAAGAAGAAGTAAAGCAAAAATGGAAAGAGAAAAAGAAGAAAAAGAAGAAAAAGAAGAAAAAGAAGAAAAGAAGAAAAAGAATAAGAAGTAAAACAAAGAAGAAAAAAAGAAAAAGAAGAAAAAAAAGAAAAAAAAAGAAAAAGAAGAAAAAAAAGAAAAAGAATAAGAAGTAAAGCAAAAATGGAAAGAGAAAAAGAAGAAATAGAAGAAAAAGAAGAAAAGAAGAAAAAAAAGAAAAAGAAGAAAAAAAAGAAAAAGAATAAGAAGTAAAACAAAAATAGAAAGAGAAAAAGAAGAAAAAAAAGAAAAAGAAGAAAAAAAAAGAAAAAGAAGAAAAAAAGAAAAAGAAGTAAAACAAAAATGGAAAGAGAAAAAGAAGAAAAAGAAGAAAAAGAAGAAAAGAAGAAAAAAAAGAAAAAGAAGAAAAAAAAGAAAAAGAATAAGAAGTAAAACAAAAATAGAAAGAGAAAAAGAAGAAAAAAAAGAAAAAGAAGAAAAAAAAAGAAAAAGAAGAAAAAAAGAAAAAGAAGTAAAACAAAAATGGAAAGAGAAAAAGAAGAAAAAGAAGAAAAAGAAGAAAAGAAGAAAAAAAAGAAAAAGAAGAAAAAAAAGAAAAAGAAGAAAAAAAAGAAAAAGAAGAAGTAAAGCAAAAATGGAAAGAGAAAAAGAAGAAAAAGAAGAAAAAGAAGAAAAGAAGAAAAAAAAGAAAAAGAAGAAAAAAAAGAAAAAGAATAAGAAGTAAAACAAAAATAGAAAGAGAAAAAGAAGAAAAAAAAGAAAAAGAAGAAAAAAAAGAAAAAGAAGAAAAAAAAGAAAAAGAATAAGAAGTAAAACAAAAATGGAAAGAGAAAAAGAAGAAAAAGAAGAAAAAGAAGAAAAAGAAGAAAAAGAAGAAAAAGAAGAAAAAGAAGAAAAAAAAGAAAAAGAAGAAAAAAAAAGAAAAAGAAGAAAAAAAAGAAAAAGAATAAGAAGTAAAACAAAAATGGAAAGAGAAAAAGAAGAAAAAGAAGAAAAAGAAGAAAAAGAAGAAAAAGAAGAAAAAGAAGAAAAAGAAGAAAAAAAAGAAAAAGAAGAAAAAAAAGAAAAAGAAGAAGTAAAGCAAAAATGGAAAGAGAAAAAGAAGAAAAAGAAGAAAAAGAAGAAAAGAAGAAAAAAAAGAAAAAGAATAAGAAGTAAAACAAAAATAGAAAGAGAAAAAGAAGAAAAAAAAGAAAAAGAAGAAAAAAAAGAAAAAAAAGAAAAAAAAGAAAAAGAATAAGAAGTAAAACAAAAATGGAAAGAGAAAAAGAAGAAAAAGAAGAAAAAGAAGAAAAAAAAGAAAAAGAAGAAAAAAAAGAAAAAGAATAAGAAGTAAAACAAAAATAGAAAGAGAAAAAGAAGAAAAAAAAGAAAAAGAAGAAAAAAAAGAAAAAGAAGAAAAAAAAGAAAAAGAATAAGAAGTAAAACAAAAATGGAAAGAGAAAAAGAAGAAAAAGAAGAAAAAAAAGAAAAAGAAGAAAAAAAAGAAAAAGAATAAGAAGTAAAACAAAAATAGAAAGAGAAAAAGAAGAAAAAAAAGAAAAAGAAGAAAAAAAAGAAAAAGAAGAAAAAAAAGAAAAAGAATAAGAAGTAAAACAAAAATGGAAAGAGAAAAAGAAGAAAAAGAAGAAAAAGAAGAAAAGAAGAAAAAAAAGAAAAAGAAGAAAAAAAAGAAAAAGAATAAGAAGTAAAACAAAAATGGAAAGAGAAAAAGAAGAAAAAGAAGAAAAAGAAGAAAAAGAAGAAAAAGAAGAAAAAGAAGAAAAAAAAGAAAAAGAAGAAGTAAAGCAAAAATGGAAAGAGAAAAAGAAGAAAAAGAAGAAAAAGAAGAAAAGAAGAAAAAAAAGAAAAAGAATAAGAAGTAAAACAAAAATAGAAAGAGAAAAAGAAGAAAAAAAAGAAAAAGAAGAAAAAAAAGAAAAAGAAGAAAAAAAAGAAAAAGAATAAGAAGTAAAACAAAAATGGAAAGAGAAAAAGAAGAAAAAGAAGAAAAAGAAGAAAAAAAAGAAAAAGAAGAAAAAAAAGAAAAAGAATAAGAAGTAAAACAAAAATAGAAAGAGAAAAAGAAGAAAAAAAAGAAAAAGAAGAAAAAAAAGAAAAAGAAGAAAAAAAAGAAAAAGAATAAGAAGTAAAACAAAAATGGAAAGAGAAAAAGAAGAAAAAGAAGAAAAAGAAGAAAAAGAAGAAAAAGAAGAAAAAGAATAAGAAGTAAAACAAAAATGGAAAGAGAAAAAGAAGAAAAAGAAGAAAAAAAAGAAAAAGAAGAAAAAAAAGAAAAAGAATAAGAAGTAAAACAAAAATGGAAAGAGAAAAAGAAGAAAAAGAAGAAAAAAAAGAAAAAGAAGAAAAAAAAGAAAAAGAATAAGAAGTAAAACAAAAATAGAAAGAGAAAAAGAAGAAAAAAAAGAAAAAGAAGAAAAAAAAGAAAAAGAAGAAAAAAAAGAAAAAGAATAAGAAGTAAAACAAAAATGGAAAGAGAAAAAGAAGAAAAAGAAGAAAAAGAAGAAAAAGAAGAAAAAGAAGAAAAAGAAGAAAAAAAAGAAAAAGAAGAAAAAAAAGAAAAAGAAGAAAAAAAAGAAAAAGAATAAGAAGTAAAACAAAAATGGAAAGAGAAAAAGAAGAAAAAGAAGAAAAAGAAGAAAAAGAAGAAAAAGAAGAAAAAGAAGAAAAAGAAGAAAAAAAAGAAAAAGAAGAAAAAAAAGAAAAAGAAGAAGTAAAGCAAAAATGGAAAGAGAAAAAGAAGAAAAAGAAGAAAAAGAAGAAAAGAAGAAAAAAAAGAAAAAGAAGAAAAAAAAGAAAAAGAATAAGAAGTAAAACAAAAATGGAAAGAGAAAAAGAAGAAAAAGAAGAAAAAGAAGAAAAAGAAGAGAAAGAAGAAAAAGAAGAAAAACCTAAATACACTCTTGATGAAAAATGTGTATGTGTTCAAAAATATTTTTATTTATTGATACTACAAAAATAAGTTAGTAAAATTAATGTCATGGAATTTTTAATTGTTTTTTTTTTTTGTCCA
>OY744553.1:48701692-48719192 GCA_963556195.1 Sepiola atlantica | reverse complement strand
CAAATAACATTAATTATAACAATAATAATAATAAAAAATAAAAATAATGATAATACTATCTAAACACTACACCCAAGAACCATTCTGCAATATGGTAGCTAGCAATAAAATTATATAGGAATTAAAGTTGCATTAAAAAATAAATAAATAAAAAATAAAAAATAAAGCTTAAGTACCTTAGGTACCAGAAAGGTAATTAGATAAGAGGAAGGAAACCTAGCCATACAGATCTAAATACCCAATATATAGTCTAAAGAAGCTATATATATATATATATATATATATATATATATATATATATATATATATATATATATATATATATATATATATATAAGAAAGAAAGAAAGATAATAAGAAAAAAGAATAGAGAGTAGAAAGAAAGGAAAGGAGAAAGAAAAGAAAAGAAGAGAAATGAAAAGAAACAGACAAAATGGAGGAAAGGAAGAGAAATGTGAAATTATGTAAAAGAAAGCAAAAAAGGAAAATTAAGAACGAAAAAAAGAAAGAAAGAAAGAGAGAAAAAAAAGAAAACAAAAAAGCGGAGAAAGAAGAAAGAGAGGGAAAATAAAGTAAAAAGGAAAGAACAAGAATTGAACTTATGCAAACGAGAGAAAAAGCAACAAAAAAAAGAGAAAAGCAAAAAAAAAGAGAAAAAAAAGAAAAAGAAGAAAAAGAAAAGGTGAAACAAAGAAAGAAAGTAAATCAAAAAAGAAAAAAGGAAACAAAGAAACAAAAGTGAGAAGTGGATAAAGAAGGAAAGGAGAGAAAAGAAAAGGTTGAAAGATAAAAGAGAAGGAGACTTATAGAAAAAGAAAGGAAGAAAAAAAGAAAAGAAAAAGAAAAGAATACCCGAAAAGAAAGAAAAAGAAAGGAGAAAAAAAGGAAAAAATAGGAAAAAGAAAATGGAAGAACTGAAACCAGAAAACGGGAATTTGATCTCGCGTGAAACAACGAGAACAGACGAGAATAGAACAGAATATATATATATATGTATATGTGTATCGAGGCAGCATTTTTTCTTTAAGACACGTATTATTAAAAATAACCGACAATTTTTGTCTGGCTATTTTAGTGTTGATCCCTTCAATTTTCCGGATTAAAATCTTAATCTCGGAAGGAAATTGGCTGATGAAACTGCCATAGTGTAAATGTTGGTCCAGAGATTAAGATTTTAATCCGGAAAATTGAAGGGATCAACACTAAAATAGCCAGACAAAAATTGTCGGTTATTTTTAATAATATATGTATATATATATATATTAATTAATTAAGTTCAAATATTAACTAAATGAACAAAACCATTACTTTTCAAAAGTGTTCAATATATATTAGAGCTTTTATATTAAAATAAACATAGTTGGAGTATCCGACAATCGTTTCAGAACCTGCTCGGCTGAAACAATTGTCGGATACTCCAACTATGTTTGTTTTAATATATATATATATATATATATATATATATATATATATATATATATATATATAGAGAGAGAGAGAGAGAGAGAGAGAGAGAGAGAGAGAGAGGGAGATAGAGAGATAAATAGATAGATAGATAGAGAGAGAGAGAGAAATAGAAATATATATATATAGAGAGAGAGAGAGAAAGAGGAATAGAGAAAGTGATAGAGAGTGTGAGAGAGAAAGAGAAAGTGAGAAAAAGATAGGAAGAAAGAGAGAGAGAGGGGAAGAGAAAAAAGAGAGAGAAATAGATAAATATATATATATAGAGAGAGAGAGAAAGAGAGAGGGAGAAAGAGAGAGGGAGAAAGAGAGAGGAAGAGAAAAAAGAGAGAGAAATAGATAAATATATGACGTCATCAAATACTTCAGTGGTTTGAATAAAATAGGGCGGGTGGCGAGCGGCGGTGAGCCGCAACGTTGTAGATGGAAGGGAAGATAGACGCAGAGAGATAGAGAGAGAGAGAGGGGTGATGTTAGAGAGAGAGAGGGTGGTTAGAGAGAGGGGTAGAGAGAGAGAGGGGTGGTGTTAGAGAGAGAGAGAGAGGGAGGGGTTAGAGAGGGGGAGGGGGAGAGAGGGGGGGGGGTAGAGACGTGAAGAAGGAACGACTTTGCGAATGGTTATGGCTTCATCTTGCCAAGAAACTGAAATTGCATTAAATGAATTGAGCGAAACCAGTCAAGAATCTGACATGAATCCATTTTGCCGCCTTCTCCTTTTCTTTTCTCTTCTTTTCTTCTTTTCTTTTTGTTTATGGCTAGTGGAAACGCCACAATGGAGGGTTTTCGCGATGGCGGATGCAATCTGCGAGATGTCTTCGCTGTTTGGAGTCGACGTCCGTCCTATGGCTTCGCTCCTCGCGTCGGCACCGGGTGGTTAGAAATTGGAAGGGCGAGCGAAAAAGGCGCCGGGCAAGAGAAACACTAGATGAAGACTCGCAGAAAGAAAGAAGAGCTGCAAGAGGAAAAGGGGGGAAGGGAAGGGAAGGGAGGAGCTGGACGGCGGCAGTGGTAGCGGTAGCGGCGGTGGCGGCTTTTCTTTTCTTTTCTTTTCTACAGCGCGGCGATCTACGGAAGCCCGTACGGATTAAGAAAGTATTTCATTTATAGCGATTCGGGTTTCTGAAGCACGACGCGTCTCATCTATGGCCTCTCTAAATAACGGACTCTTCGAGAAAGTGGAAGCCGTTCCAATTCACGCTTGTCGTCACCCAAACGTCCATCATGGAGACAGAAATAAATGACTTTTGCTAACCTTCTTACTCGTCCCCAAGCTATCAGCATCTACATCTTTTCTTTTCTTTTTTTTTTCTTTTGCTTACCTTTTTTTGTTCTTTTTTTTTTTGACACCCATGATTCCTTATTCAGTCGTTTACCATAATCATTCACGATCGAGGCAATGACCGCTAAAAATAATGGCGTCTCGAACGAAATATCCTACATCTTATTTTAATTTTTTTTTTTTTTTTCAAAATACGATTTTCTCTTTTTATATGACTCGAAGACTATTGATAAGAGACTCAGCCCGTTCGTTAGTCTGTCAAGCTTAAGTTTGAAATACCATTTTCGTTCATCTGTTTCGTTGGTCTGTCACGCTTAAGTTTGAAATATTAGTTTCCTTTATCTGTCACGTTTTAAAAAAAAAATTCAAAAACTTTATTTCACCCTAAACTAAAATGCAACCTTTTTACTTTGTGTCTTTTTTTCTTCTGTAAAACGAATTCTACGAAAACGAACGGAACTAGACGAAAGAAGGTGTGTCGTTCCGAATGTTTCCGAAGTCTCCCCTCTCCATGTTAAGAATGACTTCTGAAACTTGTCTTTAATTTTAAAACCAGACGACTTTAATGCTATCAAATTATAAACTAACACTACAAATGACGACCTTTTTACGCAATTAGAACGAAAAGAAAAGCAATTTTATTTATTTTTTCCAAGTCATTTTTCAAAGCAGACGACTTTAATGAAATAAAATTTTTAACTTACCTTTTTTTTGAAGCAGACGACTTATAACAAAAGAAAGAGCAATTTTGTTTATTTTTCACCTTATTTTTCGAAGCAGACGACTTTAATGAAATAAAATTTTAAACTTATCTTTTATTTGAAGCAGACGACTTATAACAAAAGAAAGAGCAATTTTGTTTATTTTTTCACCTTTTTTTTTGAAGCAGACGACTTTAATGAAATAAAATTTAAACTTACCTTTTTTTTGAAGCAGACGACTTATAACAAAAGAAAGAGCAATTTTGTTTATTTTTTCACCTTATTTTTCGAAGCAGACGACTTTAATGAAATACAATTTTAAACTTATCTTTTTTTATTTGAAGCAGACGACTTATAACAAAAGAAAGAGCAATTTAGTTTATTTTTTCACCTTTTTTTTCGAAGCAGACGACTTTAATGAAATAAAATTTAAACTTACCTTTTTTTGAAGCAGACGACTTATAACAAAAGAAAGAGCAATTTTGTTTATTTTTCACCTTATTTTTCGAAGCAGACGACTTTAATGAAATAAAATTTTAAACTTACCTTTTTTTTGAAGCAGACGACTTATAACAAAAGAAAGAGCAATTTTGTTTATTTTTTCACCTTTTTTTTTGAAGCAGACGACTTTAATGAAATACAATTTTAAACTTATCTTTTTTTATTTGAAGCAGACGACTTATAACAAAAGAAAGAGCAATTTTGTTTATTTTTTCACCTTATTTTTCGAAGATGACGACTTTAATGAAATAAATTTAAACTTACCTTTTTTTTGAAGCAGACGACTTATAACAAAAGAAAGAGCAATTTTGTTTATTTTTCACCTTATTTTTCGAAGCAGACGACTTTAATAAAATAAAATTTTAAACTTATCTTTTATTTGAAGCAGACGACTTATAACAAAAGAAAGAGCAATTTTTTTTATTTTTCACCTTATTTTTCGAAGCAGACGACTTTAATGAAATAAAATTTTAAACTTATCTTTTATTTGAAGCAGACGACTTATAACAAAAGAAAGAGCAATTTTTTTTATTTTTCACCTTATTTTTCGAAGCAGACGACTTTAATGAAATAAAATTTAAACTTACCTTTTTTTAAGCAGACGATTTATAACAAAAGAAAGAGCAATTTTGTTTATTTTTTCACCTTATTTTTCGAAGCAGACGACTTTAATGAAATAAAATTTAAACTTACCTTTTTTTTGAAGCAGACGACTTATAACAAAAGAAAGATCAATTTAGTTTATTTTTTCACCTTTCTTTCGAAGCAGACGACTTTAATGAAATAAAATTTAAACTTACCTTTTTTTTGAAGCAGACGACTGATAACAAAAGAAAAGGCAATTTTGTTTATTTTTCACCTTATTTTTCGAAGCAGATTACTTTAATGAAATAAAATTTAAACTTACTTTTTCTTTGAAGCAGACGACTTATAACAAAAGAAAGAGCAATTTAGTTTATTTTTTCACCTTTTTTTCGAAGCAGACGACTTTAATGAAATAAAATTTTAAACTTACCTTTTTTTGAAGCAGACGAATTTTAACAAAAGAACGAGCAATTTTGTTTATTTTTGCACCTTTTTTTTTTTAAGATGACGACTTTAATGAAATAAAATTTTTAACGTACCTTTTTTTTTTAAAACAGACGACTAATTACAAAAAAAAGAGCTATTTTATTTATTTTGTTTTGAGTTTTTATTTTTTTAACATGTTTTGTTTTTTTTTAAATTTTCTTAGGGTTAGGGAATTTTCTGTGTCAGGGGGGTCCGAGTTTTAGGATTAGGCAATGAGGGTTAGGGGATTAGGGTTACTGCTGGAATTAGGGTTAGGGATTTTTTGTGGAGTCCGAGTCATTTTTAAATACCAGGAACTTCTTACTTTATGACTCTTTTTTCTTCTGTAAAAGTTGAAATTGGGAGAAGACATATTCACGCAAGACAACATGCAACTTTCTACTGATTTTGACATCCCGTGTAGTTTTGCCAGATTCATTTTTGAAGCACGAGGAATAAGAAAATAGTACACGCATAAGGTGCAAACGTTTCCAATCTGACAAACTTCGTGCTACCGTCGTATGGTAATTATTTTTATCCTGTGGATGTTTTCCTTACCTGGATTAATATATATATATATATATATATATATATATATATATATATATATATATATATATATATATATATAAAAGGAAATTGTAGTTTGCTTGAAGCATTGCTGGTAAATATAAATGTAAGTTTGTAATCCGAGGCAGGAGCAATGTGAAATAGATACCGGAAGGTGGACCAGATGAACAAAAATAAATGAAAAGAGAAAATAAGAATGGAATCTCAAATCAATTTATTAATATTTCACGTAAAACAGATTAAATACCAGAGCAGTAAATAGATAAAAGTTTACTGTCAAGCAATTAAAAAGTTCCGGAAAAGGTAAACTTTAATTTTCGAGAGCGGAACCTCTCATCAACAAAAGATCAAAGTTATGACCGAGTGGTCGAAAAAACGAGATGGGAACAACTGTTGAAGAAATACCGCAGAGAATTGATGGAAGATACGCAGAAAATGAGTTTGGATATCAATGTTAATTATTCCTATCATAATTTTAATTGTATAATTATTTAGCTTAAAGCTTGTCATCTAATTAATATTTGTTTATTTATATACTTTATTATTATTTTTTAATTTTAATTTTTTTTTTAATTTGATTTTTTTCCTTTTTCTTTTTTAATTCAATTTTAATTTTAAATTTGATAAATTTGAGCAGTTAATGTTACAGGGAAACGAACGGTAAAGGGGAGGCAACTGTGAAATCCAGAATTAATTAAAATTCAAAACTGAAATCAATTGTGAAATAAAAATAACTTTATAGTAATAAGAATCAAGACTCAATTGAATGAAAAGAGCTGGTGGGGGAAAATTAAGAGATTATATATATATATATATATATATATATATATATATATATATATATATATATATATATATATATATATAGTGTTATAATGGAATAATTCCAGGAAGAAATCCGGGTAAGAGAGCTCAATGTGGTAAACAGAGCAATAATAACGTAAAATATAATAACACGAAATTACATGATTGTCGATGCAATAATTTATTTCAACCTTGCGGTTTTATTCAAGCATCCAACTTAACAATTACATTTTTGATACTGATAGAAAATTGAATTTATCCTCGAATCCTTGAAGTGCCGAGGATAAATTCAATTTTCTATCAGTATCAAAAATGTAATTGTTAAGTTGGATGCTTGAATAAAACCGCAAGGTTGAAATAAATTATTGCATCGACAATCATGTAATTTCGTGTTATTATATTTTACGTTATATATATATATATATATATATATATATATATATATATATATATATATATATATATATATATATATAAAGTGTATATTTCTTAATTCATATTTATTTTATAAGTAATGTTATAGGGTATAATTATTCCTAAAATTAATTTATTTAAATTTTATTTAGAGATTATATATATATATATATATATATATATATATATATATATATATATATATATATATATATATATATATATATATATATATATAAAGTCTATATACATATATATAAAGTCTATATTACTTAATTCTTATTTCTTATTTATTTATTATTATTTTTGTTATTAAGGTTATACGGTATAATTATTCCTAAAACTAAAATATTTAAATTTATTATATGTAAAATTAATTATGTAATTTATGCACAGAATAAAAGGTATTGAGGTATGGGGTGGATTGGTTCCGGGCAAATAGATGGTAGAGGCAGAAGCAAGGAGGCAAGGAGTGTAAGCATCAGAGAATAAATGGAGAAGAAAGTTCATATCTGTTA
This sequence comes from Sepiola atlantica, assembly GCA_963556195.1. NCBI lineage: Eukaryota > Metazoa > Mollusca > Cephalopoda > Sepiida > Sepiolidae > Sepiola > Sepiola atlantica. The sequence goes on along the minus strand of OY744553.1, from coordinate 48,711,891 downwards.
TTCAAAGTTGGATGATATTTAGAGATTAGAATGGCTTCCGAAATTCGAAGTTGACCGATATTGCGGACCGAGTTGAGGATGCGGACACTAATAGAGCGATGTGTGTTGCCACATGATATTATGTGTTTGTGAAAGGAAGAAATGTGGGTGTTCAGATGTTCTTTGATGCGTTGGTGCAGAGGCCTGACGGTGCTACCGTTATAGAACCTCGGCATACAGCTCTCCCACACAGGCACTTCTCTCCGACAACATTTGGCAAAAAAAAAACACTATACCCCGGAACCCTGCTCTCTAGTTAATTGCCCCATCCCCCAACTCTGGTCTCTGCTTCCGCACCTATACGGTGTACAGCCTACAATGCGCTAAGTGCCGGAAGTTCTATATCGGTAGCACCGTCAGGCCTCTGCACCAACGCATCAAAGAACATCTGATTTGGGATGAGAGTCTCTTTAGTTAAGGACGGCATGTGGCAGTGCAAAATGTAATTAGAAATGTTGTTCTTGGTTTAGAAAGCATAATTCATATTATATATATATATATATATATATATATATATATATATATATATATATATATACATTAAGTAAGAATGTTCATTCATGTCGGTTGGAGGGCTCGAACCCGGTATCCATATCGCCACTGACTCATAGGCCGGTGTATTTCCCATCGGCCGCCACCAACTAGCGTTGAAATTAGAAGAAATTAAACTCTATAAAGCCAAATCAACGGGCGATACAGTGAACAACAACAACAACAACAACAACAACAACAACAACAACAACAACAACAACAACAACAGCAACAACAACAACAGCAACAGCAACAGCAACAACAACTACAACAACAACAAAGGAGTTGGAATATCTCATTTAAGCCGTAGTGTTACTGCTCATTATAAAATTCTCTCAGATTGCACCAATCCCTGTAAAGGGGGCTATAATAATATTTTAAAAGTAAATATTACTTATTTTTACCTCAAGACATCGATGTTTCATGCTTACGCAATCTTCAGTATAGCGATGTTAATCCATGTCAGTCGGAGAGTTCGAACCCGGTTTCTAAGTCGCAACTAAACATTCTATAGTACTCAACGACAGAGTCGGAGCATTGCACTGAGGCGTTTTAGGTGAGTGTTTATTTTTAATCTTTCCGACAGTGCTCGACTTTCAATTTTACTTGAAAGGGGCCTATGATAATATATATATATATATATATATATATATATATATATATATATATATATATATATATATATATATATATTTACTCCTCTGCAGGAGTTAGGCACAAGGCCAGTTTTATCTTACTCCCACAAGTAAGAAACGACCACAGCTTGGGTCGAGTAAGTGGGGTTAAAAGCCAGCGCTCGAGAGGTGAGCACTCTGGCCATTTAAAAATTGCCTGGGCAGCCCCGTCGGCATTCCCCGGTAGGGGCGCCTCAAGCAGTAAGCAATAAACTTACTCCTCCCCAAAGAGGGGAGGCGAAGCCTGGGAGGGTGGACCTCCTAGAACTGCACAGGACAAACCCACAGACAGGTGGAATCAAGTCCCGAAGGACAAGACGACACCCGTCTATAGGGGTGCAGTATCCATCGGAACAGATACTACACTTACTTCCTAGCGTGTGCCAGGTAAGTATATATATATATGATTTAGGGAGTCACGTTCATTTTTTTCTATCTATCTACCTATCTATCTTTCTATTTATCTTCATTCTACCCTTTTTATTATATCTCTCTCTTTTTACTTTAGTTCATTTGTTCTATTTTGTTTTATTTTATATTTTATATTTTAGTTTTTAGATTTTAACTTTTTTATTCTTAACGGTCACAAACCATGTGACTCCCTAAAATTTGAAATTTAAAATTTATTTTCTTCTTCTTTTTCTCCATTTCATTCTCTCCAAATATGATCTAAGGGTAAGATCGGATCCTAACTCTGCCTGATGAGATCTCAGTTTATACAAACTGTTGATCGATAACATCGACATGCCAGTGTCGCAGATTTTGTACATGTCTGTATAAAATAAAAATAATCATATATAAAGCTCTATTTGATATTGAGCACTTTTTATAAACCCGGTTGAAATTCTTCGGATTACTATCCTGTGGATGTTTTACCTGGATTATTATCATTATTATATATATATATATATATATATATATATATATATATATATATATATATTATCATAATTAATTTCTTTTTCATTTATTCATCGAATCAGTCTTCTTATTCCTCTTCTTCTTCTTCTTCTTCTTCTTCTTCTTCTTCTTCTTCTTCTTCTTCTTCTTCTTTTCATTCTTCTTCTTCTTCTTTCTTCTTCTTCTCTTTCTTCTTCTTCTCCTTCTTCTTCTTCTTCTTCTTCTTCTTCTTCTTCTTCCTATTCTTCTTCTTCTTTTCTTTCTTCTTCTTCTTCTTCTTCTTCTTCTTCTTCTTCTTCTTCTTCTTCTTCTTGTGCATCTATTCATTCATTCATTCATCCACCCATTCGTATTTTCTCCATTCGCCGATAGTCTCCCCATCTTCACACACCGAACGGCCAACGCAGCCTTACAATTCTATCTCATTAAGCGACACCTTACAAGCTCACTGTCGGCGTTACTATCGACTGAGCAACGGCCGTAGGCAAAGAAAATATCCTCGAACCAAGAACAAATACGCATGCGCACGGCAGATTATAAAGTAAATGAACACTACTTACTATAGTACATCGTCGTATCGTTAAAATTCTCAATACAGACCAATCATTCTCCTCAGCGTCATGAGTAAGTTGTTTTATGCTGTGATAAATGCACAAGTTCTCAATCCTCTCAGAAAAAGAAATCTACTTAGTGACAGGCAATATGGATTTCGTCCTGTAAGATAAACTGTTGACGTGCTGCTTGTAATATCGCATAGGATCAGTGAATCTCTCGATAAGCTTTGTTTTATTTGTCAATAGTTCTTGACAAATAAAAGGCCTTGATATTGTCTGCCACAAATGGCTGCTTCACAAACTCGCTAGCTATTGAATATCTGGAAATTTCTTTTATTAAAAGCCGATATATATATATATATATCGGCCTTTTGGCTAAGAAGAAAGTGTGTATCTGTTCCGATGGATACTGCATCCCATAGACTGGTATTGTCTTGGCCTTTATGGCTTGATTTCCGCCGGTCTATCGGTCTGTCCTGTGCAGTTCTAAGAGGTCAACTCTCCCAGGCTTTGCCTTCTCATCCTTTGAGAAAGGAGTTAGTTTATTGCTAATCGCCTGGGGCGCCCCTACCGGGTAATGCCGACAGGGCTACCCAGGCATTTTTTTTGTAGGCCAGAGTACTCAAATTCCCGGGAGCTGGCTTTTCAAATCCCACTTTCCGACCTTTTGTCACATCTTTTGCTGTGGAAGGTAGATAATTATCTATATATATATATATATTGAAACTGAACCGTCGAGCAGACAGTCGGCGCTTCTACCCATACGCTATCATGCAACAATTGCTAAATGTACTTATTTGTCAAATAATATGATATTGAATTCGAATTGGTGTTACCCAATGAGCTATGCCTTTTTAGCTAGAAAGGAGTGAAAATAATATATCAACGTGATTGAAAATGAAAACGGAAAAAACAAAATTACTTATATATTCATAAATTATGTTTTCTTTTTTTATATATATATATATATCAATATAAATAAGCATCAACATAAGACTGTTTCGCAGCTCTTCAGTGCGATATACATATATATAGAGAGAGATTTCTTTTTTAATTAATTAATTTATTTATACAGATTTTTGTAGTTAATATATATATATATATATATATATATACATATATAATAATATTTTTATAAATAAATATTAATTATTTAAATACCTAGAGACAATCTTCAGTCTAGGAACTAATTCCCGACGGTCGGTAGGCGCGAACCCCGAACACAAATCGCCACTGATTCGTAGTCGGTGATCATATCCAATCGTCAATTAGTTAGTAAATACAGAGTAACTTTAACTGTAAATAGCGACAATCGGCTGCTATTTAGATAAAGTGATCTTACGAAACGGTGTTCGGATCTCGCATATATATATATATATATATATATATATATATATATATATATATATATATATATATATATATATATATATATATATATATAAGTTTTTTGTTGTTTTCTACTGGCGATAGAAACATAGCTTTTTCTTTGTATTTTCCACTTCCTAAGCGGTAAAGAATATTGCATTAAGTCGACGTTTTTAATAGGACGTGCGATTATTTTTATATTTTATATATATATATATATTAATAAATTTTTACGTATATATATAAAAGTATGCACGAAAAAATGTATGTATATATGTATATATGTATATATATATATATATATATATATATATATATATATATATATATATATATATATATATATATATATATATATATATATATATATATTGGTGAGAAGAGAATTTTAAAAAGAAGCTTTGCTGAATTTTAATCGGCAACGAAATCCTGGAACAATGCGAAAAACGTTCTATGCTCGTTTCTCCGCCTTCTTTTAAAAAATTCTCTTCTTTCTCTAGTTTTTGACACCGGAGGATTACTTGACGAAGAATCGTAAACGTTCGTGAAACCTATGAAACCCATGGAACATTTAATTATTTAATTTTTTTATTTATTGTAATACAAAAAAGACCATCAGAAATATTGAAAAACATAAAAAAAGGTATAATTATACCTCTTTTTTTATTTTTTCAATTATTCTGACAAATTCTGTTATTTTTAACAATGTTTGCATATATATATATATATATATATATATATATATATATATATATATATATATATATATATATATATATATATATATATATATATTTAGATCTGTATGGCTAGGTTTCCTTCCTCTTATCTAATTACTTTTCTGGTACCAAAGGTACTTAAGCTTTATTTTTTAATTTATTTTTTAATGCAACTTTGATTCCTATATAATTTTATTGCTAGCTACCATATTGCAGAATGGTTCTTGGATGTAGTGTTTAGATAGTATTATTATTATTTTTATTTTTTTATTATTGTTATAATTAATGTTATTTGATATGCAAATTACTATATCATACGGTAGTCTTAAGGGTAATATATTATTATTATTATTATTATTATTTTATCATTATTATTTTTTTATGTATATATTAGTGATATTTTAAGCTGCATTATTTCGACACTTGATTATTGGGGAAATGGTCGTATAATCAGTACCATTGGAGAGCCATGAATATTAAAACTGTCCTGTTTTTAAATCTCCGAAACAATTACATGGTAAACAGCTGATGATCCCCGTGTTAATATTAGACGCTTAAGGTTTCCTGTTTTTGTTTCACTCTTAGATAATTAACCCCCCTTTTTTATTTTATTTTTTTATTTTTTTTTATTTTACTTATATTTTTTCATTTATTAATTTTCCAACGAATGTTAAGTCTGCAATATCTTGGATTTAGTTAGTTTCTCTGGGAATTTAAACTGCATTTTACTTTTTTTAATTTTTTTTTTTTTTAATGATTCAAAGCTTTTTTAGACTATACATATATATATATATATATATATATATATATATATATATATATATATAGTCTAAAGAAGGTTTGAGTCATTAAAAAATTTTTTTTTTTAAGTAAAATGCAGTTTAACTTACCATAGAAACTAACTAAATCCAAGATATTGCAGACTTAACATTCGTTGGAACATTAATAAAAAAAAAATATATATATATATATGCAGACTGAGGTAGATAGATAGATAGATTTACATCTCTAAACGCGCTGATTAAATAGACGCAATTATTTGAAAACGTTCGTGAAACCTATGAAACCCATGGACATTTATTATTTTTTTTTTTATTGTAATACAAAAAAGACCATCAGAAATATTGAAAAACATAAAAAAGGTATAAGTATACCTCTTTTTTTAATTTTTTCAATTATTCTGACAAATTCTGTTATTTTTAACAATGTTTTCATATATATATATATATATATATATATATATATATATATATATATATATAGTCTAAAGAAGCTTTGAGTCATTTTAAACACAAAAAAAAAGAAAAAAAAGTAAAATGCAGTTTAAATTCCCAGAGAAACTAACTAAATCCAAGATATTGCAGACTTAACATTCGTTGGAACATTAATAAAAAAAAAAATAAAAAAAAAAATTAAAAAAAAAATATATATATGCAGACTGAGGTAGATAGATAGATAGATTTACATCTCTAAACGCGCTGATTAAATAGACGCAATTATTTGTTCTCTCTTTAAATAACCTTTAAGATATTTTCAACCGGAAGTGTACGATCATTGTCAGCCATTTTGTTTCACTGCTGACGCGCGGACATTTAATTATCGCCCGCGTTAACCAATTTACTCCCTCGCGAGCCTCACGCACAGGCGGCGAGGCGAACAAGATTCCTATTTTAACCACCAGCCTTTATCGCGCCGTTTTATTTGGTTGTTTGTGTGTGTGGCAATAAACACCCTAGCAAACAAGACTTGTACCCAAATAAATAAATAAATAAATAAATAAATAAATAAATGAATAAAAAATGTCGCTGTCGTATCAACTTACAAAGATGGTTGGTGTTGCACATTTCGCTGAAATTGTAGACGCCGACTTTGTGTTTTTCGAAAACGAGGTTTTCCCTCTTTCAAACAAACCGGAAGTGAGAGAGACGCCATGTCCGTTTATGGGTGCGAACGCCATTTTAGTTTGTTTTTTTTTGTTTTTTTTAAACATTTCTTTTTCTATTCCGTGTCTTGTCCGTAATGTGTCAGTTTTGTTTCGGTGTTGTTTTCTTCGTATTGACACAGAACAAATCTCATTGAATTATGGGAACGGCTGTTTAGCGATTGTTTGTTGTCGTCAGAAAATTTATTGCCGACAAGTTTTTTGTGCAAAGTCGTAGACAAAACAAAACCTGTATTGTCTCGGGATGTGGATTCGTCAGTGCTGGTATATAGATTGTTAGGGTTAAGGTTAGGGTTAGGGTTAGGGTAAAATAGAAACAATCTACTTGGTGACTCATTAGTACAAGGAAAAACGTTTCAGAAGAAAAGAGAGAGATTTTATCAGCTTATCTGTTTCGTGTCATCGGCGACTTCCTGTTGTGACGTGACGTCCTGAACACGTAGCTTAACCTCTAGTTTCACCCTTTAATGCCTGATTTTTACAGACATTCTATGTACCTGATCTAACTTGTTCTTGAGCAAACCCTAACCCTAACCCTAACCCTAGCCCTAAACCCTAAACCCTAAACCCTAGCCCTAACCTTAACACTAACACTAAACCCTAACCCTAGCCCTAACCTTAACCGTAACCCTAACCCTAACCCTAATCCTAACCCTAACTTTCGATCAGCCCCGTAACGACTAATAATGGAGGCGAAACGTATTCCCCGATGTCCCTAACTCTCACAAAAACAAATATAATTGGTCAAATCAAACATCATGATAATTTATTACAACTTTGTTGTGGCGGAACAGCATCATGAAAAGGTTAACTTCTAATGGAATTTTACAATTTCTGTTTATTCTAGCCTTATGTGGACAATTCCGTTTCCAACATTATTTTCATGCGCTCACATTAAATTTCGCTAAAATATTAGACCTTAAATACAACATTTCCAGGTAATAATGTTCTAAGGAATGGTAATATGTTATTATTTTTGTTGTTAAATAAGATTAATTGAGGAATCATTTCGAGTTAAACTCCAAAAACACGGTGAAATATTTGAACTATCGAAGAAATTCGTAAAATATCCCAAGTTCGTCCAATATGGCCGCCAAGGGTCACGTTTTAGATCGACCGGAATGTGTTGAACGAAAAACGAACCATTCACAGAAAGCAATAAAGTTTACAAGAAGTGTTTATAAAAAAAATATTTGTTAACACTAAATTATTTTTATACCTAATTTAAATTTTTTAAATAAAATAATATGTATTTATAATTACACATCGCTTTGTTTCGTTTCGTTTCTCCAGGGCAACAATTCTGTTTTTCTATCGCATCGTCCGAGATTTTTCCCCTCAAGGCGATAAGCCTTTTAACACGTCTGCTTTTCTTTTTTACTAATTAATAGTACATTGATTTTACTAAAAAAAAACTTCCTACTATCATTATATATATATATATATATATATATATATATATATATATATATATATATATATATATATATATATATATATAGTAATCCAGGTAGGGTAAAAATCCACAGGGTAGAAATCCAAAGGGAATCAAACCGGGTTTATAAAAGAGTGCTCAATAAAAAATATAGAGCTGTATTGTGAATGCTTTTATTCAAACATGTACAAGGTCTGCTACACTGGCATGTCGATGTTATCGATCTACAGCTCTCAAGAGCTGAGGTCTCATCAGGCAGAAAATTATTTTTTGATCCAACCTGGTTGCTGAATTCCAGGGAGAATGAAGTCAAGCAAAAAAGAAGAGGAGAAAAAAATAAAAGTCATGTGACCGATTTTAAAACGGCAATCATGTTTTAAAATCGGTCACATGACTTTTATTTTATTCTCCTCTTCTTTTTTGCTTGACTTCATTCTCCCTGGAATTCAGCAACCAGGTTGAATCAAAAAATAATTTTCTGCCTGATGAGACCTCAGCTCTTGAGAGCTGTAGATCGATAACATCGACATGCCAGTGTAGCAGACCTTGTACATGTTGGAATAAAAGCATTCTCTCTCTCTATATATATATATATATATAATTACATAAACAATATTATAGCCTTACGTCAATCAACCAACGTTTCAATGCGTATTACCGCATGTTATCAAAAGCAGAGCTTTGCCTTTGACAAGATGTAATTATATTTATATATATATATATATATATATATATATATATATATATATATATATATATATATATACTAAATTTTTCTATTAAATATTTAAGTGTTTTTTTACTTACAGACGATATCGTTTCGGGTTTTTGCCCTCATCAGTGCAGGAGTGGTGGTTGAAAGCAGTCGCATGAGATCGAACACAGTTCGTAGATTCAGGCTAGAATCACGAGACAAACACGCAGAACCACACGGCTACCAGCAATCAGCACAGACAGTAATTGAAATTAAGATACACTTACTCGGGAAGGCAGGAGAAGCGTTATTGTTGTCGACAGTGTTCAACGCTCGAGCAGAAAAAATTAATAAAATAAGTTTATATATATATATATATATATATATATATATATATATATATATATATATATATATATATATATATATATATATATATATATATATATATATATATATATATATATATACAGACTGTTTCGCTGTTCCACAGCTCATCAGTGCGGCTAGACCAGTTAGTGCCCCAAGCCGGGATTGAAACTCGACCGTCGAGCTGACGGTCGGCGCTTTTAACCCCTGACTTAATGTAAGATATATCTCAATGTAAACATTGCAATTGCCGTGGCTCGAATTAGTTTTACCTAATGAGCTATGCCTTAAAGCTAATGGCAGTTGACGATATCCTTACAAATTAAGCTCTACCCCGGGAGGGAGCTTTATATAGTCATTCACATACAGACTGTTTCGCTGTTTCACAGCTCATCAGTGTAGCTAGACCAGTTAGTGCCTCAAGCCGGGATTGAAACTCGACCGTCGAGCTGACGGTCGGCGCTTCGGCGGGCTGGTTGCCCGGACCATATTGACCCAACTCCTCCATACTTCCCTGTTCGTCATGGCTCTGTGAAGATCTTCGAGTTGAGAACCGGTATCTTCGGTCAACTGTTTTGTGTACGTCTTATAGGGTCGACCAACCTTAACTGTTCCGTGTGTTGGCGTCCATAAAATCAGATCACTGATAACCTCTTCTTTGCTTCTATAACAATGTCCAGCGAATCTCATTCTCCTTTCTTTTATTACTGATGATATTTTAGACAAGTTGCCATACAGCCGTTTATTAGATGCGTGCGTTTTCCGGTGCATGTCCAAGCTAAGTTAGTAATAAAAAAAAAATGGAAAAAAAGAAAGAAATGGAAGGAACAGTAGGTAATAAAAATGAAAAAAAAAAGATAGAAACTAATTGAAAACGTTCGTGAAACCTATGAAACCCAACAAGTAAAAAAATGTAATTCGATACTGAGCTTGACCAGTGAAAATTATAAACGTATCTGATCCCTCCCCCAAAA
>OY744553.1:48676692-48694192 GCA_963556195.1 Sepiola atlantica | reverse complement strand
AACAATTCTATCGGTGGCATTTTTAACGGGTCACTGTATTATGACAATTACTACTGATGAGACGGTCACCAAAGTGTCCCCCATATCATCAAACAGAGATAAAACAAAGACTGTTGGACATTCATGACTGAAACTTGGTGGACAAGTCAGACATAGACTGAAGTTTATTTGTACAAAATATGGTTGGTTTGCAGAAACGATTGTGAATTTTATTTTATTAACAATTCTATCGGTGGCATTTTTAACGGGTCACTGTATTATGACAATTACTACTGATGAGACGGTCACCAAAGTGTCCCCCATATCATCAAACAGAGATAAAACAAAGACTGTTGGACATTCATGACTGAAACTTGGTGGACAAGTCAGACATAGACTGAAGTTTATTTGTACAAAATATGGTTGGTTTGCAGAAACGATTGTGAATTTTATTTTATTAACAATTCTATCGGTGGCATTTTTAACGGGTCACTGTATTATGACAATTACTACTGATGAGACGGTCACCAAAGTGTCCCCCATATCATCAAACAGAGATAAAACAAAGACTGTTGGACATTCATGACTGAAACTTGGTGGACAAGTCAGACATAGACTGAAGTTTATTTGTACAAAATATGGTTGGTTTGCAGAAACGATTGTGAATTTTATTTTATTAACAATTCTATCGGTGGCATTTTTAACGGGTCACTGTATTATGACAATTACTACTGATGAGACGGTCACCAAAGTGTCCCCCATATCATCAAACAGAGATAAAACAAAGACTGTTGGACATTCATGACTGAAACTTGGTGGACAAGTCAGACATAGACTGAAGTTTATTTGTACAAAATATGGTTGGTTTGCAGAAACGATTGTGAATTTTATTTTATTAACAATTCTATCGGTGGCATTTTTAACGGGTCACTGTATTATGACAATTACTACTGATGAGACGGTCACCAAAGTGTCCCCCATATCATCAAACAGAGATAAAACAAAGACTGTTGGACATTCATGACTGAAACTTGGTGGACAAGTCAGACATAGACTGAAGTTTATTTGTACAAAATATGGTTGGTTTGCAGAAACGATTGTGAATTTTATTTTATTAACAATTCTATCGGTGGCATTTTTAACGGGTCACTGTATTATGACAATTACTACTGATGAGACGGTCACCAAAGTGTCCCCCATATCATCAAACAGAGATAAAACAAAGACTGTTGGACATTCATGACTGAAACTTGGTGGACAAGTCAGACATAGACTGAAGTTTATTTGTACAAAATATGGTTGGTTTGCAGAAACGATTGTGAATTTTATTTTATTAACAATTCTATCGGTGGCATTTTTAACGGGTCACTGTATTATGACAATTACTACTGATGAGACGGTCACCAAAGTGTCCCCCATATCATCAAACAGAGATAAAACAAAGACTGTTGGACATTCATGACTGAAACTTGGTGGACAAGTCAGACATAGACTGAAGTTTATTTGTACAAAATATGGTTGGTTTGCAGAAACGATTGTGAATTTTATTTTATTAACAATTCTATCGGTGGCATTTTTAACGGGTCACTGTATTATGACAATTACTACTGATGAGACGGTCACCAAAGTGTCCCCCATATCATCAAACAGAGATAAAACAAAGACTGTTGGACATTCATGACTGAAACTTGGTGGACAAGTCAGACATAGACTGAAGTTTATTTGTACAAAATATGGTTGGTTTGCAGAAACGATTGTGAATTTTATTTTATTAACAATTCTATCGGTGGCATTTTTAACGGGTCACTGTATTATGACAATTACTACTGATGAGACGGTCACCAAAGTGTCCCCCATATCATCAAACAGAGATAAAACAAAGACTGTTGGACATTCATGACTGAAACTTGGTGGACAAGTCAGACATAGACTGAAGTTTATTTGTACAAAATATGGTTGGTTTGCAGAAACGATTGTGAATTTTATTTTATTAACAATTCTATCGGTGGCATTTTTAACGGGTCACTGTATTATGACAATTACTACTGATGAGACGGTCACCAAAGTGTCCCCCATATCATCAAACAGAGATAAAACAAAGACTGTTGGACATTCATGACTGAAACTTGGTGGACAAGTCAGACATAGACTGAAGTTTATTTGTACAAAATATGGTTGGTTTGCAGAAACGATTGTGAATTTTATTTTATTAACAATTCTATCGGTGGCATTTTTAACGGGTCACTGTATTATGACAATTACTACTGATGAGACGGTCACCAAAGTGTCCCCCATATCATCAAACAGCGATAAAACAAAGACTGTTGGACATTCATGACTGAAACTTGGTGGACAAGTCAGACATAGACTGAAATTTATTTGTACCAAATATGGTTGGATTTCAGAAAGGATTATGGATTTTATTAACGATTCCATTGGTGGCATTTTTTTGGTGGGAGGGGTCACCCTATACTATCTTTTGCTCTAGTTCTTCATGTTTCTTGGTTAGATTTTCTTCTTCAAAGACTGTTGGATATTCATGACAGAAACTTGGTGGACAAGTCAGGCATAGACTGAAGTTTATTCGTACTAAAAATGGTTGGTTTGCAACAAAATGGTTTGATTTGTGAATTTTATAAACAATTTCGTGTCTGTCGCTTCACCATGAGTCCGTCTGTCTGTCTGTCTGTCTGTCTGTCTGTCCGTCTGTCTGTCTGTCCGTCTGTCTGTCTGTCTGTTCGTCAGTTTGTCATGTTTCCGATTGGTCTGCCATTGCTCAATTATGAAATATGATTTTTCATCGCTAACCGCGCTGATCGAATGGACGCATCTCCAGAAAACGCCGTTCCTTGCGCCCTTTCATCGTTCCAACGTTCATCTTCGGCCGCGCCTTTCTTCATCTCGGTCCGTCTACATCCGCATGGTACCCCTTTTGTCGCTTACCCCGATAAACATGTAGACGACCTACCCTCATGACACCGTGAATTTCGTTTTGTCCGAACCCGGGGTTGAGGGGGGAGGGGGAGGGGGGCGCTGGTGGCCGCAATCTTGTCAATACGGTTCTACTATTTGTTCTGTCTTCTCGATGGGGTCGCGGCACATGCCTGGCACGCCACAAGAGACGCAAAGATAACAAGAACATCTTCCACCCTAAAGGATGATGATGATGGGGAAAGAGGGAGGGAGGGGAAGAAGGGAGGGAGGGGAAGGAGGGAGGGAGAGGAGGGAGGGAGGGGAAGGAGGGAGGGAGAGGTAGAATTAGTTGTTTACACGAGAGACACATTTGCATCTCATTCATAGAGTAGTGGTAGTAGTAGTAGTAGTAGTAGTGGTAGTAGTAGTGGTGGTGGTGGCGGTGAGAGTAATAGTGGTAGTAGTGGTGGTGGTGGAAGTAGTAGTAGTAGTAGTAGTGGTGGTGGTGGAGGTGGTGGTGGTGGTATTATTATTATTATTAGTAGTAGTAGTAGTGGTAGTGGTAGTGGTGGTGATGGTGGTAGTAGTAGTGGTAGTAGTAGTGGTAGTAGTAGTGATAGTAGTAGTGGTAGTAGTAGTGGGGGTGATGGTAGTAGTAGTAGTAGTAGTAGTAGTAGTAATAGGAGTAGTGTTGTTGTTGGTGGTGGTGGTGGTATTATTATTATTAGTAGTAGTAGTAGTGGTGGTGGTATTATTATTATTATTAGTAGTAGTAGTAGTGGTGGTGGTGGTGGTGGTGGTAGTAGTAGTGGTGGTGATAGTAGTGGTGGTGGTGGTGGTGGTATTATTATTATTATTAGTAGTAGTAGTAGTGGTGGTGGTATTGTTATTATTATTATTAGTAGTAGTGGTGGTGGTGGTGCTGGTGGTAGTAGTAGTAGTAGTAGTGGTGGTGGTGGTGGTGGTGGTGGTATTATTATTATTATTAGTAGTAGTAGTAGTAGTAGTAGTAGTGGAGGTAGTAGTAGTAGTAGTAGTAGTAGAAGAAGAAGAAGAAGAAAAAGAAGAAGAAGAAGAAAAAGAAGGGGAAGAAAAAGAAGATGAAGAAGAAGAAGAAGAAGAAGAATCTATTTAAATTACAAGCCATTGCAATTATAAGAAATTGAACCCCATAAAAAATCGACCCCCATTTTGCCGGTTAAATATGTGGGGGAAGATGTTTGCTTAATTACAAAGTGATTTCTATTTGTTGGTGGCCATTTTCAACAGCGTTAAATGATCGGACAAGCGCCATCTTTTTTTTTGTTGTTGTTGTTGTTCGCGCCATTGTTGTTCCGTGCACGTTTGTCTCATCAAATAATTCATCTTCGTCTTTCTTAATCAGTTCTTTCCGCCTTTCTTTCTTGCATAGGAGACATAGAGAGAGAGAGAGAGAGAGAAGGAGAGAGACAGAGAGGGCGAGAGAGAGAGATAGAGAGAGAGAGAGAGAAGGACAGAGAGAGAGAGGGAGGGAGGGAGAGAGAGACAGAAAGAAAGATAGAAACACAGAGAGAGAGAGAGACTGAGAGGGGGAGAGAGAGACTGAGAGGGGGAGAGAGACAGACAGACAGACAGAGATAGATAGAGAGAGAGAGAGAGAAAGAAATAGATAGATAGATAGAGAGAGAGAGAGAGACAGACAGACAGACAAACAGACAGGAGATAGAAATAGAAAGAGAGAAGACAGAGAGAGAGAGAGAGAGAGAAGACAGAGAGATAGAAATAGAGAGAGATATAAACAGGGAGAGAGAGAGACAGAAAGACAGACAGACAGACAGATAGAAACAGAGAAAGAGAGAGAGACATTCTTTTTATTGTTTTCCTTCAGACTTTCCCTCAGCGTATTGGTCCCTATTGTACTTTACGGGAGCCACATACGAAAGACTGTAAAGTTCCTCAAATGGTTAGACGTGACGTTGCTTCTATTACTTATGTGTCACGGAACCAAAAAATATCTTCGTTACATGAGACTGAAAAGAAGAAAAGCTTTTTCTTCATTTGATTAATTATCTTAACATTTTGCGCGGGTTTGTTAATAAATGAAGACTCGAAAACACAAAAAGGATTTTATTACTGTGATATGTCGTCAGTACCTTACCTTACCGCTCGTTTCTTTATGTAACGTGGGTGCCGAACTTCCTCATGACTCGGTGACAACTTTTATTCGTACGTTTTTCAATTCCCGATAGTATTACTAAATTAGAAATAGACTTTCAAACTAACCTATCTCTGACCAGGTCTTTATTTACCCCCTTTCTCCCAAGTCCATTCCTTAGCCTTCTCCTGTGAACTGAACCTGCTACCACAACTGTCCTACATCTTTAACCCAATTACTCTCGTACTGCCTTTCAACCTAGATGTATCATCTAAGTCTACTCTTCTGCAGCATCTCCCAAAACTGTTCAGATTTAATCTTCCTCTGAGGTCATCAGATCTAAGCCTGTCCTTAATGTTCACACTACACATTAATCGTATCATTCTCATATCATTTCTCTCCATGCAACGCATGTCCTCAACACTCACTAGTCAAAATTAACTTCCATACATCATCACACTGCGTACACATGCCTGATAGATTCTTCCCGTGGTGGACAATGGTACCGCTCTGCTGGTTAGTAATAACAGAAGTTCCCTGAACTTACTCCATCCACTCCTAATTCTTACAATCACACTAACACCTGCTCCACTCTGTGCTCCAATGGTCTCGAAAATCTAAATAGCTTCGCCATCCAGATATACTTTCTCCATATCTCTATTGCCTTACACTCCTTGATTGTACATATATATATATATATATATATATATATATATATATATATATATATATATATATATATATATATATATATATATATATATATATGTATATATTGTTACACCGGCCGTTCTTACACAGGAGAAACTACACCGGTTGTCACTATAAATAGTGCGAGTCACCAGAGACACAGAGAAGACAAAGCACAGTCTTGTAACTGTCTAGCCAAGAGCTAGTCACTTTCTTACTTTGTTAATACACTTGTTAAACCAACCCTCGACTTGACTTCCTTTATTTATTATTTACTGTTGGACAACTTCACAACAATATATATATATATATATATATATATATATATATATATATATATATATATATATATATATATATTGTTACACCGGCCGTTCTTACACAGGAGAAACTGCACCGGTTGTCACTATAAATAGTGCGAGTCACCGGAGACACAGAGAAGACAAAGCACCACCTTGTAACTGTCTAGCCAAGAGCTAGTCACTTTCTTACTTTGTTAATACACTTGTTAAACCAACCCTCGACTTGACTTCCTTTATTTATTATTTACTGTGGAACAACTTCACAACAGATTGGCGACGAGGATGAGATGGACAGTAAAAAAATATATTCGCGTAAGTCATTTGTGCTTCTAACAAAGAACTGTTAAATAAGCAAGTCGCATTTTTGCAAAATGAAAAGGGGTTAAAAAGATTTCCCATAAAACTAGTCTTATTAGGCTTATAGCGACGGACTTGGTTTTGTAAAACTACGTACACATATATAATTAAAAAAAAAAATCTGTTGTGAAGTTGTTCCACAGTAAATATTTATAGTGACAACCGGTGTAGTTTCTCCTGTGTAAGAACGGCCGGTGTAACATATATATATATATATATATATATATATATATATATATATATATATATATATATATATATATATATATATATATATATATATATAAATATGAAACTGAAAGTATACTTTTAGTAGACAGAACCTATAGTGAAATGGTTTAAGCTCAATATACGAGATAGAGTAATTATAAAGATAAATGAAAGAAGAGGGATAAACATGTACGAATGACAAAATTATTTCAACTTAGATTGTTCAATGCAAGGTGTACTCGGTAAACTAAACATCTTTCTATTGGATTTACTTAATTCTTGAAAAACCTTTCTTTTCCATCTTTAAATCTCCTTTCACTGGGCACCTTATCAACGGACATCTACCAACTGGACAGAGCCCATATTTTTTTACACGCACATTCTCACTCTCCATTACTTAATATTTTTTCAAATTTTGAATTTTGACTTTTCCACTGCCAACTTATCTATCTATGTAATTCCTCTGATAATAAGATTTTAATCTTTGAAAAGCCTTGGAATAAGGAAAGAATAATAAACATGTTTTTACCGAGTACACCTTGCATTGAACAATCGAAGTTGAAATAAATTTGTCATTCGTACATGTTTATCCCTCTTATTTCATCTATCTTTATATATATATATATATATATATATATATATATATATATATATATATATATATATATATATAATTCTATTGCTAGCTACCATATTGCAGAATGGTTCTTGTGTGTAGTGTTTAGATAGTATTATTATATTTTTTCTTTTATTACTGTTATGATTAATGTTATTTGATATGCAAATTACCATATACTACGGTAGTCTTAAGGGTATTATATTATTATTATTATTATCATTATTATTATTATTATTATTATTATTTAGTTATTTATTTATTTATGTATATATTAGTGAAATTTAAGTTGAATTATTTCGACACTTGATTATTAGGGAAATGGTAGTTTAATAAGTACCATTGGAGAGCCATGAATATTATAACTGTCCTGTTTTTAAATCTGCGAAACAGTTACATGGTAAACAGCTGATGATCCCCGTGTTAATATTAGACGCATAAGGTCTCCTGTTTTTGTTTTACTGTAAGATACTTAACCCCCCTTTTTTCATTTTTAAAAAAAATTTAATTTACTTATTTTTATATTTATGAATTTCTCAACGAATGTTAAATCTGCAATATCTTGGATTTAGTTAGTTTCTCTGGGAATTAAAACTGCATTTTACTTTTTTTTGTTTTGTTAAAATGGCTCAAAGCTTCTTTAGACTAATATATATATATATATATATATATATATATATATATATATATATATATATATATATATATGTACAATCACCCGTTTTTGTCTTCCTTCCCAACACCAGCTTATTACCACATATCTTTTGTAAACTGTGTGACCCAAAACTAAAGTCGCATTTCATCATCGTCGTTGGGAACGAAGTGCAGTGGAAGTACTGGTCGGCTGAGAGCGAATAACCAGTTTATGAGCAAGAAGTGTAAGATGGATGAGAACTCAGATGTGGAGAAAATATATCTGGATGGCGAAACTATTGAGGTTGTCGAGAAGTTTTGTTATCTTGATGATATATATATATATATATATATATATATATATATATATATATATATATATATATATATATATATATATATATAGTCTAAAGAAGCTTTGAGTCATAAAAAAAAAATGTAAAATGCAGTTAAAATCCCCAGACAAACTAACTAAATCAAAGATATTGCAGACTTAACATTCGTTGGAAAATTAATAAATGAAAAAATATAAGTAAAAAAAAAAAAAGGGGGGGGGGGGGGGGGTTAATTATCCAAGAGTGAAACAAAAACAGGAGACCTTAAGCGTCTAATATTAACACGGGGATCATCAGCTGTTTACCATGTAACTGTTTCGGAGATTTAAAAACAGGACAGTTATAATATTCATGGCTCTCCAATGGTACTGATTATACGACCATTTCCACAATAATCAAGTGTCGAAATAATTCAGCTTAAAATATCACTAATATATACATAAATAAATAATAATAATGATAAAATAATAATAATAATATATTACCCTTAAGACTACCGTATGATATAGTAATTTGCATATCAAATAACATTAATTAAAACAATAATAAAAGAATATATAAAAATAAAAATAATAATAATACTATCTAAACACTACATCCAAGAACCATTCTGCAATATGGTAGCTAGCAATAAAATTATATAGGAATTAAAGTTGCATTAAAAAATAAATAAAAAATATAAAGCTTAAGTACCTTTGGGAACGAGTGCAGTGGAAGTATTGGTCGGCTGAGAGCGAATAACCAGTTTATGAGCAAGAAGTGTAAGATGGATGAGAACTCAGATGTGGAGAAAGTATATCTATATATATATATATATATAAAATAATGGCGAGGTAGCCATAATTACCAAGGACGGAGAGGCTTATAATACTAAAGCAAGAAATAAATTATTCCTTTAGTAAAGCGGTATAAATATAAAAAAAATTAGAATGGAGGAGAAAAAAAAATGGTGGTGAAATCGAGACGTCTTTCGAGTCGACACATTTTCAAGATCTCACGTCGACTAGAATGTTTGAAAAGCGAATAAAATCATGGATTATCGAATGAGTGGAAAAAAACAATTATGTACCCATCAGTTTCAAACTGTGGGTATATTCTTTCTGCTTGCACAGGGACGGTTTACGTAGGTTGATGGTGACCGCTTCGAGAATCTTAAGGTGATTCTTCGAGCGAGTCCTGTGCAAGACAGTAAATGCCTCATCCGTATATCCCTCAGTGCATAAATGACACTCTAATAAATGGTCGCCGATGGCCGACTCATGAGCTTGTAAACTGTCTGTGCCTACGTATCGAGAGGGGGATGTGTTGGGAAACTCTGACCTCTAATCGCTGAATGGTACGCCCCACGTAGTCAGCCTCACACTGACCACGAAAATGGTAAACAACTAAATTGTATTGAATGGTGGGGATACCATCCTTGCGAAAAGAGGGGAAAGCACTGCGGGTCCCAAACACCGTTCTCACATTAGTCGCAAAACAAGCAACGAGACACGGCTGAAACAATTTTATGCAAAAGTTCCTGGCTAGTGGTGCCAATCCATGGTAATTTCACATAAACAGGGCACTTTTGGGGGCCGAAATATTTTTCTCTATTAAATGTGGCAATTTTGTCCTTTATGCATCTTTCAATGGTGTCTCATTGATAGCCATTAGAAGATAGGATTTCAGTTATTTTGCTAAGTTCTGCTACTAATTTGGAATTAGAGCAGATCACCAACGCTCGATGCACTAGGGTTTTTATCAGATTTATTTTCCTTATTTTCGGGGAGAATGAGTCCCAGCTTATATATTGGCCTGAGAATGTGGGCTTTCTTTATACACTGGTTACAAAGCATTCATCAGTTCTTTCAACCAACACGTCCAAGAATGGCAACAAGTTATCATTCTCTCCCTCCATTGTAAACCCAAGTGCCATCACAAAAGGCTGTCACAAAGATGATGTCACCAATTAAATGATTTGAGATAACCGTGCACGAGAGATAACGTAAATAAAATAATGACGTCACAAAACCATTACGTCATCAATTAAAATAAGTATGACGTAACCAGTGAAAACAGATGGAGGATAATCATGTAGGGTGGATGTCGTCACAAAATGATGACGTCACGAGTTGTCTACTAGACGAACATCTGGTACGATGTTAACGATAAAATAAGACTACAACTCTTTCTTTTTATTTTCCTCTCTCTCGATTTCTCTTTCTCTCTCTCTCTCTTTCTCTCTTTCTCTCTCACCTTTTCTCTCTCTCTCTTTCTCTCTCTCTGTCTCTCTCTCCTTCTCTGTCTCTTTCTCTCTCTCTCTCTCTCTTTCTCTCTCTCTTTCTCTTTGTCTCTCTCTCTTTCTTTCTCTTTCTCTCTTTCTCTCTCCCTTTCTCTCTCTCTTTCTCTCTCTCTTTGTCTCTCTTTGTCTCTCTCTCTCTTTCTCTCTCTCTCATCTTTTTTCTCTCTCTCTTTCTCTCTCTCTGTCTCTCTCGCCTTCTCTGTCTCTTTCTCTCTCTCTCTCTCTCTCTCTCTCTCTTTCTCTTTGTCTCTCTCTCTCTTTCTTTCTCTTTCTCTCTTTCTCTCTCTCTTTCTCTCTCTCTTTCTCTCTCTTTGTCTCTCTCTCTTTGTCTCTCTCTCTTTCTCTCTCTCTCTCTCTGTATGTATCCCTCTCTCTCTTCATCTGTATATCTCCTTCTCTTCCCCTCTCTCTCTCTCTCTGTGTCTGTATGTTTCTCCCTATCCCCCCTCTCTCTCTCTGTCTCTCCCTCTTTCTCCTTCCCTTCCTTTCTCTCTCTCTCTCTTTGTATGTGTCGGTCTCTCTCTACTCCATTCGTCTCTCTTTCCCACTTCTCTCTCTCTCTTTCTCTTCTCACGTTCTTCGTTTCAATCGCTCCATTCAATACCCCAGTCCCTTACCCTGCTCCCTGTCCCCTGCCCACGTGTCTAACAAACCTCCATCATCAGCAACATTTCAAACAAACCCCTAAAATGTCTAGCCTTTCGACTCAACAACTTCCTCCCGTGTTCTCATCAGGACTTCAATGGCTCATTCCCACCCTAACCTCTTATCTCGCCCCCCCCCCCCGCCATAATATCTCGTGTCACTACACCCGCTCTTCGAAATTCCCTTTTGTGATTATTATTGTCGCCAGTCGCCGTCACCACCGTCATCGGAAACAATAACCGCTCCCCCGGTCGCCTTATACGAAAAACGTACCCCTCCCCCTTTTTTCTTTCTATCTCTCTCTCACCCCGATCTCCAATTTCAAGTGTACAAATAAAACATTATCGAAGTGTTAGGGTTAGGGTTAGGGTTAGTGATAGCGGCCTGAAAAAGAAGAAGAAGTAGAAAAAGAAGAAGAAGAAGAAGAAGAAGAAGAAGAAAAAAAGAAGAAAGAGAAGAAGAAGAAGAAGAAGAAGAAGAAGAAGAAGAAGAAGAAGAAAAGATATAGAACAAAGTAGAAGAAAATTAAAAAGAAAACAAGTCAAAATACCTAAGACGATGGAGTTAGTATATTAAAGAAGAAGAAGAAGATGAAAAAGAAGAAAGAGAAGAAAGAGAAGAAGAAGATTAAGAAGAAAGAGAAGAAAGAGAAGAAAAAGAAGATCAAGAAGAAGAAGAAGAAGAAAAAGAAGAAAAAGAAGAAGAAGATGAAGAAGAAGAGGAAGAAGAAGAAGAAAAAAGAGAAGAAGAAGAAGAAGAAGAAAAAAAGAAGAAAGAGAAGAAGAAGAAGAAGAAGAAAAAGAAGAAGAGAAAGAAGAAGAAGAAGAAGAAGAAGAAGAAGAACAAAGAGAAAAAGAAAAAGAAGAAAAAGAAGAAAGAGAAAAAGAAGAAGAAGAAAAAGAAGAAAAAGAAGAAAGAGAAGAAGAAGAAGAAGAAGAAGAAGAAGATGAAGAAGAAGAAGAAGAAAAAAAAGAAAGAGAAGAAGAAGAAGAAGAAAGAGAAGAAGAAGAAGAAGAAGAAGAAGAAAGAGAAGAAGAAGAAGAAGAAGAAGAAAAAGAAGAAGAAAAAGAAGAAGAAGAAATAAAAGAAAGAAGAAGAAGAGGAGGAAGAAGAATGAGGAGCATGAGGAGAAGAAGTAATAGAAGAGGGAGGAGGAAGAAAAAAGGAAGAAGGAGGAGGAGAATGATGATGAGGAGGAGAAGGAGGAGGATAATAATAAGAAGAAGAAAAAGAAGAAGAAGAAAAAGAAGATGAAGAAAAAGAAGAAGAAGAGGGTGATGAAGGAGGGGGAGGAGAAGCAATAGAAGAGGAAGGAGGAGGCGATAAAGAAAAAAAAGCGAAGGAGAAGACGAAAAAAAAAGAAGAAATAGAAGAGGAAGAAGAAAAAATGAAAAGGAGAAGAAGGAGGAGGAGAATGATGACGACGAGGAGGAGGAGGAGGAGGGGGGAAGGGGGAAGAGGGGGAGGTGGAGAAGAAATTGAAAAGAAGAAAAAGAAAATGAAGAAGAAGAATTGCTCCACTTACCCTTAATCCTCACCTCATAATCGATATCACAAACCAACATTTTATTCTCATTAAATCTAAAAACTGTGGCCACATAGAAAATATCAAAAGGAAGGCAAAAAAAACGATGGAGAGACGACCTCGACAGCCAACTGGGTTCCTCCTCCAGGAGTGATTAACATACTATAAACAATGGCACCGAATTTATTTGGGGAGTACAGATTATGACCGTTCAACATATGTTGGATATCAGAAATGGGGTCATGGAGTGTATTTTTCTAGTCTTTGGTATAACTCGACCGAGGATTGAACCTCCAGCCTTCCGGCCATTTTAGCGAACGCTCAGACCATTATGCCAAATGGGCCGGTATTCCAGGAAATTGATCAAATGCGAAAATAAAAAAAAATTAAGTACAAAACAACAATATACGCAATCAGCGTAATGAAATAATATCTTGGTGTCGACACAGAAATAAATAAAAGACTAGCCGCGCGTGCGTGGTCCCCCTCTGTATGTGACTCGATGTGGCGAGTGTAAAATGCAATAAATTTGGGGATTTTTAACCCCCCTTTGACCCCCTGGGGGCGCGAACAAGAATTTTTCTGAGGTCAAGGATGCTCATTTTATATCCAGAACAATTGCCTCTACATTTTGGCCAAGTTCCAGAAAAATTGAATGGATGGATCAAACGTTATGGGAGGATAGGGTCATTTTTTGCCATTTTGGGGGCTTTTGACCCCCTGGGTGCGCGAACCAGATTTTTTCCAAGGTCAGCGATACTTATTTTCTATTAGGAATAATTGCCTCCACATTTTGGCCAAGTTTCAGAGAAATGTGTGTATGTATACATTGTATTAAGGGTGAAACTACTTAATTTGTTCCACCATTATATGTCTTATTTGCTCCAACTTGTGTCTATCCGTCACACCTCTGCATTGTATTGCCTTCTAAGTATCACATTTCTTTATATATATATATATATATATATATATATATATATATATATATATATATATATATATATATATATATATATAGAGAGAGAGAGAGAGAGAGAGAGAGAGAGAGAGAGAGAGATAGATAGATAGAAGAAAAAAGAGTGATAAATATGCGACGATTGTCCAAATTTATTTCAAATTTCAATTGTTCAATGCAAGGTGCATTCAGTAATAAACTAGTGTTTATTATTCATTCCTTAAGTCAAGGCTTTTCAAAGATCAGAATCTTATCATCAGAGGAGAAATACAGATGGATAAGTTGGTTTTCGAAAAAACCAAAGTTCAAATATTTGAAAAATATGAAAATTATTATTAAAAATTATTAAAATAATTTTTGTTAAAAAAACGTATTGAATGAAAAGAAAAGTTCCGTGAAAAAGATATGCAAATTGTCCGGGTGGTAGATTTCCGTTGAAAAGAAGTCCGGTGAAATTGTAGAATGTGAAGAAAAACTCTTTGCGTGGGAGCAGATTGGAGAAAGTGCTCAAAATGTAGGTAAGTCCAGATGCACACACACACACACACACACACACACACACACACACACACATATATATATATATATATATATATATATATATATATATATATATATATATATATGTGTGTGTGTGTGTATATATATATATGAATAAATAAATAATTAACGTCATAAGAGCGTTCAACTTAATGAAATGAACGATGCATTTATAGCTAGCGACGTCATGCTGTGTTAATACTACACACACACACACACACACACATATATATATATATATATATATATATATATATAGATATATATATATATATATACACACATATATATATATATATATATATATATATATATATATATATAGATAGATAGATAGATAGATAGATAGATAGATAAAAGTTCAAAAACAAGGAGTAATACTGCGTCCTTAAGTCATGAGTTTTCAAAGAAAATCTTCTCCTCAGAGGACCATTACCGCAATGACATTACTGCAGGTAATAAAATTAAACTTCGAAAATAAATATATATATATATATATATATATATATATATATATATATATATATATATATACTCATGGTCCACATACAAAACGGCCTTTCTTTCACAAAATTGACTCGTTTTTTTACATGACGCATTTAATGTAAAAGTAAGTATTAATCACCCAAATCGAATATTTAACAGTAAAAAAAAAACTTCAGAGTGCAAAACCCAACTGGGTTCGAATGGAGGCCATGGCGGAGATACACCTTCGTAGAACATCGTCTCGTTCTAAATTGTTTGTTTTCAATAATAATGGCCGACTGTTTTTTCCCAACCAATTAGTGTTCAGTTTTCCCGTGTTTTTCTTTCATTAGACACCGTTTTTTTTGTTATTATCACCCTCATCTCTCGAAGAATATAAAACACGGCTCCCCTGAATCAGAACCTTAAACCCTAAACCCTAAACCCTAACCCTGAATCAGAAACAAACAGTAATCGTTACGTCACACGGGCAATGCCGTCTACCTGGACAGCAGGTAGCCGAGGTTTGCATTCGCGTTCGTTAAATGGCATCTGACGCGCTGAATGCGACCAGCAAGCGACGCAAAGACGGCGGCCATATTGGTCACGTGTTTCGGGAGATATTGGTCACGTGTTTGTACTGCCGTATTTTTTTTTGTTTTTTTTTGTTTTTTTTGTTGTTGTTTTTTTTTTTAACCCTTTCTTCTCGGTTATAAATGATGTAATTTTCTTTTCTAACCCGAACCCTAACCCTAACCCGTCTCGAAGAACGGGTTTTGCTTATTGTCCTTTGCCGAGATCTTTTTTCTTCTTCATTCGTTCCTGGCCGATTCTTTGCTTTTTCGGTTGTGTTTACGCAAAGATACCAGCAGAGAAACGAATGCACACTTCCAATTCCTTCTTTCTCGAAAATAATTATTTAATATTTCTTTGTTCCTTCCATTCAAACCAATTTCGTCGTTCGCTAATCGCCGAGGGCTTTACTTAAAATAAACAAAAAACGAAAGGACATAATGATGCGGCATCCTAAGAGGCACTTTCAATCTATCATACGAAAGCCGAGCGAATCAGCGCTTGTTTCCTACCAACTTTTTTCCTATACTTTAATAAAATACACTGCAAAATATTCATTAGTTCTGGGATTGCGTTATGTTTGAAAAATCAACTCTATTTTAATTCTAAGTTACTCATCTCTTAATTATCTTATTAGAAGTAGCAGCGGCTGTGAATGTTTTTAGCCCGTATCGACTCTTGATTGGACTAAAATTCAGATCAGCAGTTTCTTTTAAGCAATCGAAACGCAAGAATACTCGTACTATAAAATCCCAAACACAGCGATTTTCACCCTCTCCATGTATTTCTATTTCTCTCTCTCTCTCTCTCTCTCTCTCTCTCTCATCGACAAAGTTCAGCTATGAAGGGTCCAGAGTATTTTATTAGTGATACTGACCAGGTGTTTATTTTTTTACTAGATTTCTGCTATCTAGTTTCATTTCTAAGAGTTTCATTGTTCTTCGCAAATATTTGTTTCCAATCTTCTCTTTCATTTCTGTAGATTTGATAGTGTCTGCTTCCAGAACTCCCAAATATTTATAGCTATCCTGTTCGTCTACGCTCTCATCTCCACTTGGTTGGGCAGTCCCGTGCCCTCTGTCGTCTCCAGGTTTCTCATTTCCATTTCAAGCAGTGCACATTTTCAATTCCATTTGAATGTCTTGGCTTAAGATTCTCGTCGTATTTATAAGCGTTTTCCAGCTCCGTTTTGCTTTTTGCAAATAGCTTCAGGTCGTCCATGTACATCAGGTGGTTTATTCTTTGTTCTGTGTCTGTAAACTTGTATCCGGCATCATATTTCCTTAGTATGTAGTTGAGTGGCATCATGGCTATGATAAATAGTAGTGGTGATAGGGAGTCTCCTTGGAAAATGCCTCTCTGTATCTATGTATATAAAAATGCAGTCAGGTGTTGTCCTCCAGCTGTCAGTTCTAGTCTCCATTTTTCCATCGCTTTCTTAATAAGATGATTAATCCTGTCGGTTATCTTGTACATTTTTTAAGCATTCAATTATCCATGTTTGAGGGATTCTATCGTAGGCTTTCGTGTAGTCAATCCATGCCATGGCTATGTTTTTTTCTTGTCGCTTGTTACCTCCTTCAGGATCTTTTGATCGATGTATAGCAGATCATGCGTCCCTCTTTTCCCTTTCCGGTATCCTTTTTGTTACTTGGGGAGCAGTCTACTATTGTTCAGGGAGTGGTAGATTTGATCTCTCAGTTGTGCCGTTAGGATTTTCCACATTATTGGTAAACAGGTTATTGGTCTATAGTTGCTTGGGATCGTTCCCTTTTTGGAATATTTGATGTATTAGCGTTGTCCTTCCTTTGGTCATCCACTCTGTTATGTCTGTTTTGTGGATATGTATCCACAAAACAGTTTCTATGCTAGCCTTTCATGTAGGGTCGTGGATTTTAAAAACCAATAGGCACGTATTTCATCATGGCCCGGTGCTTTCCAGTTTGCCATTTTCCTTAGGGTATCTTTAATGGTTTCTTTAGTAATCTCCGTTTCTGTTCCTTCTTCTATTTCCTGTAGTTCATTTTTCATGTTTTTCAACCACTTGGCATTTTTGTTGTGTGTTTTAGGCTTTTCCCATATCTTGCTCCAGAAGTGTTTTGTCTCTGTCGGGTCAAGTTGTTCTGATGTTATTCATTCTCCGTTTACGTTTTTGTAAAACTGGCTTTCATTGTTTTCAAAGGTCCTGTTCTGTTTTTGCTGTTCTGATTTTTATCTATATCGTCTCAGTCTTCCCTCTATTGCTGCTATCTTTTGTTTTAATTCTTCATGTTTCTTATTCAGTCTTTCCTTGTGAACCGGATTTCTGCTCTTCCATCCTTTCCTATTCTCTTTCATCCTGTTTACG
>OY744553.1:48651692-48669192 GCA_963556195.1 Sepiola atlantica | reverse complement strand
TCTTCATCAGTGCTTGGAATTTACAAAGTTAAATTCCTCCTTAATTATTAGCTAATTTGCGGTGGTCAACGGGGGGGGGGGGACTCTCTTGACTACGAATCAGTGTCGATTTGTAATCGGAGTTCGAGCCCGCTGACCGTCGGAAATTAACTTCCCGCACCGAAGATTGCGTTCGCATGAAACATTGATGTCTGTAGGTAATATATAAATAATATTTGTTTATAAATATTATGATAAGCCCCCTTAACTATGGCCGGGCACTCTGAGTGAGTTTAATAACAAGCAGTACTACTAGCTTCATTGCGAGAGCCAACACAGTTTGTTGTTGTAGATCACTTTCGCTGCTCGTTGTAAAGATACTCGCCGACTCGGTATTTACAAAGTTAAATTCCTCCTTAATTCTGTGGTGGCCATCAGTGGCGATTTGTGATCGGAGTTCGAGCCCGCCGACCGTTGGAAATTAACTTCCTGCACTGAAGATTGCGTTAGCATGAAACATCGATGTCTGTAGGTAATAAATAATTAATATTTAGCCCCCCCCCCTTATATACATTTTTCAGACACTTATATACTTCAACTGCAGACTTCTCTTCTACGAACCTGATCACAGTTCTTTTTTCTTTTTTCCATTTTTTCCTTTTTCCCTTTCTCGCCTTCTTTAAATTTAATTTTCGAATTTGTATTTTTTATTTTCATTTTGATGCTTTATTTGATTTATGATTTATTTATTTATTTATTAATTGAAACCATCGTGAAATGTATATATATAAATATATATATAATAATAAATAGTTACCTCCCCTTTTTTAGATATTTTAATTAATTAGAGTTACGTACGTAATTTTCTCTTAATTTTCTTTTTTTATTATTTTTTTAAATTATTTTTTATTATTATTAATTTTATTAAATTTAATTTAATTTTATTTTATTTTCCCTTCACTTCTTTCTCTTTTTTTCCTCACTTCTAAATATAGAATCTCTTACATAACGGCTATTTTCTGGTTTAAGCGTCTCACCGCCTCTTCATTTCAAATTCTTTGTGCATAGCGTTTCATAACGGGTAAAAACTGTTTTTTGAAGAAATTCCATCATTTTACCATTTCAGACAGTGCTGACGAAGACGGAATTAGGGATTAAACCCTTTTCTTGTCAGAAACCACTGGTCCATGTCTGATTAAAATCTGTATTTAAAAATAATATATATATATATATATATATATATATATATATATATATATATATATATATATATATATATATATGAAGGTATCAAACTAAAAGTAGAACGTACACTTATAAAATGTGAACCTATCGTGAAGTGTGTAAAGCTCAATATACGCGATAGAGCAATTATATAGAGCAAATGGAAGAAGAGAATTTTTTTTCAAATATGACTCGTCAACTTATTTATCTATTTGCGTTCCTCTGATGATAAGAAACCATTCTTTGAAAAGCCTTGGCTTAAGTAAGGAAAAATAAATATTCTTTAATAAATATTCTTGTTTTGAATAACTGAAGACGTAATAGATTTGTTATTATCACATTTTTATTTCTTTTCTTTCATTTTATTCCGATGTCTATAAACTTGTATCCGGCATTACATGTCCTGAATATTTTGTTGACTGGCATCATGGCTATAATAAACAGTAGTGGTGATAGAGAGTCTCCTTGGAAAGAATCTTTATGTATTCTTATCTCAGTCTAGGTTTGTCCGCCAGCTTTCAGTTCTTAGTCTCCATGTCCCCATTGCTTTTTTTTATATGATTGATAATCTTATCGGATATTTTGTACATTTTTAAGCCCTGCATAAATTAAGGTGTTTATGTCTGTCAATATCTGTTGAGATGTATGAGAGGAGAGTGTTCACTTTTTCTGTTTCTAATTTTAATTTCTTCTATTCTTCATTATTATTATTATTATTATTATTATTATTATTATTATTATTATTATTATTATTATTATTATTATTATTATTATTATTATTATTATTATTATTATTATTATTATTTCATAGGAGTCTCAACTTTTAGATGTTTTTATTTGGATTTTTGTTTTTTTGAACATCAAGTCAATTCCCTTGACTTTAGACATTCAAGCTGTACCTTAACACTTTCGCCGTTCCTAATAGGCAAGCCTTTTGCAGAATTGGAAAAGAAATTGTCTCGTCAATTTGTTTAAGCCATTTATGGTGGCTTTTCGTTATGGTTCCAAGCGTTCCAATTACAACGGGAATCACCTTTACTTCTTTACATTTCCATAGTCTAAATAATTCCCATTTTAGATTTTGATATTCATTGATTTTTCTCCTGCACTCTGGTATCAAAGGGGCAGGCTATATATATATATATATGATTAAGCAAGTTCTCTTGTTTTTGTTTAGAAAGATTAAGTCGGGTTTAGAATGTTCGAGAACCTTATCAGTTTGTATGTGCATGTCCCAAATATGTTTGACATTGTCGTTCTCCTGTACCACTTCTGGCTTATGCTCATACAATTATGGTCCAATTCATAAAGTTTGCATATATTCCAGTGTAGTACCTGAGCGACTTTGTCATGTCTCCATTTTTTATACTGGTGTTGTGCATTCAGGCATTTGGGCATTCAGATACAATATGCACTAAGGTGTCTTCCTTTTCATGACACAATCGACAGGTCGGTGATTCTGCAGTTTTGTCAATGTAATGTTTGATGGACCTAGTGCGAGTGGCTTGTTCCTGGGCTGCCATTAAGGTGCTCCCAGTAGATCTTTTGAGATCACCCCTGACCGACATAAAATATTTTAAAGAAAAGGAAATGAATCCCAAACAATATGTGACATATTTGCGTCAAACACAATTTAATATTTGATAAAAGATATAACCATGGGAAGTTACCCGTTGGATTGGTTAGGATTGACACCATAAGAAAACAAAATGGCTGACGGATGACTACCTAGTAAAGGCTTACCCTAACAGTAACTGCACATGCTTAAATTTTCTATTTAATATTAAACTGTATTTTTATGGTTGATGTTGTTGTTCTTGATATTCTTATCATCATCATCATCATCATCATCATCATCATCATCATCATCATCATCATCATCATCATCTCTTTTTTACAGAATTAAAACACGGTTCAAGGTTGTCGCAATTAACCTTTCCTACAAATTGTTTGTATTTTTTTTTATCAGGGTACATTTTTTTCTCCATACCCCCATTTCCGGTCGTACGTATTCACCCCCCCCCCCATCCTTCTTTGCTTATAAACGACAAACTTTTGCTAACGTCGACGGGATTTTGTTTACCTGTGTTTACAAGCGGGGGGGGGGGAGAGAAAATTGGGGAGGAAATAGGGAGGCGGGTTGTGGAAAGGGGAGAGAGAGAGAGGGACTGGGATGAATAAGGGGGAAGAGAAGGGCGGGGTAAGCAGAAGGAGAAGAAGAAGAAGAAGAAGAAAGAGGAGGAGGAGGAGAAGAAGAAGAAGAAGAAGAAGAAGAAGAAGAAGAAGGCAGAGGAGGAGGAGGGGGTGGGCGGAAGTAGAAAGAAAATAAGAATTAGAAAACGAGAGAATAAGGTGTCAACATCTGAAGTCCCTGAAAGATCCGGGTGTCCACGTGGGTGTGCATTGTACCATTGTCCCGTCTCTTGGCCGCTATTATCTGCCCCCTTTTTTCCTCGCTGTCGATGGTGTAAATGGGTGTTTTTTTAAGGGCGCGTACATGATTTTCTCATTTCGCCTATTGAAACGCTCACCGCAAGTTTTTTTTATTTTTAACTTTCGTAATGGGGGAGGGGTGAGGGGTGTAGGGGGAGGCAACTCTTGTCTTCGATCCGATGTGGATGGGTGTCGTTCTAGGCGACGTGTTTGTTTTGTTGTCTAACAGGTTGGGAAAGTAGAAGACAGAGGTTAGAAAAAAAAAAGGAGAGAAAGAGAAAGAGTCAAATAATAAAGAGGGGAAGGGGCGGGTAGAAGAAGAAGAAGAAGAAGAAGAAGAAGAAGAAGAAGAAGAAGAAGAAGAAGAAGAAAACGGGGAAAAGTTAACAAAAAAAAGAAGAAAAAGAAGAAAAAATAATAAGAAGAAAAAGAAGAAGAGAGAGGGAGTAAAGCTGGGAGGAGGAGGAGGAGGAGGGGGGAATAGAAACGTGGTGAGTGTGGAACGAGGTAAATAATAAAGAGACTACTGAAAAAGGGAGGAAAGGGTGTTAAATGAATAAAAGGAATAAATAGGGGGAGTAAGAGGGTAGGGGGAAATGATAATGAGGGAGAGAGGGGGCGATGAGAAATAAGGAGGGGGAGGATGAGAGGAGTAAAGAGAAGTAAGAGGGGGGAAAAAGAGGAATGGAAGGACGAGGATATAAATGTAATGGCGGGAGGTAAAGGAAAAGAAGAAGAAGAAAAAGAAAAAGAAGAAGAAGAAGAAGAAGAAAAAACGAAGAAAGAGAAGAAGAAAAAGAAGAAGAAGAAGAAGAAGAAAAAAACGAAGAAAAAGAAGAAGACGAGGAAGTAGAAGAAGAAGAAGAAGAAGAAGAAGAAAGCGAAGAAGAAGAAGAAGAAGAAGAAGAAAGTGAAGAAGAAGAAGAATAAGAAGAAGAAGAAGAAAGCGAAGAAGAAGAAGAAGAAGAAAGCGAAGAAGAAGAAGAAGAAGAAGAAGAAGAAGAAGAAGAAGAAAGCGAAGAAGAAGAAGAAGAAGAAGAAAGCGAAGAAGAAAGCGAAGAAGGAGGATGACTAATACTATAATTACACTTTTTTGTTGGAGTTTTCTTATTTTCATTAAAAGGGGGGGGTCTATGTGTTAGCCGGAAATTAAAAAATATAACACGTGTCAACTCCATCCACCAAAATGAACAAAAAGACCAGCTTTGAAAAACAGTCTTAGACTTTGTAGCCTATCTTACCTCGCCAACATACGAGGAATGGTGCACCATCTCCATGTGATGTTGCCTCTAGTCAAATCACTAAGCTGGATACTCCACCAGACTAGATGAATTCTTCTCCTGGAATCCGGTAACACCAAGAGACCACAAGAAAGATATACCATAACATAATGAACTGGTTAATTAATGTTTTTAACGTCTTTACAAACTCAACGTTTGAGAAATAAAGGAGAAATTTAATAGAATATTCGAATATCTATGTATCTCATATAGAAATCAAGTGTTAGCCACAGGGAGGGGCCCCTTGATTTCTGAGAACTTTGACTGAAGTAAAATGAAACAAAGGGGCATATATATATATATATATATATACACTCATATATATACATACACATATTCCACCTTACCTAGTATTCGCAGTACAAATAAGATCCCTTCAGCACTGATATACACTCATACGTGGAATGGTGCACCTTCTCGTAGTGATGTTACCTCAAGTAACAACACTTAGCTGGATACTCCACCAGACTAGATGAATTCTTCTCCTGGAATCCGGAAACACCAAGAGACCACAAGAAAGATTTACTATAACACAGTTAACTGGCCAATTGGGATCGGAAAATTAATGTTCTTAACTTCTTTACTAACTCAATGTTTCAAAGGTAAATGAGAACTTTAATTTAACACTCGGATATCTAGGTATCTACAGTAGAAACATATGAGAGAATTCGAATCCTTACTGGACACTGTCCTCGAGTGTCTTCGGTCTGTCTGTATAAGGGTTTGTCAGGACAACCTGACATGAGGATACTTCACCATACAAATAAACCCTGGCCAAATATTCAAAATAACATAGGATTTGAAGCCCAAATAAGATCACCTTGGTGTGACTACCCCACACTGGCTAATACGAGGAATGGTGCACCTTCTCCTAGTGATGTTACCTCACGTAACAGAACTTAGCTGGATACTCCACCAGACTAGATGAATTCTTGTCCTGGAATCCGGTAAAACCAAGAGACCACAAAAAAGATATACCATAACATAGTCAACTGGTCAATTGGGAAGAGGAAAATTACTATTCTTCACTTCTTTACTTGCTCGACGTTTGAGAGGTAGAGGAGAACTTTAATAGAATATTCGAATATCTATGTATTTCATATAGAGATCAAGTGTTAGCCATTAATTTCTATTAAAGTAGTTTGCGAAGTCTTTTTCAAGGAATGAGAATTTGAAAATCTCTAAACTGGAGTCTTAGAGTAAGGCAGTTTCTTAAAACAAGGCTGCCTGGTAGATGGATTGGGAGATCTGGGCGAGGTGATGACGTTCTCATGCCCTGGCCTCCTAGGTCTCCAGATCTTACCCCGTGTGACTTTTTCCTTTGGGGCTTTGTCAAGCAACAAGGCTCGAGTAACGGCAGTTGTGGGAACCATTGACGTCAAGATGCTGGAACGCGTTTGGCAGGAAATGGACTATCGACTAGATGTCTGCCGTGTGACGAATGGTGCTCATATTGAGCAACTTTGAAGATTCCCCACACAACTTGAAACTTTAACCTTTCCAACGGTACCAATTTCATTTTTCAACTCCTAATAGTTTTTGAGTTATTAAAAATCGTTATGTTCCCAAGACTTTTGAAACACCCTGTATATATATATATATATATATATATATATATATATATATGTTACTATTTCATGTATCCACATAAAATTTTATGATGACATATAGTGTTTTATGTATCAAATTTCAGTATTTACTTAAACAGTGCTCGATAGTAAGCTATGAAAATATATTTATGGCAATAAAGCTACACAGAGGCTCCCGCATTTTAGCCTGAAGATCCCCCCCCCCCCGGGATGAAACGCGGGAGCCTCTGTGTAGCTAAATTGCCATAAATATATATTTTTAACTTATTATATATATATATATATATATATATATATATATATATATATATATATATATATATGTATGTATGTGTGTGTGTGTGTGTGTGTGCGTGGTTATGAATGTCCATGTTTGTGTGCGTGTATGTTTCTGTGTTCATACGTATTCGTATTTATGTGTACGTGTTTTGTTTATGCGAGTACGTGTGTGTATGTGTGTGTGTATACACGTATGTGTGTGTGTGAGTTCAGTAATTACTTGATGCTGATTAAGTGCGTATTTCAGTAATTTCTGTTTAAATCTTTTTTTCGCACCTAATGTTCGCCTTCCCTGTCCCGCTCCCCGACTCCAGCAAAACAAAATATCTTCTTCGATTTCCTGTCTTTCTGGAACTCTTCAGTCAAAGGAGATTAGAAATGAAGGGGAAAATGTAAGTGGTACAATGAATAGCCGGGTAAGGTCCAAGGATAGAACGGAAGAGAGAGAGAGAGAGAGAAAGAGAGAGAGAGAGAAAGAGAGAGAGAGAGAGAGAGAGAGAGAGGAAGATAGGGAAAGAGGAAGATGGATGGGGAAAGAGATGGAGAAGGAATAAAGAAAAGAAAAAGGGGAGAAAAGAGAAAAAGGAAATGGGCTCCTTGTGGACTGGGGAGCGAAAGGGGACACGAGAAAGAATGAACCAAGAGAGAGAGAGAGAGAGAGAGAGAGATAGAGAGAGGAGAGGGCGAAAGAGAGAGGGGGTGGTGAAAGGGATAGAGAGGGAATTAAAAAAATGAGGGTGAAAAGAAAAAAGAAAATGGGCTCCTTGTCGACTAGGAAGCGAAAGGGAGCACGAGAGAGAGAAAGAGAGAGAGAGAGAGGGGAGAGGGCGAAAGAGAGAGGGGTGGTGAAAGGGATAGAGAGGGAATAAAAAAAATGGGGGTGAAAAGAAAAAAGAAAATGGGCTCCTTGTCGACTAGGAAGCGAAAGGGAGCAAGAGAAAGAATGAACCGAGAGAGAGAGAGAGAGAGAGAGAGAGAGGGGGGGGAGAGGGCGAAAGAGAGAGGGGGTGGTGAAAGGGATAGAGAGGGAATTAAAAAAAATGAGGGTGAAAAGAAAAAAGAAAATGGGCTCCTTGTCGACTAGAAAGCGAAAGGGAGCAAGAGAAAGAATGAACAGAGAGAGAGAGAGAGAGAGAAAGAGAGAGAGAGAGAGAGAGAGAGAGAGAGAAAGAGAGAGAGAGAGAGATCCCTGTTCAAGGGAATCAGAATCGGGGAGCAAAGGGGAAGAGGAAACGAGCTCCTTGTCGACTGGATCACAAGGACCAGCCCTCAGCGTAGGGGTCGTCCCTCTCAGGTGTGACTCCATTGTTAAGCGGACAATTACAGACAATATCTGTCGTATTCAATAGTGAAGAGGCCATAACCGGAAGTGCGTAGGAAGACATACGGGAAGCCGATGCAGGATAATTGTGTTTGCGCAGACGTCATTGATAGGCGCACGACTTCGTGTTTATTTTGGAGACGATGCGCGGAGTTTAAGTTTTGAGTTTTAAACCTGTATAATGCGCACCTAATCCAAACGTTTGTCACCATTTTTTATATAATCGTTCGTTGAAGCTGTGGTTTTGAAAAAAAAATGCCACTTCTTTAGTTTAGCTGTGGATCAGAATTTATTTGTTTTCGATTTTGAAAACAGGGGCAGACAATCAACCGGAAGTAATATAGAATTAGAAGTTTTTATCTAAAACAATCAATAAAGTAAACAATAATAACAGCGAACAGTGTTTTTTTTTTAATAATGTAGAATTTTATTAAACAAATAGTCAACAGTGATTTTTTTGATATAATTTAAAACTTTATAAAAACGAAGAGTTTGTCTGATTTTTTAATCAACAGTCAACAGTGATTTTTTGGCACTTCAGCAGTTTAGTTGTGAATCAGAAATACATTTTTTTTGTATAATTTTATAAAAACGAAGAGTTAGTCTGATTTTTTTTTTTATCAAACTAACAGTCAACAGTGATTTTTTTGGTATAATTTAAAACTTTATAAAAACTAAGAGTTTGTCTGATTTTTTTTATCAAACAGTCAACAGTGATTTTTTGGGCACTTCTGCAGTTTAGCTGTGAATCAGAAATCAAAATGTTTGTATACTTTTATGAAAACGAAGAGTTTGTCTGATTTTTTTTTGTAAACAAAAGTCAAAATTAATTTTTTTTGTATAATTTTAAACTTTATAAAACGAAAATTATCATTTTAAAATAATGGTAAAAAATAAATTTCACTTTCGATTAATTGGGTTAGGAGTGAATGCAATTTTTCAAAATTGATTCCTGATTCACAGCTAAACCAAAGAATGGCAAAAAAATTAAGGGGCGTGGGATTGACAGAGATCTCAGCGATGTATTGATATTAGTTAAGGAACCGGGCGTTGTAAAGGTGCAATCAGTTTATTTATATTATTGTAAATAATCATTCACTCTATGATAAAGAGCAATGTGTATTTATTTGCACCACTCTGTATACAACAAAGTGGTGCAAAATTAGGTATACATTAATGTCACATCTGTGAAATTAGTGACATATTTTATTTCAATTAAAATGCATGCACTTTTAAACATTTCTTTTTATTCTGCAGTTAAATTAGCAATTTAATTCGAGTACCTGTAGGATTAGGACGTTTTATTACACATGCTTCTTATTACATGTTTATAGAACATTGGTCTGTTTGTATAATAAATGCAGCGAATAACGTGTTCGTGTTTTCCCCTTTTTATCACTGTATACCTACTTGTGCACTACCCTGTATATAGTCGTGACCATGCTAATATATGTACTATTCTTAAAAACATATTCTCTCACTGGGCTTTTTAACACATACATGGGGTGCAGAATTAGGTATACAGTAATGTCACATGAGTGAAACTAGTACCATATTATATTGAAGTGAAAACGACATATCTTAAAATAAAGATTCATGTACTTTTAAACATTTCTTTTTATTCAGCAGTTAAATTAGCAATTTAATTCGAGTACCTGTGGGATTAGGGCGTTTTATTACACATGCTTCTTATTACATGTTTATAGAACATTGGTCTGTTTGTATAATAAATGCAGCGAATAACGTGTTTGTGTTTTCCCCTTTTTATCGCTGTATACCTACTTGTGCACCACCCTGTATATAGTCGTGACCATGTGAATATGTGTGCTATTCCTAAAGACACATTCTCTCACTGGGCTTTTAAACACATACATGGTGTGCAAAATTAGGTATACAGTAATGTCATATCAGTGAAATTAGTGACATAATTTAAAATAAAAATGTCCTTTCAATTAAAATGCATGTACTTTTAATCATTTCCTTTTATTAGACATTTATTTGCAATTTAATTCGAGTACCTTTGAAATGAGGGCGTTTTATTACATGCGCTTCTCATTACATGTTTATACAACATTGGTCTGTTTGTATAACACATTCAGTGAATAATATGTACGTGTTTTTCCTTTTTTTATCACTGTATACCTACTTTGTCACCCCCTTTTTATATAGCCGTGGTCATGTCAATATATGTACTATTCTTAAAAACACATTCTCTCACTGGGGCTTTACACACATGGGATACGGAATAAGGTATACCGTAATGTCACATGGGTGAAACTAGTAACGTATTATATTGAAGTGAAAACGACATATCTTAAAATAAAGATTCATGTACTTTTAAACATTTCTTTTTATTCAGCAGTTAAATTAGCAATTTAATTCGAGTACCTGTGGGATTAGGGCGTTTAATTACACATGCTTCTTATTACATATTTATGCAACATTGGTCTGTTTGTATAACAAATTCAGTGAATAATATGTACGTGTTTTTCCTTTTTTTATCACCGTATACCTACTTTTGCACCCCTTTTTATATAGCCGTGGTTATGTCAATATATGTACTATTCTTACAGACACATTATCTCACTTGGCTCTTAAACACATACATCGGTTCTCTTAGCAGACATGCTAATGGGGTGCCGGATTATTGTACACGGGCTAATCATAGGCGATAAAGCCCGGCTATGCTAATTATTGTATTAACCAAGAAAAAGAACAGAAAGAAAAACCTCTGTAGCATAGCTGGGGTATTCTACGATCGTTTGGTCGATGTTCTGTTTACACGTCGCAAATTGCTCTGTGGATATTTCGTCTCCCAGCTTCTTTTTCTTCTTTTCGTATGTCAGCTGTAATTATTGGAAGAATTTAAAAACAACAAATAAGCCACCATTTGCTGTAGGGTTTTAGGGTTAGGGTTAGGTTTATTTATTTTTTCCAGACCAATTACTGCAGCTGTTATTTCCTTCCCATCCAGTAGGAGAAGTGAACCTCGAAAAAGACGTCTGCTCAAGTTGACGTCGTACACTAAAAAGGCAAAACTGATTTCACTTCTCTGTCACGTACTTCCTCCCACCACGTCATATCCTGCGACGTGATCATAACTCTAGTCTGTTATCTTTTAAGAAATGTTCCACTATGCTAACCTTATGCTTACGAACACAATTAAAGGATGAAGAAAGAACAGAAAGAGAAACCTGTTAGGTGTTCTTCGATCGAAGACTGAAAGAAAAATCTTTGGTCGGTGTTTTATTAACACGTTACAAATTGCTCTGTGGATATTTCGTCTCTCAGATTCTTTTTTTCGTTTCTTCTGTTAGCTGTAATAATTGGAAAAATTTAAAATCGGGTTGGACGAGAGGTCAACTTGATAAGCACCAGAACGAGAAAGACGTGTGTGGGAAGATAACTCGATTGTATAAGATGAAAGTAAACAGTACGAGATATAAGAAGGAATATGCAAGATATCGTGAAGAAGAAATGATATGATATTGTAACGTAATGGGGTGTTCTCCGATCGCAGACTTTAGCAAACACTTCGGATCGCTGTTCTGTCTGGAGTCCTGTTCTTTTGACACGTCGCAAATTGCTCTGTGGATACTTCGTCTTCAAGCTTCTTTTTTTTAACATTAATTTTACATTCTCTTGTCTCTAATATTGGTACACCTCGTGGTGATCTCACAATCACACACGCATACAGATACATGCATATACACGCACACACACATACGCACGCACACACGTACACAGATACATGTACGCACACACATACGCACGCACACATGTACACACATACGCACGCACACACGTACACACGTACACAGATACATGTACGCACACACACATACGCACGCACACATGTACACACATACGCACGCACACACGTACACACGTACACACGTACACAGACACATGTACACACATACGCACGCACACATACGCACGCACACATGTACACACATACGCATGCACACACGTACACACGTACACAGACACATGTACACACATACGCACATACACATACGCACGCACACATGTACACACATACGCACGCACACACGTACACACGTACACAGATACATGTACGCACACGCACACACACATACGCACGCACACATGTACACACATACGCACGCACACATGTACACACATACGCACGCACACATGTAAACACATACGCATGCACACATGTACACACGTACGCACGCACATATGTACACACATACGCACGCACACATGTACACACATACGCACGCACACATGTACACACATACGCACGCACACATGTACACACATACGCACGCACACATGTACACACATACGCACGCACACATGTACACACATACGCATGCACACATGTACACACATACGCACACACACATACGCACGCACACATGCACTCACATACGCACACACACATACGCACGCACACATGCACACCCATACGCACGCACACATGTACACACATACGCACGCACACATGTACACACATACGCACGCACACATGTACACACATACGCACGCACACATGTACACACATACGCACGCACACATGTACACACATACGCACACACACATACGCACGCACACATGCAAACACATACGCACGCACACATGTACACACATACGCACGCACACATGTACACACATACGCACGCACACATACGCACACACACATACGCACGCACACATGTACACACATACGCATGCACACATGTACACACATACGCACACGCACATACGCACGCACACATGTACACACATATGCATGCACACATGTACACACATACGCACACACACATACGCACGCACACATGCATGCACACACATACGCATGCACACGAAGCTGGCATTAAACTCACTTTGCATCGTTCAGTCTTGTCTGGTCTCACCGGAAGTTTCTGGAGACAAATGATCTTTTAATTCAGGGTCATTTATTTGCAATGGATAAATTTGAGAGAGGGGGGGGGTTGTTTAGATCGACAGTCGTGTTTTGTGGGGGACTATTTTTCCTGGCGCAATCAGGAATTCCGCCTCCAACCAAGCGGATTAATATAATGAGGTTGGGCAACATAACATGCATTTGTGATTCGCCCCGTTGCGATTTTTTTTTAATATCTAACATTATATGCCGTTTTTCAGTTACGTTTTTGTTTGTTTAGAGTCCAACTCTAACCCTAACCCTAACCCTAACCCTAACCCTAACCAGCCGGATACCGTGAGTAAAGCCAACGGAGCGGTTAACCAAGCACAGGCAGGAAGCAAAAGAGTCAAAGAATGGAAACCAAAAAAAAAAAAATAAATAAATAAATAAATAAATAAAAAAATAAAAAATAAAAAAAATAAAAGAAATTAAAAAAAAAAAAAATAAATAAATAAATAAAAAATTAAAAAAATAAAAAAATAAAAAAATAAAAAAAAATTAAATTAAAAAAAATAAAAAATAAAAAAAATAAAAAAAATAAAAGAACTTTAAAAGAAAGTTTCGTTTGTTGTGGAACCAGGGAATAAAAATTGTCGGGCTCATGGGTTCGAGGGCAGTGCCGCGTAAAGAAGGCGGGGTAACGAGATAGCGGGGCCTCGGGCATCCATTGGGGGCGCGGGGAATAAACAGAGAACGAAATAAAATAGAAATTTCAGCGCCGATGAATTAAGTCTTGGCGGCTAACCGCAGTTTCAGGAATGTACGTTTGCCCTTTGTCCCTTACCAGCAAAAATATGCCCCCTCCGGTCGCATAATGTTGCTAGGCTGGGAGGATGTCATGATGAACGAACTACATACATTGACTATCAACGGAGGAGGTAATGCCTGGTAGGATGGCATCCTTACAACAGAACACTGGGATGATCTTCCCCATGAAAAGAGAAGGACCAACAGAAAAGATACTACTCTCAGGACCCACCCTCCATGGCCAAGGGGATTGGGCGACCGCTTACAGATTAAAGGTGTCTCTATGAACCGGGTTCGTGCCCTGTGACCGTCTGAGATTGTCATTTCCCCACACTAAGAAGAGCTCGAAATGTATGTAAGTAAAATATTAAAATTTAATATATATATATATATATATATATATATATATATATATATATATATATATATATATATATATATATATATATATATATGAAAAAGGAAGATGAAGGTAATGCGACGTAATGGGAAATGAAAAAGGAAAAACCCAAAAGGATGTTTTTTTATGTATACATCAACGTTTCGTCTTTATTTGTAAGACTTCCTCAGGATGATAATATAAAGAAAAATGTCATGCAAGTACGTGCACATATTGGGTTGACATGGTGGGTTGATGTGCACGTACTTGCATGACATTTTTCTTTATATTATCATCCTTGACGAATATATAATAAAAAAACATTCTTTCTGGTTTTTCCTTTTTCATTTCATATATATATATATATATATATATATATATATATATATATATATATATATATATATATATATATATATGAAGCAATCCAACAAAAGATATAAGTGTCAACTAATATCTTATAATAAGTTAAAACTTCCGGTAAAAACTGAAGCTCAATATACTGGATAGAGCATTAATATTATAATATAAAATGAAGTAATAAAATAAGGTGTCAATAAAATCTAATAAAATTTGATTGACACCTTATTTTATTACTTCATTATATATATATATATATATATATATATATATATATATATATATATATATATATATGAAATTAAAAATGGAAAAGCGGAAGACCTTTTCGCTCAACGTTTCGCCCAAATTTCACGTGGGCTTTGTCAAGAGCGGACGAAGAATACAAAAATGACAAAAGACGAGAAAGTCTGTAAATTATGGGAAATATATATATATATATATATATATATATTTTTTTTTTTTGCATACCCTTCATCTCAACATGAACCCAACCACTATATATATTTCCCATAATTTACAGACTTTCTCGTCTTTTGTCATTTTTGTATTCTTCGTCCGCTCTTGACAAAGCCCACGTGAAATTTGGGCGAAATGTTGAGCGAAAAGGTCTTCCGCTTTTCCATTTTTAATTTCATACCGTCGGATTATTTTTATCCTTTCATATACTCATATATATATATATATATATATATATATATATATATATATATATATATATATATATATATATATATATATAATAACAATCTAATATTTCGTTGCAAATCGTTTTTTGGGGTATTCAAATCTACATATTGAATATTTATGAAATGAAAAGAAAAGAAAAGAAAAGAAAAACTTTCTTTTAAAAATCCTATTTAAAAAAAAAGTATACATTACTATATTTTACTTCCTTGGCCCTTTGACTAGGAGTAAAGTGTAATATCTGTTCTGATGCCGCACTTGGTTTTTTTTCTGTCCTCAGTCAGTGAAGACGAAGTCTTTCTGGACTGAGGTATTTTTTAATTTTTGTTCCAATCCATAGTGCCCCTATTTCTGGTAGCTGGATATTCCCCACATTAAAAATCGGCATTGTATCTAACTCTGCCCTAGTGGGGGGGGGGGGACAAGTAAATAAGAACATGATTATTTTATTTATCTACCTCCCACAGCAGTAAGATGTGACACAAGGTCGGGAAAGTGGGATAAACCAGCGTCCAGGAAGGTGAGCACTCTGGCTAGCATTCTCCGGTAGGGGCGCCTCAGGCAGTAAGCAATAAACTTACTCCTCCCCAAAGAGGGGAGGAAAAGCCTGGGAGGGTGGACCTCCTAGAACTGCACAGAACCGTCCCATAGACCGGCGTAAATCAAGCCCCGAAGGCCAACACAATACCAGTATCCATGGGAACAGATACTACACTTTGATCTTGGCCAAAAGGCCGGTTACGAGAACGTAACTGACTATATTTATTTATCTAACTCCCACAAAGTAAGATGTGACACAAGGTCGGGAAAGTGGGAAAGAACCAGCACTCGAGAATTTTAGCAC
This sequence comes from Sepiola atlantica, assembly GCA_963556195.1. Lineage (NCBI taxonomy): Eukaryota > Metazoa > Mollusca > Cephalopoda > Sepiida > Sepiolidae > Sepiola > Sepiola atlantica. Next base: position 48,653,149 of record OY744553.1, on the reverse strand, counting down.
TCTGGCTTTTTAAAAATTGCCTGGGCAGCCCAGTCGGCATTCCCCGGTAGGGGCGCCTCAGACAGTAAGCAATAAACTTACTACTCCCCAAAGAGGGGAGGCAAAGCCTTGGAGGGTGGACCTCTTAGAACTGCACAGGACCAACAACCCCCAATAGACCGGCGTAAATCCAGACCCAAAGGCCCGGACAATACCGGTTTATTAGGCGGGGTAAAAACCATTGGCTATATGTGAATTATTTTGTCTCTAAGCTCTTCACTTAGAAATATATCTCCACCCGGACAACGGCGGATAAATAGAACAAGTAATAAATATATTTAATAAATATTAATAAAACATTTTTTGTGGGGGGAGGTGAGGGGCGAGGTATTAAAACATTTTTTATTCAATTTTGAGTTCATTATATTGTTGAATTCGTGACAGAGGCGCCATTTTCTTTTTTGCCGCCAAAACCACATATTCCCATCTCTTCAAAATGGCGTCATCCTCGTACAAAATGGCGTCCATCTTCGACACATTATCCCTCAAATTAGAAGATCGACCACATGTTCTCTTTTGTGGTGGCCGCTGTTAAGCGGATGATCCAACGTCTTATACGTCGGCACGCGTCGCGGTACAGTGGTTGGAAGACTTCAAAGTTTCCCCCTTTTTCTAATATATAATTATCTCCGTGGATTCCACCCGTCAAAGGGGACCGGACTTGTTTCTAACCCATTTTTCCCCCAACAAAAGTGTGTCTACTCGAAATCGCAGATTATGAAATTCTGATTGAACCGCCTCCTCAAAAAACTGTACGTCCCATAAACAATCGCAGTCTGTTCATATTTATCTGAAGTAAAAATTGTTTTTTAAAGAATATCGGTGTCTGGCAGAATATGAACATTGGGTACCGATCACACACTTAGCAAGAGTAGAAACTACACTGTCACAACTATCTCCCTCTCCTTCTCTCCCCCTCTCTCTCTCTCTCTCTCTCACACACACACACACACACACACATATACATATATATATATATATATATATATATATATATATATATATACATAGAATTATAAAAAGAAAAACTATACACACATTAAGGTTGTACACATAATAACTTATTTCGACCCCTTTAATTAGGTCTCCTCAGATGTATAGACAACCACGTCAAAAAGTTAGTTTTTCTTTTTATAATTCTGTTTTGCTCTGTTTAAATTACATTGAGCTCTGTTATTCAGATTCTCTACACAAAATTGAAATCTACACACTATATATATATACATATATATATATATGTGTGTGTGTGTGTGTGTGTGTGTGTGAAAAAAAGACTAACGGAAACAGGTTAAAATGCAGGAGAAATACAAAAACAAGAGATTTGACCGGTTTCGTTCATATATATATATATATATATATATATATATCAGGACCGGCGGGACAGTTATAAAAGTGTAGGGGGGGCTCTCCTAAAAAGT
>OY744553.1:48624192-48649192 GCA_963556195.1 Sepiola atlantica | reverse complement strand
CTCTACTCACGTATCGAGCACTGTTGAAGTAAATACTGAAAATTGATACATAAAAAATTATATCTCCCTATAAAATTAGATGTGGATACATGAAATACTAACAATTATATATATATATATATATATATATATATATATATATATATATATATATATATATATATATATATATAGGGCTTTACCCACTCACTAGTATCAGAACAGATACCACACTTTGCTCCGAGCTAAAGCAGCACAACTCATGAGTCTCAAATTAAAAACACAAAAGTAATAATTAACAATAACATTCTTTAGATGTAATTTCTTTTGCCTAATAACACCTGAATAAACTGAATAATATCTCATGAAATTTAGGCAGGAAATCTCATGAAATTTAGGCGGGAAATCTCATGAAATTTAGGCGGGAAATCTCATGAAATTTAGGCGAGAAATCTCATGAAATTTAGGCGGGAAATCTCATGAAATTTAGGCGGGAAATCTCATAAAATTTAGGCGTGAAAGATTAAGTTAGGATCCGACAACTGTTCAATGAAACGTAATGATAAAAATAAATATTATTTATGGAAGTTTTATTTAATAAATTCTAGTTTTATTTTTTAATGAGAATAAATGTTAGTTTTTTACAAAATGAGAAAATATTTATTTACAATATTCATCTCAATTATACAGAGTGATGCGATATGATCGTCAGAAATTTTTTTTTTTTCGCAATGACCCGTGGCATAGTAGATAAAGTACTAAACAAAATTCAGTTCTAAGTGATAGTCATCTGAAGGTTGAAGGTTCAATCCTCGGTGCGGGCGATACGAAGAATTGCGAATTACTGAAGACTTCTCCCAGCCATGGCTGACGGAACAAGTCTTCATGCTACCCCCGTGGATTCAATAAAGGGGTCCGTTCGAAATTCCGTCCAGATTCCCGAGTTCGACAGAAATATTTTTCGAGTTTGAAAAGATACACCAGAAGAAGGCCGGATGTTACAGCGGCCGAAACGTTGTGATTATAACACTCAAGATGATAACAGTAGGCGGATAATCCAAATTATACAAATCATCAATTTACAAACGGAATAAGTTTAGTTTATCGTTTTTTCAGCATTCGAAAGATGAAAAATATTTATTCATCAACATAGTCTCCATAAAAATATTGTTAAATAAAATGCTAATGCATAACTCAATAAGTTTCAGGCTTAACTAATAAAAGTACAAGTTTTAGAAAAATATTTATTCATCAACATAGTCTCTTTAAATGGTGGTACACTGATTCCAACGCTTCTTTAACAATTCAATATATTTTTTGTAGAACACCTTACCTGAGAGTCCAACATTGACAGGTAACATGAATTGGAACAAATACATTGAAGACATTGCCAAGGCTGCAGCAAAGAAGGTGGGCTCCCTCTACCGTGTCAGTAAACGTTAATATTCTGTATGATTTTTCTACATTGTTTTCTTCATCCTGAGGAAGTCTTGCAATAAAAACGAAACTTTGATGAATATATAAATCACAGGTTTTGGCTTTCTTTTTTTCATTTTACATTATGTCGGATCATTTTATCCCAACTTTTCTTCACCTGACATTATCCTGTATCTCTACAAAGCCACCATCCGCCCATGCATAGAGTATTGTTGCCACATCTGGGCTGGTGCACCATCCGCTAGTCTCTCTCTCTCTCTCTTTGTAATTAATAAAAAAAGAAAAAAAAAGTCATATAAGTAAAAGAGAAGAAACCAAAAAAGTCGTTTTAATTTCATTTTTGTATCCATCTTATTTTGCTTTCAATCCGCTTATATTCGATACATACATTGGAATCGCCTCGTTACCACATCCGGACTGGTGCATCATCCACTTAGACAAGGTTCAAAAAAGAGTTGCCAACTTGATAGGTCCCTTACTATCCACCAACCTCCAGCCCCTGTCCCATCGCCGCAATGTTGCTTCCTTGTGCCTGTTTTACAAGTACTTCAATGGATTGTGCTCTGATGAGCTTGCTGCTCTGATACCCCCACGACGTAAATTCACTAGACCAACCCGACAATCTGCCAAATCCCATCCATACACTGTGGAGGTCCCCAGATGCCGAAGAGCTTTCTACTCCAAAAGCTTCTATCCTCGTGCTGCTAGACTCTGGAATTTCCTCCCTGCTCCCTGTTTTCCTGACGGTACTGACATGCAGAAATTTAAAACTAATGTAAACAGACATCTCGCTGTGCAGCTCCCAATTTAGGTTGACCTCCCCCCAAAAACTCTCACCCTTTTTCTCAGTAGCCCTTACGTCTACAGTGGCGGCCTGCCTTGTTTGGGGTGAACTATGTTGAAAAATTTTTTTTTTTAAAAGAACGATTTGTCTTTGGCGTCAAAATATGCCTTAGTTGTTGATATCACTTTTTGATTGGAGCTAAATCAGTTTCAGTTAAAAAAAAATTCAGCGACTAATAAAAACTAAAAGAATAATTAAATCATTGTAATTTATGACATTTATTTTTGAACAATGTTTTTATTTTGGAGAGTCAATGGAGCGACAGAAATGAGCGGAAATCCGCTCTTTTTGCAAAAAATTAAACCGCTCGCGCTCTTGTTGGATAAAAACTTAGCCCATCGCTTCAGCAAAAACGAAAGAGCGTGAATGTGTTAAAATTATTATTGTTTATAAGCTGTTCAGAACTGGCCTAGCGGTTAGCGACGTTGGACTGGGGTTGAAAAATACTTGTGGTCCAGGGTTTCGAATCGTGTGACCGGTGGTGAATGGTCGTACTTCTATGCTGATGGGTCTCGATTGAGGGGAGACGGGGCGTGTACGTCCATGGATAAAATAAACAATAACAAATATTTTATTTATATATATATTTTTATAACTTATTATATATATATATATATATATATAATAAGTTATGAAAATATATTTATGGCAATTAAGCTACACAGAGGCTCCCGCGTTTCATCCGGGGGGGGGGTCTTCAGGCTAAAATGCGGGAGCCTCTGTGTAGCTTTATTGCCATAAATATATTTTCATAGCTTACTATCGAGCACTGTTTAAGTAAATATTGAAATTTGATACATAAAAAACTATATGTCATCATAAAATTTTATGTGGATACATGAAATAGTAACATATTTATATATATATATATATATATATATATATATATATATATATATATATATATATATATATATATATATGGGGTAAGGTACACGATAAGTCATGAAAATAAAATGCCGTGGTAGACAAAATATGTAAAAGCTGACAAACGGAAAACAGGTTAAAATGCAGGAAAAAAACAAAAACAATATATTTGACCGGTTTCGTTCGTGTTAGCGAACGTCTTCAGAAGTGAGTGTTGTCTGCTTTTTTCTGGGTTTTTTTTCCATGAAGTTTCTGCACGATATAACATTTAATTAATGGCTTTTATTTTCGTTTCTGAAGAGCAGCGTGTATAGTTGCGTTCAATTGTATCATATCGCACGTTGCGAAACAATTGTTAAACCATCGTCAATTCTTCTTCCATATGAGTAAAGACTGAATTTTGATCCATTGAATTTTAAATAATCATTTGGAAGATGATATTGTAGTTTAACAGACTTTTCTGACCGATTTTAAGTCAAGTTTTGTACCAGATATGTTTAACTCTGTCATAACACTTATCTGCGCCAGATATCTTAAACTCTTTCGTTAAAAAAGGTAAAATAAAGTGGTCGACCGTAGTCGAGCGCGACCCGAAGGCTCCCCTTTCATTAGCTACAACACCAAGATGTAGGGGAGGGCGTCACTCATATTCCAGGAGTACTCCGCTTACATCGTCTTTTCTTTCGACGAAGGTTTGAAGTTGGGGTAGCCAATCACATCGTCCGTGGTTGCATCCATCGGGCTAATCGTACACCTTCGTTTGTTAAAATCGGATTGAGTAGACTTTGCAAACAAACAAACAAACAAACAAACAAACAAACAAACAAGTGGACAAATAGACAAATTCACTAACGGCGACGAGCACGTGCCGAGGAAATAAATGCCAGCATATTCTGATTTAACAAAAATAACAACAACAACAACAAAAATTAAATAAAAAGTAGCCAAAAAAATAAAAGCCCCCCCCCCCCAAAAAAAAAACGGATAAAGAAAGGCTCGACTTTCCCGACCCCCACGGACCCTCGAAATATCCAGTCATGAGGGATCGGGTTCTATGCTGCTATTCTGCGTTGTTGTTGTTGTTTTCTTTTCTTTTCTTTCTAAACGTAATAAAAAAAATAATGACCCTATGATTATTTAGTGTGAATCATACGGTCATTTTTTTATTTTAAAATAAATAAATAAATGAATTAATAAATAAATGAATAAATAAATAAATAAAATAAGAACAACGGAACACGTGGTTCATTTAAATTGTCGAACAATCGGTACGAAATGTTGTCGTTTTTAATTCGTGAGGGTTTTTTTTTTTTAATTTTCTAGAAAAAAAAGATTAAAAAAACGCACTTCCTTATTATTCGACGCCGGATAAGGTGGCATACTTACACAGTCGGTGGGAGAGAGAAGGGGAACTTTTGTCTTTTTCAAATCTTTCTATTTTGCGTGAAGTGTACAATAAACAAAAACCGATCTCTTCTAGCGTTTTGTCTACGAGCAAAGTGTAGTATCTGTCCTGATCCTGATAGATCCTTCTAGACTGGGGCAATGTTTATTTTTGTTCCAATCCAGAATACCCCTTTTGGGGGAAGCTGGATTTCTTCCTCCCCCAATTAAAAACCGACCTTGTGTCTAACCCTGCTCTCGTGGATAGGCAAGCAAATCGGAACCCATAATCTTATTAACACACGTCCATTCACTCTGCGCGTTTAGTGCTGGAAATTCGGCGCGGCGATTATGCAGTATAGTTAACAAGAAAAAAAAGATGAAAAATAAAATTTACAACAAATAACTTTTACCAAACGCAAGAAAATTTAATCCTTACATATCTTTTCAGGTGTGACACTTTCTGTAAGTGTTTGTTTTGTTTCTTTCATTTGATTTTGGATCGTTGCCTCGGAGGCTTGTAAAAAGACAGATTCAACATGTAACGACCACGTGAGATCGAAATCTTTGGTATAGTGCAAAATATTTGGAAATGAAGAAGAACTTAAAAACAGTTTCAGAAAGTTAAAACAATACAGTGATGGCAAGTACAATACAGCGCAATGTTGAATCCGCTTTTTACAAGCCATCGAGGCAACGATACAAAACCTATATAAAAACATTTTTAAAATGTAAAACCTGAAAAACTATGCAAGTCGATAGAAGATTAAATTTTCTTGTATTTGCTAAAAGTTCTTTGTTGTAAAAAAAAAGATTAAAAAAAGATTTACAACAAGTAACTTTTATTAAATTCCATGAAAAATGCCAAAGGGTATGCGAGCACAACAGGGCTATGTATTTTACTGGTAGGAATTTTTCTTCAGCGCACCTCACACACTTCATCCACTCATGCATAGAGATTTATACTGTAGTGATGTGATAATGAAATGGTTTGGTTGATATGTAGTCATACCCTTAATGACAATAAAAGTGTAAACATTTGGGAATTTCCTTGTTTTTGTACATTTAGTGTATATGAATTTTCATCTTAACCCTATTAAGGGCATATGATTTCAGTATACTGGCATTTTTCATGAAATGTCACTACTTTTGTAAAGGCTATGCCTCAATACAATGCCTTCTCATAAGGTTTTTTGGAATTTTCTGGAAAACTAAGGTATATGGTAAACTGAAATTAAAATGTCATCAACTAGACCCTAGAACCTCTATCTCTATCAGCTGAATCCATCAAATAGTTGATGAGATACAGGGTGGCACATACGTACGTACGTACACACAGATAACATGATTTCATGATTGAACTTTCTGGATCTCTGGGTTGCCTTGACTAATGATGCTGAAATTCTACACACTTATAGAACCTATCAAATAAAAATTTTGTGCAAAGTTTTAACTAATTTGGTTTATTGGTTTTTGAGTTATGATTGATCAAAGAAATGAGATTTCCAGCATAGGCCATTCGTGTAGTCTATTAAGGGATAGAGCGCTCTCGCGCCTCCCTTGATTTCAAATTAACCCATTCAAGAAAGTTGGCACTTTTTCGGCATTTACCCACCACTAGTTTTGCCATTTTTTGCGGACCAATTGTTTTTCTTTTTTTGTGTGTACACGTATCTATTATGTCGCTACAGAATTCCGTTTGATTTTTGATTTTTGATTTTTTACTCAATATTTTAGATTTTAGAGTGGGGATCACTTTCTTATATAAATTCAACGTAAAATGGTCACCCATTTCTTGGCCATCACCAATTTCCGGAAATTCTGCTACGAGAAAGTAACGAAACAGATTTTGAAATAACAAAACGTACAAACAGTTTCAGAAGTTTAAAACTCTCTAAGTCGAAAGAAAATTAAATTCTAATGCGTTTGGTAAAAGTTATTTGTTGTATATTTTGTTTATTTCAAATGATATTTAAACTTAAGCGTGACAGACTAACGACAATGTGATTTCAAACTTGAGTGGAACAGACTATAGAAACCGCTGTTTAAATCTTTAGCGTGACAGACTAAAGAAAAATACTATTTCAAACTTAAGCGTGACAGACCAAAAAATGTTATTTATAACTTTAGCGTAACAGACCAGTAGATAACGCCCTAAACTAATGAACCGATCATTATTAATTTTGGAATATATATTCTAGGAAACACGGTGAGTACCATGGGCACATGATTTTAATTTTGCAAATTTTAATGTTTAGGGAGTTCATATTTATAAAGTTAGGTAATATATTAGGTTTTAAAAAATGAACTCCTAAACTAATAAACCGATCATTATTAATTTTGGAATATATATTCTAGGCAACACGGTGAGTAGCGTGCTCACATTACTTCTTTTTTTTTTTTTTTTGTAAACTTTAACATTTAGGGGGTGCATGTATATAAAGTTAGGTATGTGTATTTGTTTTTATATTTCTATGTGCAGGATCCACTCCTAAACAAATTACTTGATCATTATGAATGTTGTAACACGGTTGCTAAGGGTACAGGTGGGTAATGTGGGTTATATTTAGTTTAATTTAGTTTCATGCAAAGGAGGAAAAAATGGGTTGGAAGCCTTTCGTGAAAATTCAGATACCAGCGATCTGTGTAAAAATTTAACATCAATTAATAAATATTTCCCAAATTTAAGTTTCTTTTTGGGCTTTTAGGGGGGCATAATATTGGTTTTAAGGGCCATAATATTGGGTTTAGGGGCCATAATATTGGTTTTAGGGGAGAAAATATTGGTTATAGGGGGCAGAATATTGGTTTTAGGGGCCATAATATTGGTTTTAATGGGCATAATATTGGTTTATGAGGGAAAATATTGGTTTTAGGGGGCATAATATTGGTTTTAGGGGCCATAATATTGGTTTTAAGGGGCATAATATTGGTTTATGGGGGGAAATGTTGGTTTAGGGGGCATAATATTGGTTTTAGGGGCCATAATATTGGTTTTAGGGGCCATAATATTGGTTTATGGGGAAAATATTGGATTTAGGGGGCATAATATTGGTTTTAGAGGCCATAATATTCGTTTTAGGGGCCATAATATTGGTTTTAAGGGGCATAATATTGGTTTATGGGGGGAAATATTGGTTTTAAGGGGCATAATATTGGTTTTAGGGGTCATAATATTGGTTTTAGGACCATGATATTGGTTTTAGGGGAAAACTATTGGTTTTAGGGGGCATGATATTGGCTTCAGGGAGCATGATATTGGTTTTAGGGGGCATAATATTGGTTTTAAGGAGCATAATATTGGTTTTAGGGGTATAATATTGGTTTTTAGGGGCCATAATATGGGCACAACCTCCTATTTGAAAATTAAAATATTTCAGATTTGCATTGAATTAAATCCATAGTCAAAAGAAATCACTTAATCAATATTCCCTGAATTTTAATTTCTTCCTAAAACCCCTTGAACATAAGCTTTACTTTTTAGACATTTTCTAGAATCAAAATCATGTAATGGATTTTTATCAAAATTGGAATAAGGATTCTGGACATATGGTTTAGTATCATTATATATTGATTTTAATCTACGTAAGGGGACATAAAAGTGGTGCAAAACTGTTGGGGGATTAATTTTACTCGCCCTGTGACGGGTATCTTTCGAGTTCAATGAAAACTGTGACAGAACGACCGACAGACGGACAGTCAGACGGACGAAGCAACTCACAGAAGTGCTAGGACGTATTTTTAAAAAGTGAGGAAGACTATATTAATTCTTATTTCCCGGTATCCGACCAACTCCATTCCACCCCCCTCCTTCAAAAATATAACTGTTTGCGCCCCGGAGCTCCCGTTCCTTGCACTTGTTCAGACTCTTCCTAGCAAGGGGGCAAAACAATAACCCCCATTTAGGGGCACGCTGAGAAGTCAGTGTGTCTGCCGCTGGCAATAGACGCGCCGCGGCGCTCACAATTGTGTAATAAACGCAGTCACTTTTTGTTTCGGTCGCCATCGGCCGCCATGATGTATATTTTCCCGCCTTTTTTTTTCTTCGTATTCTTTCTCCTCGTTGTCGTCTGCTTTTTTAGAAAAGAATGGAAGCCATATTGAAATATGCAAAAATAAAGAAAAGAAACGTCTTTAGACGATCTGAGATTTTCATGCGTTTATTTTTTTTTTTATCCTCCTAGGAAAGAAAAACGTGATTCAAAAATCAAAATTAAATGAATCGAACGATTTTTGATAGGTTTTTCGAAAATTACATTTTAGGCAATGATTTAAAAATAAATACATTTTAATTTTTTTATTATTATTAATATGTAGACAGCAAAAAGATGTGGAGACTTCTAGCGTCAAATTGTTTTACCAAAAATAGTTTACTAGGAAAAGAAGAAAAAGTAGAAGAAGAAGAAGAAGAAGAAGAAGAAGAAGAAGAAGAAGAAGAAGAAGAAGAAGAAGAAGAAAAAAAGGAGAAGAAGAAGAAGAAGAAGAAGAAAAAGAAGAAGAAGAAGAAGAAGAAGGAGAAGAAGAAGAAGAAGAAGAAGAAGAAGAAGAAGAAGAAGAAAGAGAAGGAGAAGAAGAAGAAGAAGAAGAAGAAGAAGAAGAAAAAAAGGAGAAGAAGAAGAAGATTTTTTATTTTTATATTTTTTTATATTTTTTTTTTATATTTTTTTTATATATTTTTTTTTTAATATATTTTAAAAATATTTTTATATTTTTTTATCTTTTAATTTTGGTTTTGTTTATTTCTTATTCTGTTTTTATTTGTATTTTATAAATCTGATGATGTCTTTATAATTTTGAACTTATACAATCTAGAATATCCAACAAATGCTACACATCAACCTATAATAATGTTCTCAGCGCACATACATAGTAATCGCATGTGTGTGTATGTATGTGTGTGTATGCATACATGTGTGTATGTGTACATGTGTATATGTCTGTATGTATGTATGTGAGTAGGCATGTGTAGAATTAACTGTAATTGCATACGCTGTATCTTCATATTAAAACAATAGCAGGTATAAATGCAAGTAATTTGAACTGAGATAGATTGAAGCAATAATGAATGGTTTTGATTGCTAAAATATGGATGTTTGTATACATTTTAATCTATTTTGATTGCATGCATGTGGGTATTTGTATACATATGTGTATACGTGGTCTGTGTACGTATATATAATGACATTATATATTTATGTTATACGGGTATGACAGTATAATTGTATCTGTAATGGTGTATACATTTGGAATCGTATGGTTTAGGTATGTATGTATATATATTGATGAGCATAAGTGTGTGTGTGTATGTGTGCATACGTGGGTGTGTATAATTGGACTGAAATATATATGTATGCATGGGTATAGGTATTTCGACTGATATTTTATATTGCAGCAAAAGGTGTATTTTCATGTCATTTTATTTTTATTTCGATTTTGTATATTCATTTCTTGTGTACGTATACGTTAACGAATGCACATATTTATATGCCTGGGTGTACTTTATATATGTGTATGTATTTGTGTGTGTATGTATGCATATATATATACATATACATATATATATATATATATATATATATTTATATATATGTATATGTATATATATGTGTATATGTATATGTATATATATGTATGTATGTGTGTGTATGTGTATGTGTGTATATATATGCATGTATGTGGACTTGTGCGTGTGTATGTTTGTGTATGTGTACGTTGTGTGTGTGGTGTGTATATCTGACTATGAATATACACGTATACATTTGTCGGTAGTTTTTATATTTGCATAGTCTAATTCTTATATATATTCTAGGTATGTGCTTGTATATATTAATTTGTGTGCACTTTGTATAAGTATAGATGTGTATGTATGTATTTGTATCCGTATATATGTATAGGTGTGAACTGTCGGCGCCTGTGTATATGTGTGTGTATGCGTGTGTATGTATGTATGTGTATATGTGTGTGTGTATATATATGTATATATATATGCATGTGTATGTGTATATATATATATATATGTCAGTGTGTATGTATGTATGTATATGTGCATATATGTACGTATTTTTAGGAACTATTTATACTAAAAGTGTATGTGGGTGTGTATGCGTGTATATCTATGTTACGAATATGCTCATGTATGATTTATGTATGTATATGTATGTGAATATGTATATATATATATATAAATATATATATATATATATATATATATATATATATATATGTGTGTGTGTGTCTGTATATATGTGCATGTATATGTGTGTGTGCATATGTGTATATATATGTATTTGTATATATGTGTATATATATATGTGTCTATCTGTGTGTGTGTATAGATATGCGTATGTAGATGCATATAGCTGTATATGTGTGTGTCTGTGTAGACGTATGGATTTTTGTATTGAATATACATCTAGAATATATTCATTTTTGTATTGAATATACATCTAGAATATATTTATAAGCACGTATGTATTTTGAATATATGCTTGATTGATAGTGGATATGTGTGTGTCCATGTTTAGATGTGTATGTATATCAATGTCTGTTTATTTATCTGTTTGTTTATTTATTTGTATTTGGGTATCTATTAGAGTTTGTTTATATATGTGTGATTCTTGATATATAGATAAGATATTTATACTGAAGTGAGTTTGTAAAACTGGGTAGGCTAAAGAGTTTAAAGAAACTCAGAAAGTAGTGAGCAATAAAATAAGGAAAAGAAAAGGTGATGGAGACGCCATAAAGGGTAATAAAAGGGACAACCACTAGCAAAAGAGGTCAGCAAGTGGAATAGGTAATCCGATACTAATTCATAAGAAATATAAAATGACTAAACCCCAAAAAGATTTATTTAGGAGAGAAAATTCTTCAAATCCATCCATTTCCTGAAAAATTCTTGGTCTGATGAGGTTGACTTTCTGGGAAAAGTGCAACTGAAACATGTATGCACATATGTAACCAATAATGTGTGTATAAATAAAAATTTATACTTATAAACAGCTCTACTTGTTATTGAGCACTTTTTATAAACACTTGAGTTTCTACGGATTTACATTTACAGAAACTAATACAATACATGTACGATATATATATATATATATATATATTTATATATATATATATATATATATATATGAAGCAATCCAACAAAAGATATAAGCGTCAACTAATATCTTATAATTAGTTAAAACATCCGGATAAAAACTGAAGCCTAATATACTGGATAGAGCGCTAATATTATAATATAAAATGAAGTAATAAAATAAGGTGTCAATCAAATTTCATTGGAATTCAAAGTTCAAGCAAAGTATCTTAAAGTCCTTAGCTCATGAGTTTTCAAAGATAATTATTCTCTTCAGAGGACCATTACAGCAGTTATACTGCTACAGGTAATAAAATTAAACTTTGAAAATATATAAAAATATATACAAAATTACATAAAAATATATAACATCAAATATATCAACCCAAAAACATACTTTTTTGCTAAATCTATATAATCCATCCAAGTCATACAATTTGAAAAAATATTATCAGGAAAGACATCCAGAGGGTTGACTGAAGATTAATCCAGGTGATGAGTACCAGTCCAAATACGAGAAACTGAAAGAGCTGACAAAGTTATCCAGTCGCGAAATGCGTCAACAATCGATGAAGTGAAAAGTATCTAATGTTTATGTTTATTATTACAACGATAAATCAATCAAATCAAATAATATAGAAAGTTCAATAAACTCACTTAAAATTCCAAAGTCTTGATCTGGGCAACCCAAATCAAATCAAAGTTCATTTGTTAATTAGAGAATCCGTTAAATCCGAATTGAACAAAAATAAGATTGAATTGAGTCAGTAAACCCCGTCATATCTTCCAACCCGAACGAAAAAATAATTAAACTTCGTTCTTCCGCGATTCAGCCAAATATGACAATTCTTTGCCGAATGTACGGCGAATATTAAAAGTGCCTACTTCTCTGAGCGGCGTTAATAGCGCGGGAGTTATTTGTGTTTATCCTATATCGGCACGCTTGTCAATTTTAACGAAGAAAGCAAAATAAAATTTGATTGACACCTTATTTTATTACTTCATTTTATATTATAAATATTATAATATATATATATATATATATATATATATATATATATATATATATATATATATATATATATATACAATTGTAGACCATTATACGTTATATATACGGGGTTTCGAATTACGCGATCAGTAGTCAATAGTTATATCTCTATGCTGACGTGTCGCGATTAAAGGACGAAACATATACGTACATAGATAATAAACAAAGTAAATATATATATATATATATATATATATATATATATATATATAAACAAAGAAAGAGGCAAAATGCCTTCAAAGAACCATGTGTTAGATGCAGATTTTAATTTAAAAAATATCTGCATCTAACACATGATTCTTTGAAGGCATTTTGCCTCTTTTTTAAATTCTAAAGATGTTTAAAAAAATAAACTTTCCCAAATTTATATATATATATATATATATATATATATATATATATATATATATATATATATATATATATATATATATATATATATAGGTTTTTCACCGACAGCGATTTCCATGTATGCTTCCATCTCTGATTCGAAATCCGAATGTATTTTCAGCAGGCAAGCATCGCACCGACTAAGTCATCAATTATGTATTGATGTAATAAAATATATTGCAGAAAAATGAAAGGAGTTTTCGTTTTCCTCGCATTTCGTAGTGGTGGGAAAGTGAGCTCTGTAGTTTCGCTTTCATCTTTTTCGGTTTTTCTCGTCGTCGTCGTCGTCGTTGCGCGAAACCGGCGGCACCCGAACGCGAATCTGCAGAGTGCTTCTTTAAACCTGTCGTTAATTAGCTTACACTTTTCCGTGGGCAACGACGTGGGTACCAAACATTGGTGGGTGGTTGTTGGGGGGGGGGGAGCTCAGGGAGAGCTTTAATTGGTGGGTGGGGCTGGGTTTGGGCTAGATGTTTAATGACAGCATCGAGTTTGTGATTGACACGTGCTCGGTGGAAGCTAATGGGGAAATCACGATCGACGATTACGATCGACGGCTTGCGAGATCGTAAAAAGAATTGGTAGGTACGTAGGATAACGAACTACACAAACAAACAAACAAAAAAAACCCCAGAAAAACAGAAAAACAAATAAACAAACAAACAAACAAAAAACAAAAAAAACAAAAAAACAAAGAAAAACTAAAAACAAACAAAAAACAAAAAAACAAAAAAAACAAACAAACACAAAAACAGAAAAACAAACAAAGAAAAAAAGAAAAAAAAAAAAAAAAGAAAAACTAAAAACAAACAAACAAAAAACAAAAAAAAACAACAAAAAAAACAAACAAACAAAAAAACAGAAAAACAAACAAACAAAAAACAAACAAAAAACAAACAAAAAACAAAAAACAAAAAAACAAAGAAAAACTAAAAAACAAACAAACAAAAAACAAAAAACAAAAAAAACAAAACAAACAAACAAACAAAAAAAAAACAGAAAAACAAACAAAAAAACAAACAAAAAAACAAAAAAAACAAAGAAAAACTAAAAAAACAAACAAAAAACAAAAAACAAAAAAAACAAACAAACAAACAAAAAAACAGAAAAACAAACAAACAAACAAACAAAAAAACAAACAAAAAAAACAAAAAAAACAAAGAAAAACCAAAAAACAAACAAACAAAAAACAAACAAAAAACAAACAAACAAACAAGCAAAAACATCTAATTAAAAAAAAACACGGACGCATCTTCGTAAGATGCGCCCATTCAATCTGCGCGTTTAGCGATGAAAATGAAAACTACTTCCTTAATAATGGGTACTCTGCCTATTCCTTTTTTGTCAACCAATCATATCTTTGATATATAGATTTAATTGCTATTGTGCAGTATAGTTAACAAAAAACGAGGGTAAAAACAAACAAAAAACAAATATACGACAAATAACTGTTACCAAACGCAAGAAAATTTACTTTTCTACTTATCTGTATAATTTTTACGCGTGTTTACTGAATGTAAGATTTATTATCTATTATATGTACCCATTACACATTTTTTTAACGGTAATCCGAAAATTAAAAAAACAACAACTCTACAACTATATATTTAGAAATTTAAAAAAGAATCGGAATCAGTAATTGTATCGGAATCGGGAATTTAGAACAGAATCGGTAATTGTATCGGAATCAAGAATTTAAAACAGAATCGGTAATTGTATCGGAATAAGGAATTTAGAACAGAATCGGTAATTGCATCGAAATCGGGAATTTAGAACAGAATCGGTAATTGTATCGGAATCGGGATAACATGATTTCATGATTGAACTTTCTGGATCTCTGGGTTGCCTTGACTAATGATGCTTCCATTCTACACACTTATAGAACCTATCAAATAAAAATTTTATGCAAAGTTTTAACTAATTTGGTTTATTGGTTTTTGAGTTATGATTGATCAAAGAAATGAGATTTCCAGCATAGGCAATTCGTGAAGTCTATTAAAGGATAGAGCGCTCTCGCGCCTCCCTTGATTTGCTGTATACGTTTTAAAAAATAAATGTTTGTCAATTCATAAAAATTTCTGCAGAGGAACTAGAGAGAAGACTAGTGAATCTATTGAATAAGGACCAAATTATTTCCTTAACTGAACGGGTACACCGACTGGCTTTCGCTTTACTGTATCACCATCCAGGAATACATCATCCAACTGCACATTGTAGTGTCCTGTGATGGTCAGGTCCTTATTCTTTTCGACGGATCTATACTCGCGCACAGTGTGCGGCCTCAGACTTTATCCGTTTAACAAAAGATCCTATTTGCCAAACGTCACGTGACGGATTATGGCCCCTATTTTGCTCATCTGGTACCGATTAAAAGCACAATTGGATTAAGTCCTAATCAATCCCTACTCTCTCTATCTCTGTCGCTCTCTTTCTGTCTGCCCCTTTGTCTGCCTCTGTCTCTCTGTCTGTCTCTGTCTGTCTCTGTCTGTCTCTCTCTCTCTTTCTGTCTGTCTCTCTCTTTCTGTATCTCTCTGTCTCTCTGTCTCTCTCTCTCTCTGTTTCTCTCGCCCGCTCTCTCTGTCTCTCTTTCTCTCTCTCTCTCTCTCTCTCTCTGTCTCTTTCGCTATCACTCTCTTTCACTCTCTCCCGCTCAGAGGTAGAAAGGGGAAGAGGGGTGAGAAGATACGAGTTCAAATCCTGTCGTAACACAATAGCGCAATTATAAATCCTGTAAAGGGTAGCACCCAAAAGTTTCTATCTATAAATATAGAGCCGAGAAGGGCGGTAAGTATTTCTGCTAATTTTTTGGCTAGTTTGTGGGGTGTGCTGCCAATGCCCGATATGATAGGTCTCACGGGGATGTCATTTTTGTGTGTTTTTGGTAGTCCATAGAGTCTTGGAGTTCTGGGGTGATGTTCCAGGAGTTTAATCCAGGGAGGGTAATCCGATAAAATCTTCCTTACTTCGCGTTTGAAGTGTTGTGTGTCTTTGGTTAGTTGTTGTCGTCGTTTAGTAAGAGCATGATTTTGTGTTGGTATTCGTCTGCGTCCGTGACTACAACACCACCGCCTTTATCAGCGTGGGTGATGTGGATGCCCTTGTTTTGGGTAAGCTCTTTGATGGCTTCGGAGTATCTCCGTGGAATGGAGCTGTTGTCTGGTAGGCCAGCAGAAGCGGTAATGAGACCTTGGACGTAGCCTTTGTCAAAGTCGGAGTCACCATGTCTCTATTAGCCCCGGCCATCTAAAAAAAAACTCCGGAGACCTGCTACAAAGACTCAAACATATAAACATGAATGACCTAACTATGGCCAGTTTAGATATTAAATCTCTCTACACTAACGTACCTATACCTAAATGCCTCAGATTCCTAAAAATTCATCTCACCAAATCCAAAACTAAACTCCCCCTTCCCACCACTCAAATTATCAAACTATGCCATCTAATAACACAACAATGCCACTTTACCTTTAACAATATTCTATATAAGCAAAAATTTGGTCAACCCATGAGCTCCCTCAGCGGAGTCCTCGTCTGTCTTTTCCTAGAATTCTTAGAGAACGGTTCATTCAAATTAATTCTACCCAAGAACTCACACTAATTTAGATACGTAGACGACACACTCCTTATTTACCCACATCACATTAATCTCCCCGACATAGTTGAAAAACTCAATAAAATAGAACACACCATTTTTTTCACCTCCGAACCAGAAAATAACCACATCCTTAACTTCCTTGACATCACTCTTCACAACACCCCTAATGGCCTGGACTTCTCAGTCTTTAGGAAAACTACTAACAAAAATGACCTCATACATTTTTACTCTGACCACAACAAAAATATTAAATCCGGAATGATCATTGGATCGTTTCTCAGAGCTCTGAGAATTTGCAGCCCTGCCCATCTCCACAATGAAGAATCCTATATTCAAAAAACTTACCAAGCTCTAAAATACCCTCATTCCCTCACCCTTAACGCTAAACAAAAAGATTCCAACATCCACAAAAAAAGACCGACCCCACAAAAATATCTCCTCACAAAATAACGGAAGACAACAAATCTTACTTAGTTCTCCCCAATAACCCCATATCCATCTCCCTACAGAAACAACTACAACCCGACATAAAAGTCGTAACATCCACCTCAAAAACTATCAAAGACCTACTTAATACGAAACCCCGTTCCCAACCACCCCCCAAAGACACCTCTCACTCTGCCGGCATCTACAAGATAAAATGCGTCGTATGTCCGATGTTCTACATTGGGGAAACATCCAGAAACCTGAGATCACGCATTTACGAACACAAGCGGGACCTCAAACACGACATTTCCACTAATGCTCTTGTGATACACAGGAACACTATCTCCCACAATTTAAACCTTTCACACTGCAGTCTCCTCAAGAACGAACACTCTCTCTCACGTCGCAAATGCATTGAAAGCGCGACTATCCTCCTTTCATCACCTTCAAACTTCAACCTAAAGCACGGATCTTATACCCTAAGCAGACACTTAGCTAAAGCTGCACTAAAACAATGCAATATATTGCGCCCCTGACTAAGTATCTATCTATCTATCTATCTATCTATTTATATATATATATATATATATATATATATATATATATATATATATATATATATATAGGATCAAATATAAACCAAAGTAAAACTTTTAGTAGATGGAACCTATTGTGAAGAGGATTAGCTCAATATACGAGATAGAGCAATTGTAGAGATAGGAGAAAAAAGAGTGATAAAAATGCGACGATTGTTCAAATTTATTTCAAATTTCAATTGTTCAATGCAAGGTGTATTCAGTAATAAACTAGTGTTTATTATTCTTTCCTTAAGCCAAGGCTTTTCAAAGATCGAGATCTTATCATCAGAGGAGAAATACAGATGGATAAGTTGGCTTACGGAACTTCTCTTTTCATTCACTGCGTTTTTTTAATAATAATTAAAATAAAAAATAAATAAATAAATAATTTTCATATTTTTCAAATATTTGAACTTTGGTTTTTTCGAAAGCCAACTTATCTATCTGTATTTCTCCTCTGATGATAAGATCTCGATCTTTGAAAAGCCTTGGCTTAAGGAAAGAATAATAAACACTAGTTTATTACTGAATACACCTTGCATTGAACAATTGAAATTTGAAATAAATTTGAACAATCGTCGCATTTTTATCACTCTTTTGTCTCCTATCTCTCTCTCTCTCTCTCTCTCTCTCTCTCTCTCTATATATATATATATATATATATATATATATATATATATATATATTGGAAAATGTGTTTTGTATGTATGTATGTGTATGAATATATACACACATATGTGTGTATATGTTTACATATACACATGTGTGTGTGTATGTGTATATATTTTTATATATTTTTGTGATAATAGCAAGCCCTCATTGATAATCTAACCATTTTAATACATCTCTCTCTTAACTTAACCCTTATTTTTCTATTTTTAAATCCCATTTATATTTTTATTTTTCTCCTAACCGTTAACCTGTTTTCCCCATTTGTTTTCTTTTTTCACACATTTTGTCCACCTCGGCTTTTCATTTTTATGAATTGCTCTTTAAAAACCTATTGTTGACAAATTAGCTGACCCATCCCTGTTTATTTCTTATTAATCTTTAGGTGCTAACTTCCAGTGTATCAATTTCATGCCCACCCCTTTTGTTCACCGCTCTGCCGCCTTTCCACCTCCCCCACCGCCTTAGAAGAATGTGTAACCTACTTATCATGTCCCAACATCACTTAATGTCTTCTCATATGATCCAATCAGATCATTTTTCCCTTCATCCCATGTGTGTGCCTTCAAAATAACCTTATTTATGTATCTTCATTTTCTGAATACGTTCTCCACGAACGAAACCGGTCAAAAAATCTCTTGTTTTTGTTTTCCTCCTGCACTTTGTTTTTCTCCTGCACTCTGAAGGCATCTACAAGATAAAATGCGCCGTATGTCCGATGTTCTACATTGGGGAAACATCCAGAAACCTGAGATCATGCATTTACGAACACAAGCCGGACCTCAAACACGATATTTCCACTAATGCTCTAGTGATACACAGGAACGCTCTCTCCCACAATCTAAACCTTTCAGACTGCACTCTCCTCAAGAACGAACACTCTCTCTCACGTCGCAAATGCATTGAAAGCGCGACTATCCTCCTTTCATCACCTTCAAACTTCAACTTAAGGCACGGATCTTATACCCTAAGCAGACACTTAGCGTCTGTCATATTTTCGCACATTTTGTCCATCACGACACTTCAGTTTCATGAATTATCGTGTACCTTACCCCATATATATATATATATATATATATATATATATATATATATATATATATATATATGCTATTATAGCATGCCCTCCTCCATTCATTACGCTCAATTGCTGTGTTCTCAAAGGAAACGTGCTATGAGGTAACTTTTTAGCTTGTCTTTGTATCTAAGCAACAGTGGACCCACGTTTCGATGACCACCGTATATATATATATATATATATATATATATATATATATATATATATATATATATATATATATATATAGCATTATAGAAAGTGAAATAATAAAATAAGGTGCGAATCAAATTTTATTAGAATTCAATGTTCAGGCAAAGTACCTTAAAGTCCTTAACTTATGAGTTTTCAAAGAAAATTCTTCTCCTCAGAGGACCATTACCGCAATGACATGACTGCAGGTAATAAAATTAAACTTTGAAAATATATAAGAATATATATAAAAATACATAAAAGTATATAAAACATCAAATATATCGGCCCAAAACATACTTTTTTGTTAAAGCTTTGCAGTTCATCCAAGTCATACAATTTAAAACATATTCAGGAAATATATCCAAGAGGTTGATTAAAAAGTGATCCAGGTGGTGAATGTTAGTCCAAAAACGAAAAAGTTATCCAAGCGGGAAATCTGTTTGCAAACGATGCAGTAAATGACAGTGAAAAATGTATCCAAGGTGTATGCAAATTAATAAAACGATAAAGAAACCAAAACATATGAAAAGTTAAGAAAACTCACTTGGTGTTGAATATTATAATGTTCAAAATTCAGGGTTCTTATGAGCTGATCGGAATAGTGCAAAGCATAACTTCCTGGTTAGATGAAAGCTCCGCTAAATCCAATTCGAATAAAATTAAACTGACCTGATGTATTCGACCATTTTTTCTTCCGGGTCCGATAAAAATTATTCCAATGAATAAAATTACATTCAAAGGTAATCACTCTCCCGCAAGCCAAGTAAACAGCGTAACTAATCCAAAAAGAACCTATTCTTCTTTACATGAAAGCCACACTAAAGTCGTTGAATATCTACTTATTCAAACGAAGTTTTCAGAACGGATGTTGAATATCTACGTTAACAAGGAAAAATGTCATATATATATATATATATATAAATTAGGAAAGTTCATTTTATAAAGCATCTTTTGAAAGTTAATATAAATATAGAGGCAAAAATGCCTTCAAAAAACCATGTATTAGATGCGAGTAATTAAATCAAAATAAGAATAAAAATATTTCGAAACATTTATCAAAATATTTCGAAATACCTTCCTTTTTTTTTCTTCTTCATCTTGATTTTTTTTTTTAGCTAATATTTCGCTTGATAAAAACAAGCATCTAATACATGGTTTTTTGAAGGCATTTTTGCCTCTATATTTATATTAACATTCAAAAGATGCTTTATAAAATGAACTTTCCTAATTTATGCTAGTTATAAGCAGCGACCATGCGCAATCAAGTTCTATTCTATTTAAAACAGACATTTTCAACAATAGTCCACAACACCGGACGTGACACTTCACCAACACCAGGAAGTAAATTATGGGAAAAAAGGTTATACCTTTATTTGTCTTGGCTCTGTCGAAGCTTGTTTTTATCAAGCGAAATATTAGCTAAAAAAACAATCAAGATGAAGAAAAAAAAACGGAAGGTATTTTGAAATATTTTGTTAAATATTTCGAAATATTTTGATAAATATTTCGAAATATTTTTATTTTGATTTAATTACTCGCATCTAATACATGGTTCTTGAAACCATTTTTGCATATATATATATATATATATCGTTCCTTTCATTAAGTTGAACGATCTTCTGACGTCAAGCCGCCGGATAAAATGTTAAAATTATCACTGTTTATTCTCTATTCAGCGGTGGCCCAGTGGTTCTGGATGTCGTGATTTGAGTTGTAAAAATACTCGGAATATTAAATTATTAATACCTACAAACGCTAGCGTTTCAAACTTATTGCTCTCATCAGTGCAGGAAAGTAACAATTTCAGACGGTCGGGAGGCACGAACCCGATTCACAGAGTCAGACTAGAATCTGCAAGCAGTGGCCATATCCACTCGGCCAACGGAAACTGTCGCGTAATTAAGGGAAATTAAGATCTATATGTACCTAGAAGCGGGCACAGATAGAAGACTAGTCGAGAGTGTTCGACGAACGTATTCGGAACTTTGCATTAGAGCTTTTTGACAGTCTATTTTTAACTTTTAGCTCGACTTTAATTTCTTAAAGGGGCTTAGTATTATATATATATATATATATATATATATATATATATATATATATATATATATATTACACTAATATATATAATTGTGTTTTATTTACTCCTCCCCAGGAGTTAGGCACAAGGCCAGTTTTATCTTACTCCCACAAGTAAGATGTGACCAAAGATCGGGTCGAGAAAGTGGGGTTTGAAAAGCCAGCGCTCGAGAGGTGAGCACTCTGGCCATTTAAAAATTGCCTGGGCAGCCCCGTCGGCATTCCCCGGTAGGGGTGCCTCAGACAGTAAGCAATAAACTTACTCCTCCCCAAAGAGGGGAGGCAAAGCCTGGGAGGGTGGACCTCCTAGAACTGCACAGGACAGGCGTGCAGTATCCATCGGAACAGATACTACACTTTGATCCCAGCCAAAAGGCTTTGACGGGTGTGTGTGTGAAACGTATTTTACACTCTGGAAACAGCGAATAAGTGATAAACTACCGAACAGTTGTTGTGTGGCTCAAGGCCAGATACATTTGGTGATTCTTCAGTCTGACGCGTGTCCGGACCCTCGATCGAACCCACTCGAGAGGAACGGAGCTTAAGATGGCGTCTTGAATTTTTGTCCGGCCACTGTATCCATTCGCATCACCCGTAAACGTTACGGCGACACACTCAGCGGCGATCATCGGCTCGCGAACCAGTCGACGACGCGCGCGTGTGTCGAACGCGCATGCGTGGACAGGCGCAGACGTCGTCGTCGTCGTCGTCTTCGGCGGCGACGACGCCATAACGAACGGAGGCGACCGAACACGGGAAGGGAGGGGGTGGGGTGGGGGAGAAATGGCGGAAAGAAAAAAGGGGCCACTTCATTAAAATCCTACGATGGGTTAACATATTGTCTGCCGTGCGCGTGTCCACTTGAAACCGAAAAGGCTGAACTGGTTTTACGAAGTCTAAA
This sequence comes from Sepiola atlantica, assembly GCA_963556195.1. NCBI lineage: Eukaryota > Metazoa > Mollusca > Cephalopoda > Sepiida > Sepiolidae > Sepiola > Sepiola atlantica. The sequence continues at coordinate 48,626,658 of OY744553.1, read as the reverse complement.
TTTTTTTTTAAATACAATAAATAAATACGTTTAGAACGGTTTTCGAAACAACAATCAGCTGGCACGAACAATTACGAGTGTCTATAATGACGCAGGAAAAAAAAAATTATGCTTCGCTAGTGTTCGCGCTCGCTATCTATCTAGATATATTTCTAAAAAATATATATATATTAAATCATTTTGTAATTTTTGGTGTACAAACCTATTTTTGCTTGATACATAAGTATTTATTTATCTCCTCTCCAGGAGGTTAGGCACAAGGCCAGTTTTATCTTACTCCCACAAGTAAGATGTGACCCAAGGTCGGGAAAGTGGGGTTTGAAAAGCCAGCGCCCTAGAAAGTGAGCACTCTGGCCATTAAAAATTGCCTGGGCAGCCCCGTCGGCATTCCCCGGTAGGGGCGCCTCGGACAGTAAGCAATAAATACTCCTCCCCAAACAGGTGAGGCAAAGCCTGGGAGGGTGGACCTCCTAGAACTGCACAGGACAAACCCATAGATCGGCGGAAATCAAGCCCCGAAGGTCAAGACAATACCAGTCTATGGGGTGTAGTATCCATCGGAACAGATACTACACTTTGATCTTAGCTAAAAGGCCAAGACAGACATAAGTATTATTTACTCCTCTCCAGGAGTTAGGCACAAGGCCAGTTTTATCCTACACCCACAAGTAAGATGTGACCCAAGGTCGGGTCGGAAAGTGGCGGTTGAAAAGCCAGCGCTCGAGAGGTGAGCACTCTGACCATCAAAAATTGCCTGGGCAGCCCCGTCGGCATTCCCCGGTAGGGGCGCCTCAGACAGTAAGCAATTAGCTTACTCCTCCCCAAAGAGGGGAGGCAAAGCCTGGGAAGGTGGACCTCCTAGAACTGCACAGGACAATCCCATATACCGGCGTAAATCAAGCCCCGAAGGCCAAGACAATATCGGTCTATAGGGTGCAGTATCCATCGGAACAGATACTACACTTTGATCTTAGCCAAAAGGCCAAGAAGTATTTCAAAGAGTTTTCCGGTTAATTTAATTGGAACTGCGATTTTTTTAAATGCGTTTTTCATATGTACGCTAATCTGCACAAGCATCAAAATTTATTTCAAATATATATTTTTTAATTTCGGCGTTTGACATGTACGATAAAACTTTTAACTTGGTGTTTAAATTTTATTTTTTTAATTTTTTTAAAACTCAAATGGTTTAAATAAAGAATAAATTGGCGAATTTCGGGAAGCATGAGAGGGTTTAAGGGTTGCAATGTCTGATACAGGTAATTCTAAGCATGAAAAATTGTTTCTGATTTGGTTAATAATTTTGTCGTCTGGTACAAATCGGCTCGTCAACTCTCGGGCGTTTGCGTAGGACAGCCGAACGCTTCCGAGTCGAACCTCGCGAAAACTGGTTCAGGATCGATATCAGTACCATTTAGTGTATTTTTATTTATTTAATTTTTCATTTTTTGCAAAATTAATTTTTTTTATTAGCGGCGGGGTTCTTTTGAAGAAGATCCCCTTCATTCAATCCCGGGCAACAGCGGGTCTTCCTGTAGTGATATGGCTAAATAGGCTAAATATGGCTAAATTTCGAAGAACACATGAAAGCGAAAGTAAACAAAGCCAACAAAATTCTCGGTTTAATCCGCAGATGTTTTGAATACCTCGATCGAAGTTCATTGGTTATATTGTTTAAAGCGCTTGTGAGGCCTCATATTGAATATGCTAATCAAGTGTGGGCACCATATAAAAAGAAACACATTGAAATGATAGAAAATGTACAAAGGCGAGCTACTAAACTTGTTCCAGGACTGTATGATCAGAGTTATGAAGAAAGGTTGAAAGCTCTGAAATTGCCAAGTTTGGCATATAGAAGAATACGTGGGGACATGATTGAGTGCTATAAATTGCTCTCTGGAAAATATGATTTCAGTGCAGATAAACTATTGAAATAGAAAAAATACAAGAGTGGGAAACAGGGGACACAGTCAGATGCTTTACAAGAAACAGGCACGTTTGAACCTGAAAAAATATTCATTCAGCCATCGCTGTGTTGATTTGTGGAATAGATTGCAATTAAGTGTAATTGAAGCCGAAACTGTAAAGATATTTGAGAAGCGGTTGGATAAGTTCTGGATTGACTAAGAAATCAAATTCAACTATAAGGCTGCTGTCGTCACTGGACGCATAAAAAGATGAAGACAAGGAGCTGGTGCCATAGGACGACTCATGTCCTTCTACCAGAATGCATCTATGTTTCTATGTTTCTATATGTAAAAAACAAAAAACAAAAATATTGACGACTAGATTTAAGGGCGGCGGTAGCGCGGAAGGTATCTCTGGCTAGAAAGGGTCTGGCCTACGAATATAATCTAACTCTTAATGAGGATTGTGAACGAGTTAACGAAGGCGTAAATGTCTTCGCGTGGGTATAAAGTATACATTTACTGATTGCCATAGAATTGAACCTCTCATGGCTGGTTC
>OY744553.1:48616692-48619192 GCA_963556195.1 Sepiola atlantica | reverse complement strand
AAAAAACCTTAAAAATTACCATTGCATAGCCTGTACAAAAGTAGTGACATTCCATGAGAAATATCAGTATACTGAAATCATATGCCCTTAATAGGGTTAAGATGAAAATTCATATACACTAAATGTACAAAAGCAAGGAAATTCCCACATTTTTACATTTTTATTGTCATTAAGGGTATGCGAGCATACGGTATGACGGATAGACACAAGTTGGAGCAATGGTGGAACAAATTAAATAGTTTCACCCTTAATACAATGTATATATATATATATATATATATATATATATATATATATATATATATATATATATATATATATTGTGTGTATTTAGGCAGCATATTTCTATTTAGGCAAACATTATTAAATAACACGGAGTGGTTTCGGAAAATTGAAAAAATAAAAAAAGTCGCATCAAACAAAACCACTCCGTGTTATTTAATAATGTTTGCCTAAATATATATATATATATATATATATATATATATATATATATATATTTATTTATTTTTTCACAAACACACATATATCTGTTTATCAAACTACATAAACGTCTCTCTCTCTCTCTCTCTCTCTCTCTCTCTCTCTCTCTATATATATATATATATATATATATATATATATATATATATATATATATATATATATATTAAATTCCTGAAACAGTTTTTCATGGTAAACAGCTGATGATCCCTTAAAATAGTGTTAGAAACAAACTAATATAATAACTGTAAAAAATAAATTGACTTACATGAGTGATTTTTCCACTGAAAGACTTGGGACTATGAGTTTTTTTTTAAAGTTTTTTTTTAAATTTTTTTATTAATATAGTTTTAATGGTTGAGAAACTTCCGAGACTATATATATATATATATATATATATATATATATATATATATATATATATATATATATATATATATATGTGTGTGTTTTTCGTTCAAGTTTTAAGTATTGCATGGAAAGTTTATAAAATTGAAATAAAAGCCAAATTAGCAATACAAGATTAATTTTTTTTTTTTTTCTTACATTAATCCTATCGATTACGGAATAAAATTCCTTCTTCAGGGGTGACCAGTATTGAGTCATTTTTTTTTTTTTTTTCATCAAAAAACAAGAATAAAGAAACTTATTTCTTTGTTAATTTGACAAACGTCTTAGATGGTACGACGTAATCGCCTTGATGTTATGAAATGGCGGTAGGATTCAAAACCGGTGACGAACGAGAGATGCGTTGGCACGCTGTCGAGTAATGTGTGTGTTTTTCGTTCATGACTCAATACTGGTCACCCCTGAAGAAGGAATTTTATTCCGTAATCGATAGGATTAATGTAAGAAAAAAAAAAAAAAATTAATCTTGTATTGCTAATTTGGCTTTTATTTCAATTTTATATATATATATATATATATATATATATATATATATATATATATATATATATATATATATATATATATATAAGTTAGTTGGAAGGAATATATAAATTATCTGATGAAATTAAGAATTTAATTTTGAATGAATGTTGGTAAAGTATATAATTGCATTAGACATTTATACACACACATTAATTGCATTTAAGGCCAAAATCCTTAAAAGAGCACTCGGTTGGAGCCTCTAAATAGTTTGGCATTTGGAAGAATGCTCCGTCCCTATGCCAACGAAAACAGAAATAAGAAAATTAAATGCTATTTGGGTCTGAGTTTGAATATCTAACAAGATTTATAATCATACATATATATATATATATATATATATATATATATATATATATATATATATATATAGTATAATATAAAATGAAGTAATAAAATAAGGTGTCAATCAAATTTTATTAGAATTAAATTAGATTATTGACACATTTCGCGACTGGATAACATTGTCAGCTCCTTCAATTTCACGTATATGGACTGCTGTTTATAACTTGGAGTAATCCTCGGTTAACCCTCAGAATTTCTTTCCTGATTATGTTGTTCAATTTGTATGACCTGGATGGATTGTATAGATTCAACAAAAAGTATGTTTTTGGGGTTGATATATTTGATGTTATGTATTTTTATGTATTTGTGTATATAATTTTATATATTTTCAAAGCTTAATTTTATTACCTGTAGTAGTATAACTGCGGTAATGGTCCTCTGAAGAGAAGAATTATCTTTGAAAACTCATGAGCTAAGGACTTTAAGATACTTTGCTTGAACTTTGAATTCTAATAAAATTTGATTGACACCTTATTTTATTACTTCATTTTATATTATAATATTAATGCTCTATCCAGTATATTGAGCTTCAGTTTTTATCCGGATGTTTAACTAATTATAAGATATTAGTTGACGCTTATATCTTTTGTTGGATTGCTTCATATATATATATATATATATATATATATATATATATATATATATATGATTATAAATATTTGTTTTTATCTACATACGTATACGTTTCACATTTTCAGTGTCGCGATGATTATTCATATCGGTCGCAGGACTGAAAACCCCG
>OY744553.1:48591692-48604192 GCA_963556195.1 Sepiola atlantica | reverse complement strand
AAACTTAACCCCATTTAAGGATTTTTCTTACATGTATTTCATAATCAAATTATTTTAATACATCTCTCTCAAACTTAACCCCATTTAAGGATTTTTCTTACATGTATTTCATAATCAAATTATTTTAATACATCTCTCTCAAACTTAACCCCATTTAAGGATTTTTCTTACATGTATTTCATAATCAAATTATTTTAATACATCTCTCTCAAACTTAACCCCATTTAAGGATTTTTCTTACATGTATTTCATAATCAAATTATTTTAATACATCTCTCTCAAACTTAACCCCATTTAAGGATTTTTCTTACATGTATTTCATACACTTAAAAAAAGAAAAAAACAACATTTTTCTTTATACTAAGTTATCACTTACATTAGTTTGAGTGTAAAATAGATTTTTTTTCTTGACTGTCAGTTTAAGATTTGTATTGCTTTTTAAAACTTAATATGTGACAAATTAGCAGACCTATCTCTGATACATTCAGATTAATCTTTGAGTTCTCCCATTCGGTGTATCAATTTCATGCCCACTCCTATTTGTGTTTATCCTGGCTAGTTCCTCTGTCTCCTTCTCTCTTATCGCCTTTTACTCCCTCCGCCCACCACCTCCCCATACTAGCTCAATAGGTGTGAAAAGGGAAAAAAGAAAATAAATAAAAATATAAAAAGAAGAATAAGAAATAAAAGAAGAATGTGTCACCCACTTGTCATATTTCAACGTCACTTAAAGTCTTCTCATATGGTCCCATCGGATCATCTTTTCCTCTTCCCATGTGTTTGCCTTCAAAATAAAATCATTTCCAAGTCTTCACTTTTTCTGAAGACGTTCGCCAACACGAACGGAACCGGTCGAATCTCTTGTTTTTGTTTTTCTCCTGCACTTTAACCTGTTTTCCGTTTGTCATTTTTCACACATTTTGTCTACCACGGCACTTCCTTTTTCATGAATTATCGTGTACCTTACCTCACCATATATATATATATATATATATATATATATATATATATATATATATATATATATATATATATATGAAGCAATCCAACAAAAGATATAAGCGTCAACTAATATCTTATAATTAGTGAAACATCCGGATAAAAACTGAAGCTCAATATACTGGATAGAGCATTTGTAACTTGGAGTAATTGTCTTTCCTGATTATGCTTCTCAATATGTATGACCTGGATGGACTATATGGATTCAACAAAAAGTATGTTTTTGGGTTGATATGTTTTGATGTTATGTATTTTTGTGTATTTGTGTATATAATTTTATATATTTTCAAAGCGTAATTTTATTACCTGTAGTAGTATAACTGCGGTAATGGTCCTCTGAAGAGAAGAATTATCTTTGAAAACTCATGAGCTAAGGACTTAAGGATACTTTGCTTGAACTTTGAATTCTAATAAAATTTGATTGACACCTTATTTTATTACTTCATTTTATATTATAATATATATATATATATATATATATATATATATATATATATATATATATATATATATATATATATATATATATATATATATATATAGTGTTCTAATCTATTATAATTATTGGTTACTGAAAAATTGCGAAAATTATATAAATGTTTATTTGTATTTTATTCTAGTATATTACAGTATACATATGTAAATGTTTGGTTTGCTTGGATCCCAATGCGTAAGCGGTTAAATATGTACACCGGGTTAGATGAGGAAAGTCTCGACAAAATCGATCGTTTGACAAGATCACACATCTTCCTAAGAGTTGTCAGATAGGCAGGATGAGAAGTAAGAAGTGTGTACGAAGGAAGAGGGGGGGTTAAAAAAGGGGAGTATGGAGGGGGGAAGGAAAGAAGAAGGTGGCGTGGCGGAGGTGGGCGTGACGAATTCTGGTAAAGGGCGCGCGCTTTCAATTTAGCCGTCGACCCGGCCGTCCGTATCTCCTGAAACCGGATAAGATCTGTGCGTCGCCATTGTACGGCTTGACTTAACGACAGTTTATTTTCGAAATTCGTTCCAACACGACAATAGATAATGTCACATGTAAAACAAAATTTATAAAAATAGGAAAATATTCTGTTTTGACGCCATTATTAAAAATGAAATGACGAACATATATATATATATATATATATATATATATATATATATATATATATATATATATATATATATATATTATAATAATATTTATAAATAAACATTTATTAATTATTTTAATACCTACAGACATCGATGTTTCATGCTAACGCAATGTTCAGTGTAAGAACTAATTCTCAACGGTCGGTGGGCACGAACCCCGATCACAAATCGCCACTGATTCGTAGTCAAGAGTCTTATCCCATCGGTCATAGCCAATTTGTTAGTAAATAGAGAGGAATTTAAATGTAAATAGCGAGTCGGCGGCTAGATCTACCGAGCAGTTTAGAGTGATCTACGAACGGCGTTCGGATCGTGCATGTAGCTATTTGCACTGCAAATATATATATATATATATATATATATATATATATATATTATTTATACAAACATTATTGGTTACATATGTGCATACATGTTTCGATTGTACTCTTCATAGAGAGTCAACCTCTTCAGACCAAAGAAAAGGTTGACTCTCTGTGAATAGTACAACCGAAACATGTATGCACATATGTAACCAATAATGTTTGTATAAATAAAAATTTATAGCTCTTTTTATAAACACTGGAGTTTCAGAACTCTACAGAAACTAATACAATACGTGTACTATATATATATATATATATATATATATATATATATATATATATATATATATATATATATATATATATATATATATATATATATATATATTGCTATTTCATGTATCCACATAAAATTTTATAAGGAGATATAATTTTTTATGTATCAATTTTCAGTATTTACTTCAACAGTGCTCGATACGTAATTAACCTGAAGATTCCACCCGGAGATGAAACGCGAGAGCCTCTGTGTAGCTTCATTGCCATAAATATATTTTCATTACTTACTATATATATATATATATATATATATATATATATATATATATATATATATATATATATATATATATATATATATATATATATATGAAGTTAATACAACAAAAGATATCAGAGGCAACTAATATCTTTAATTAGTGAACATCCGGTTCTTTGAAAACTCATGAGTTAAGGACTTTAAAGTACTTTGCTTGAACATTGAATGCTAATAAAATTTGGGTCGCACCTTATTTTATTCTGTCACTTTATCTAGTGCTATATATATATATATATATATATATATATATATATATATATATATATATATATATATATATATAAATTGGTAGTTTGCTGTAAGCATTGCTGGGAGTAATAATAAGAGTTTTTAAAAAGGTGTAAGGCAATGCGAAGATCCGGGTTGCTGGAAGCTGTGAAGAACAAAAACAGAACAAAACCGAAATAAGTCGGATATAGATCGAAAGGTTTATATATATATATACAGGGTGGGCAAAAATAAGGGTCCTATTTTTAAAAATTCATAACTTTTTTATTTATTGATTTTTTTAAATTTTTTTTTTTAGAATAAGTAAAGGACCCCTTCCGAAGCAAGCATGAGCCGTATTAGCCCTAAGGAACGTACCTTCATTTAGAAAACATTATTTTTGCTTAAAAAACTCAAAACAGTGTAAAAAACAATACTTTAGTTTTTGTAAGTTTTAAGAAGTGTTTTTCGGCTAAAATTTGTTTTGGTTATTTCAAAAAATCTCGGAAGGGTCAGTCTACACACACATAAAGTTTGGTGAGTTTAACTTTTATTTTGTGGAAGTTATTCAAATTCAAGTTATTCAAATTTAAAGATAGGACCCTTATTTTGGCCCACCCTGTATATATATATATATATATATATATATATATATGTGTGTGTGTGTGTGTGTGTGTGTGTGTGTGTGTGTGTGTGTATAATTATTTCCACAATCAGACAACGCTGCAGCCCACACAAACCACGAAAGCCACAAACCGGAAGCCCTAGACTCGAGTTTCGCCCTCCTTTGATTAGACCGTGTACCGAAATCTATAGATATCCACAGTGAACAAACAATCAAATATATCAAGGGACTGGTCACTTCTGGGCTTAGATGTTCACCAATCACGCTGTGGAATTTAAACATCTTTCTAAGCAAACCAACTCGAAAGACAGCACGTCTAAACACACCATAAACAATTGTTTTAATTTTTTTTTCAAATCAATAAAAACCTACTTAAACAAATACAACCAATATTGTAAGATAATGAAGAGTGACAAAAACGAATCGTCCATTGTGGGTGGGACGTCGAGAAAAAGAAAAAAAAAAGCGACTCGATAACTGTTAAAAAGGAGAAGGTACCGCAGTTCAAGCGAGACTTGAAAGGCGGCGGTTTCATAAGCGCTAAGAACCGGAGCGCTTCGTAATCGGAGTATCGAAGTACCGGAAGAATGGGAGTTTACCGATGTTTATGGCACCGATGAAGCTTTATTGGCTATGGTACCCAAGCCCGTCTTGCTGTGAGGCTTTCATGTCCGCTGATTAAAAATGCGGCTGATAAGCAAGTTGGTACCGTGAAGGAATCCCCTGACTTGTATTTCATCAAACAGACAATTGGAAGTGCTTGTGGAACAATTGCTTCAGTCCACGCTCGGATAGACAATGCAGATCAAATTGCTTTCCAATCGGATGTATATATGAACGAGTTTCTAGCGGAAACAAAGTCTGTGACCTCAGCAAGAAAAAGACTTTCATGAGACACAAGTATGTCAAAAGATTTTTTTTATTTGCGTGTGTGTAGCCGGCGTAAACCATCCGGTGATGGCAAATAAAGAAAACCAAAGTTTTTCCATATACGTTCTGTTCTTTGTCATTCTTGTTGGATCTTAACGGGTACCCCGAAAGAATGGGTAATGCAACAATATATTTATGATGAGTTGTGCTTGCCCCAATTAATAAACTCAAGATATGTTTTCAAAAGGCTTCTCGACGGGTTAATATTCTGATTATCCCCCAAAACAAGTAAAAATCCAAGATTAATTTAATAAAAGAAACAAAAAATAAACAGAAACCACCACTTTATCAAGGCCGAGGCCAACCGTGGACAAGTGTTAACGTGATTTCTATTTATCCTCCCCCCTCCAGGAGATTAGACACAAGTGTCATGTGGGTTTGATGGAAGCGTTTTCAGTGGAATGACTTGGATTTGAACCTGGCACACCCAGGTTCTCAGTCCGCGTCGATACCAACTAAGTCACTGTGATAACTTACTTGCCATCCCCGAATATTTATTGATTTATCATTAAAACTCACCGAGTTAGTGCTTCACATGTAAATGACTTGTAAACCAAAAGAAGTCATATTCGAAATTTGACACTTTCCCATACTCGGATCTTGTTCAACTTTTAGTATGTTGTAGACTAGACCCACCCTAGCGCAAAACCTCTAAAAAAACAAAATGTTGCAATTTTTTTTAGGTAGGGGTATTCTGGCAGTATATTGATATTGACCCGTCTATTCCTCAGTGAACTTTCATTCCAATTAAATTAAATCCCACTAAAATTTTTTAAAAAACTCAAAACCGTCAAAATCAGAACTGTTCTCTCTCTTTATTTCACTTATTTATCTCTTTCGAAGCAACATTCTGGGCTGCATCCTTTCATAGGTAAATCTAAAAGAAAAAAAATCAAACAATTTTCAAAGGGTACTGGATAAAGAAACAGTGTTCCCTACGGAGAGAGACTGTCGACGAGAGACGGAAAAGGGTCGAACGACAGAGTCAGTTTTTGGCTAAGATTTAGAAGGCAAGAGATGGAGAGTTGGCTCAGATGTAGAGATACTAGCTACAAGACCCTAACGACAAACACCCGTGTTCAACAAGTCATTTGTATACATTGTATGTATCGGCGTGCTGTTGTTATCGAGTCCAGCAGCCGACCAGGCTGTATAAAACAAGGTACATTTAACCCTAACCCTAACCCTAACCATTAGTTTTTTGTTTCAATAAGAAAATACAATAAAAACACGAAGAGAGGGAAAAAAATAAATAAAAAGTAAATCGATTTCATTTGGTTTAATGACTTTGCCAGTCTGATTTAGGGTTAGGGTTAGTGGTAAAAAATTTAGTTGATGCCCTAAAAAGTTTTAATAGCCCGCAAATTGGGGGATTATTTTACGTTAAATTTATAATTTATACGTGCAACTATCACCTCTTCTAAATTCTATAATGATTGTTTTGGGGTTTTTTCAATGCATTTTCACGTAATCTCCTAAAAAAACTAGAATCTCATTTTTTAGGGGGGTTATTTTAAATGTAGATATAATTTCCTTTTATTGTAAATTATATTCTTAAGAACTCGTCTGTCAAACTTTCTTTCTTAAAATTATTTAAATGCCTCTTCACTAACCCTAACCCTAACCCTAACCCTAAACCTAACCTGACCCTAACCCTAACACTAACACTAACACTAATACTAACCCTAACCCTAACCCTAACTCTTAACCCTAAACCTAACCCTAACCCCAAACCTAACCTCTAACCCTAACCTTAACCTTAACCCTAACCCTAACCCTAATCCTAACCCTAACCTTAACACTAAACCTTAATCTTAACCTTAACCCTAACCCTAACCCTAACCTTGACTCTAACCCTAACCCTAACCCTAACCCTAAACCTTAACCTTAACCCTAACCCTAATCCTAACCGTAACTCTAACCTTAACCGTAACGTTAACCCTAACCCAAGACCCTTTTCCATATTTTCCTTTACTCACTATATATATATATATATATATATATATATATATATATATATATATATATATATATATATATATATATATATATATATATATATATGGGGGGTGTAATAATAGTTTTATTTATACAACATATCAAAGTTACACATCCAATGGAGATGTTTCGATCGCAGCTTTAGAACCCCTAAAGACGGACATGTTTTCACTAACTTGATGAGATCACTGCTTATTAAAGCTGTTCCCCGAAACATCTCCATCGAATGTGCAGCTTTGATATGTTTTTTTGTATAAATAAAACTAGTATTACAAATCAATAGCTCTGTTTATTGTTGAGCACTATTGAATGAACCTAGCAGAGGTTTGTGTATGTGTGTGTGTGTGGGGGGGTGTGTGTATGTATGGGTTGTGTTTGTGTGTATGTGTGTATGTGTATGTGTGTGTGTGTGTTTGGGTTAGGGTTTGTGTTTGTGGTTGTGTGTGTGTGTTTGTGTTTGTGTGTGTTTGGGTTAGGGTTTGTGTTTGTGTTTGTGTGTTTGTGTTTGTGTGTGTGTTTGTGTTTGTGTATGTGTATGTGTGTGTGTTTGTGTTTGTGTTTGTGTGTGTGTGTGTGTGTTTGTGTTTGTGTTTGGGTTAGGGTTTGTGTTTGTGTTTGTGTGTGTGTGTGTGTGTGGGTGTATGTGTGTGTGTGTTTGTGTTTGTGTTTGTGTTTGTGTGTGTGTGTTTGTGTTTGTGTGTGTGTTTGTGTGTGTATGTGTGCATGTGTATGTGTGTGTGTGTTTTCTCTGTCTGTACATCGTGTCTGTTTTGTGGTCAATTCCGTCGGGATAGAATCGAGTGCGCCAAGTCATGTGCGCTTCGCCTCTTCCGACGGACTACGAGAATCTACGATTATTTTCTCGTTAAATGAAGAATTCTCGACTGAAACCTTAACAAAAGCTTGAAACGCACAACTCGAAAGCCGTTGGAATGAATACAAAGCCATTTAAGACTTGGCAACAGAAATGACAACTGAATGTGTTGGTGTGGCAGGATTTCACTTTCATGTCAACTCCAGACAAACACACACACACATACATACACACACATACATATATATATATATATATATATATATATATATATATATATATATATATATATATATATATATTTTGTATACCCTTCATCTCAACATGAACCCAACCACTATATATATTCCCCATAATTTACAGACTTTCTCGTCTTTTGTCATTTTTGTATTCTTCGTCCGCTCTTGACAAAGCCCACGTGAAATTTGGGCGAAACGTTGAGCGAAAAGGTCATCCGCTTTTCCATTTTTAATTTCATACCGTCGGATTATTTTTATCCTTTCATATACTCATATATATATATATATATATATATATATATATATATATATATATATATATATATATATATATATAGAGAGAGAGAGAGAGAGAGAGAGAGAGAGAGAGAGAGAGATAGAAGAAAAAAGAGTGATAAATATGCGACGATTGTCCAAATTTATTTCAAATTTCAATTGTTCAATGCAAGGTGTATTCAGTAATAAACTAGTGTTTATTATTCTTTCCTTAAGCCAAGGCTTTTCAAAGATCGAGATCTTATCATCAGAGGAGAAATACAGATGGATAAGTTGGCTTTCGAAAAAACCAAAGTTCAAATATTTGAAAAATATGAAAATTATTTTTAAAAGAATTTTTGTTAAAAAAACGCAGTGAATGAAAGGAAAAGTTCCGTAAAAAAGATATACAGATTGTCCGGGTGGTAAATTTCCGTTGAAAAGAAGTCCGATGAATTGTAGAACGTGAAAAAAAAAAACCTCTTTGCGTGGGAGCAGTGTGGAGAAAGTGCTTAAAATTACAAGTAAATCCAAACGCACTTAAAAGGGATTGAAAAGAGAAAAGCTGGCTTAAGGAAAGAATAATAAACACTAGTTTATTACTGAATACACCTTGCATTGAACAATTGAAATTTGAAATAAATTTGGACAATCGTCGCATATTTATCACTCTTTTTCTTCTATCTCTACAATTGCTCTATCTCGTATATTGAGCTAATCCTCTTCACAATAGGTTCCATCTACTAAAAGTTTTACTTTTGTTTATATTTGATCCTATATGTATATATATATATATAAATATATATATATATATATATATATATATATATATATATATATATATATATATATATATATATATATATATATATATTAAGGAAGGAAAGATAAAGATAAAAAAATTGCATAAGATTACATAAAATTACATAAGATTGATACAAATTTTATTACATCGAAAGTTCAGATGCAAGAGATTGCACTAATTCATAAACCATGGTTTTATCTTTGAAAAAACATGGTTTAAGGATTAGTGTAACTCCTTGCATCTGAACATTCGATGTAATAAAATTTGTAACAATCTTATGTAATTTTATGTAATTTTATGCAATTTTTTATCTACATCTTTCCTTCTTTAAAATTGATTGCTCTACTCAACGTATTGAGCTTTACTTTATCACGATAGATCACTTTAACTATACTTCACTTATCGTTACATGGTAAACAGCTGATGATCCCCGTGTTAATATTAGACGCTTAAGGTTTCCTGTTTTTGTTTCACTCTTAGATAATTAACCCCCCTTTTTTATTTTTATTTTTTATTTTTTATTTTTTTATTTTTTTATTTTTTTATTTTTTTATTTTTTTTATTTTTTTTATTTTACTTATATTTTTTCATTTATTAATTTTCCAACGAATGTTAGGTCTGCAATATCTTGGATTTAGTTGGTTTGTCTGGGAATTTAAACTGCATTTTACTTTAAAAAATTTTTTTTTTTTATGACTCAAAGCTTCTTTAGACTATATATATATATATATATATATATATATATATATATATATATACACACACAATATTTTCTATTTAATATTTAGAATTTTATATATATATTCGAATATAAATTTTATGACATGAAGTAATTATAATAGCTCAATGGTGTAAGGCCATGAGCTATGTTATATTCAATATTTTTTATGTAATTTTATCCCATTTCAATGTTAGAAAGGACAGAGTCACATCATTGCATAAAACTTATTTTTTATTCAGCATACAATTGTTTCGGCTTACATCAAGATATTTGTAAAATAGTCCTGTGCATTTATTTCTTGGTGTGGCTATCTTCAGTGCTAATTGTACAAAACAAAGCAAATAAGCATTAAAAAAATGAAAAAATAAAAAGTCACTCATTATCGACATAATACCATATTTTTTAATCCTTTAATTATTGAATGAAACGCACCTGTAAAACACCGGCCGAGTTTCGTCAAAAAAACTATCACAAAAAAAATCTCAATGTATCCTAGTCGCCACATATACGTATTTTATGCTTTTCGCTGTTTGTATTTTTAATCATTCATCATCAGCTTAAAATTGACCTAAATACTCCTGAATAAAGACATATATTTTCAGTAACCGTCTTTTGTCATTTCGCCAAATTATTTCTTTTTTCGTCGATCTATCTTTCTTACATTATACTTTTTTATATCCGTAAAATTAGGTGACTTTCGTTTCACCGAAAGTTCACACACACACACACACACACACATATATATATATATATATATATATATATATATATATATATATATATATATATATGATAATTTTATTTACACAGACATGTACAAAATCTGCGACACTGGCATGTCGATGTTATCGATCAACGGTTATTATGAACTGAGATCTCAGAGTTAGAATCCGATCTTACACACACACATATATATATATATATATATATAGAATCCGATCACACACACACACACACATATATATATATATATATATATATATATATATATATATATATATATATATATATATATATATATATATATATATATATATATATGTTATTGTTTATTATCTATGTACGTATGCGTTTCGTCCTTTTTCATAATCGGGACTCATCAGCATAGAGATATGACTATTCACTACCGGTCATGCGATTAGAAACCCCGGATTACAATATATATATATATATATATATATATATATATATATATATATATATATATATATATATATATATATATATATATATATATATATTATATCATATCATATCATATCATATAATATCATATCATATCATATCTGGACTGGTACTCATCACCTGGATTAATCTTCAGTCAACCCTCTGGATGTCTTTCCTGATTATGTTATTCAAATTGTATGACCTGGATGGATTGTATAGATTTAACAAAAAAGTATGTTTTTGGGTTTATATATTTGATGTTATATATTTTTATGTATTTTTGTGTATATTTTTATATATTTTCAATGTTTAATTTCATTACCTATAGTGGTTTAACTGCGGGAATGGTCCTCTGAGGAGAAGAATAATCTTTGAAAACTCATGAGCTAAGGACTTAAGGATACTTTGCTTGAACTTTGAATTCTAATAAAATTTGATTGACACCTTATTTTATTACTTCATTTTATATTATAATATTAATGCTCTATCCAGTATATTGAGCTTCAGTTTTTATCGGGATGTTTAACTAATTATAAGATATTAGTTGACGCTTATATCTTTTCTTGGATTGCTTCATATATATATATATATATATATATATATATATATATATATATATATATATATATATATATATATATATATATATATATATAGTGTTAGAGTGAAATAAATTTCAGAAGAGAATCCGAGTATGAGATCTCAATGTAATAAACAGAGCAAGAATAAAATAAAGTAAAGTAACACGGAATCATAATCACCGGTGCAATAATTTATTTCGCTCCTCAAAAGTTTCCAACCTCCAACATTTTTCATTTTTTTGTCTCATTTTCAAACATGTACTTTTCTCGTTTAGGCGCTTGAAACTGGCCGGAGGGTCGAAATAAATTATCGCACCGGTGATTATGGGATTCCGTGTTACTTTACTTTATATATATATATATATATATATATATATATATATATATATATATATATATATATATATATATGATTAAGAATGGAAAAATGTTCCGCTGTAATGTAAAAAAAATAAACCAAAATATTAATTAAATATCCATCTACCTTTCACCTTTATTACAAGGTTTCAATCTCCCGTCGTTAATCAATATTTTGGTTTACCTTGTTTCATTTATATATATATATATATATATATATATATATATATATATATATATATATATATATATATATATATATATATATATATATATATATATATGAGTAAGCTATGAAAATATATTTAGAGGCTAACCCGTTTATCCCGGGCGGAATGTTCAGGCTAAAATGAAACGCGGGAGCCTCTGTGTAGCCATAAATATATTTTCATAGCTTACTACCTAGCTCTACTTACGTATCGAGCACTGTTGAAGTAAATACTGAAAATTGATACATAAAAAATTATATCTCCTTTAAAATTTATGTGCATTCATGAAATAGTAATATATATATATATATATATATATATATATATATATATATATATATATATATATATATATATATATATATATATAGGCGAAATCTTTTCTTACAGACAAGTTGAATTTACAATAGTTTTTATTTGTGTCCCAAGTACTTTCAGACCCACTCGGGTCCATCTTCAGGGGAATGAGGATAATCAGGTACACAAATCAAAAATATGGCAAATTCATCAGCCAATTCCCCTCCGAAACTAAGAAAGGATCTAAGAAACTAAGAAACTA
>OY744553.1:48541692-48581692 GCA_963556195.1 Sepiola atlantica | reverse complement strand
ATATATATATATATATATATATATATATATATATATATATATATATATACATATCTGCGCCTATGACTCTACTAACTATTTCCCAAGAAACAAATCCTTACAAACCCTCGAAACCCCTCTACCAAATTAAAATCATAAACAGATCTAGTCAACCGGAGACATTCTTTGAAAAATATCAACAAAAACAACAAAGAAATCGACAAATCGAAAATTAAAAACAGAAAAAAAGCCGATACAATAACGAACAAAACAAAACAGCCATTGCCACCCAAATCGGCAAACAAGAAAACCCTCCTTTTTTTTTTTTTCAAAATAAAATTATCCATTCTCACAATTGAGGAAAGAAAGTTTTTCAGAAAAAAAAACCGTCCGCCATCTTGCTTTGACTTTGTCTCTACGAACGGTGACGAGCTGCTGCTGCTTCGAATTTTCCTTCCTTTTCAAAAGAGGGACGCCATGTTGCGAATTGTAAACTTACAACCACCGGACGACAAACGGTGAGTGTCGTCAATGTCCGCTTGGTGTCGCTGCTTCGACTTTTTTTTGGTTTCGAATTTTTATCTTTTTTTTCTTTTTTTTTTTTGTACAGTAAATTTTTCTTTTCTTTTTTTTCTACGCGCGTGTGTTCGGTGGATATCTGTGGAAATTTAATGTATCTCAATATCCACAAGCCGCATCCATACATATAGATACACACACACCCCACCCCTATTTTCATCATTCTTTTTCTTTATATATATATATATATATATATATATATATATATATATATCTTTTCAATATAACCTGACACGCACTATATATATATATATATATATATATATATATATATATATATATATATATATATATATATATATGTATGTATATGATTATTTTTATTTACACAGACATGTACAAAATCTGCGACACTGGCATGTCGATGTTATCGATCAACAGTTATTATAAACTGAGATCTCATCAGGAAGAGTTATAAATATAAAACATGTTTTATATTTTATATTTTATTATTTTTATATATATATATTTTTATATTTTATATTTTGATTTTAACTTTTTGATTCTTAACGGTCCCAAACCACGTGACTTCCTAAATTTTTAAATTTTAAATTACTTTTCTTCTTCTTCTTCTTCTTCTTCTTCTTCTTCTTCTTCTTCTTCTTCTCCATTTTATTCTTTCCAAATATGATCTACGGTTAAGATTGGATTCTAACTCTGTCTAGTGAGATGTCAGTTTATAATAACTGTTGATCGATAACATCGACATGCCAGTGTCGCAGATTTTGTACATCTCTGTGTAAATAAAAAAATAATCATATATAAAAGCTCTATTTGATATTGAGCACTTTTTATAAACCCGGTTGAAATTCTTTGGATTACTACCCTGTGGATGTTTTACCTGGATTATATATATATATATATATATATATATATATATATATATATATATATATATATATATATACTGTAGTACTCCATTTTTCTTTCAAAACACAGAAAGTCATGTATATAAATGAAAAACTGATATATATATATATATATATATATATATATATATATATATAGAGAGAGAGAGAGAGAGAGAGAGAGAGAGAGAGAGAGATAGAGATAGATAGATAGATAGATAGATAGATAGATAGATAGATAGATAGATAGATAGATAGATAGATAGGTGGAAACATAAAACAGACATCGACAAACAAACAAAAAAAATAGTTAGATATGTGTAAATATTTACATCTATCTATCTATCTATATATATATATATATATATATATATATATATGAATTAAAAAGGGAACGGTGGAAGACCTAAGAACTCAACGTTTCGCCCAACTGTTGCATGGGCTTTTTCAAGAGCGAAAAATGCTAAAGGTGGCAAAGAAAGTTTCACAAAACAAAACGTCCGCCATCTTGCTTTGTTCTTTGCAACTTTTAGAATTTTTCACCCTTGAAAAAGCCCAAGCAATAGTTAGGCGAAACGTTGAGTTCTTAGGTCTTCCGCTGTTTCCGTTTTAATTCAT
The DNA here is from genome assembly GCA_963556195.1 of Sepiola atlantica. Taxonomy (NCBI): domain Eukaryota; kingdom Metazoa; phylum Mollusca; class Cephalopoda; order Sepiida; family Sepiolidae; genus Sepiola; species Sepiola atlantica. Next base: position 48,579,668 of record OY744553.1, on the reverse strand, counting down.
ACCGTCGGATTATTATGAATTTTGGAATATCTATTCTAGGCAAACCGTGAAAATTAACATGGGCCCATTATCTTTTGTAAATGTTGACATTGAGGGGGTGAAAATATATATAAAGTTTGTTTTTATGAACCGATCAATAAGAAATGTTGAATATATATTCGCGGCCACCCAGTGAGTAACATGGGCACATCATTTTCATTTCATTTTTGTTAACTTTACCAATTAAGGGGCGCCCTCCCTAAATCTGTCCCCGCTCCCCAAAATTTTTCAAAAATAACTTAGATACAAACATTTCACATAGAAAAGAATTGCTCTAAACCAAATTTTGAATTATACATTTTTATTTTATTTAGTTCACCCCAAACAAGTAGACGTAAGGGGTTACTGAGAATTATGGTTATAGTTTAGGGGGTCATCCTAAAATGGGAGCTGTGCAGCGAGATGATTGTTCACATTAGTTTTACATTGCTGCATGTCGGAAACAGGGAGCAGGGAAAGAGTTCCAAAGGCCGGCAGCTCGAGTAAAGAAACTATTTGAGTAGAAGGCTCTCCAGCATTTGGGGACATCCACAGTGGGTAATTGGGATCTAGCTGATGGTCGGGATTATCGAGTGTATTTACGTCGAGGGGGCACCAGAGCATCAAGTTCATCGGAGCACATTCCATTAATGGACTTATAAAACAAGCACAAGGATGCAACATTGCGGCGATGGGACAGGGGATGGAGCTTGGTTGATAGTGAAGGGCCGATTTGATTAGAGACTCTTCTAGCCCGTGCATATGTTTGTCAGAGTCTTTACGGTAGAGTGGGAGGTATTCAGTCATGTCAAAATGGTGTGAGGAGATTGAGGATTGTAGGTTTGTAAGCTTCGTAGTAGGAATGGGACAGGGGCTGGACCTTGGTGGATAGTGAGGGTCCTATTAGATTAGAGACTCTTGTTTGGGACCTTGTCTAAGAGGAAGAGACTAAACTATTGAAGTTATCATAAGGAATTATGGAATATGTACTCAAGGCAACAGAGTGAGTAATGTGAGCACATATTTTTGTTGTAAACCATTTAAGGGGGTTAGGGATAGGGTTAGGGTTAGGGTTAGAGTTTAGGGTAAGGGTTAGAATTAGGTTAGGGTTTAAGGTTTAGGGTTTTGTAAAATTCTAGTTTTTTCAAGTTTCATTTTTCTTCATTTTCTTCATTTCGTATCATTTTTTGACAAAGAGCGGAGGACTGCTCGAAATATCAGAATAAAATATAATATTTACAAAAAGCATACATGGAATAACAAGCTTTTCTAAAACTATGACACTACCTACACACTAAAAACACAGAGCCTTAATAACAATATTGGAATAACAAGCAATTTATATATATATATATATATATATATATATATATATATATATATATATATATATATATATATATATATATATATAGATATATATATATAGATATACATATATATATATATATATATATATATATATATATATATATATTTTTTTTTTTTCTTGTTATTCCATTTGAAAGCTTACCAAATCATTCCGTCCAGGATACCAATCATCACCACAAAAGACTATTTCTTTCAAAGATTATTTATTTATCATATATATTTTCTATTTTATCTTTTTATTTTTTCTCCTCTTCTTAAGTGACCTCAATTAAGGCAACACCACATTGTGTATTGTCGGTTGTTGAAACTCTTATTCCAGGTACTTAATTTCCCTGATGATCTGCCAAGCAAGGATCTGCTTGGTAGTGAAACACGTGTAGGAAAAAACTCTTTAATTTGGATATATATGATAAATAAATGATCTTTGAAAGAAAAAGTCTTTTGTGGTGATGATTGGTCTCCTGAACGGAATGCTTTGGTAAGCCTTCAAATGGAATTACAACTACAATTAGACGCTGCCATTATTTTTCATTTTATTTTATTTTTCTTCCCAACATGTCTACCCTACATGTATCCGTGCTTGCATGATATCTTTTCCCTATATCATCATCCTGATGAAGTCTTATAAATAAAGACGAAACGTTGATGTACACATAAAAAAACATCCAGTTTTTTGGTTTTCCTTTTTCATTTTACCATATATATATATATATATATATATATATATATATATATATATATATATATATATATATATATATATATATAAATGCTCTGTACCCTGTAATCGAGTATCATCAAGCTTATTTTTATTGGCCTAATCCAGGTCTTCACTGAATAATCTATTTTCTAAGTGACAAATCTAAATATATATAGAGAGAGAGGAGGAGGAGGAGGAGGGGGGGAGAAAAAGGGACTAAAAGTATATATATGTATATATATATATATATATATATAATTTTAAAAAATGTTAATGGATTCGTCTACACACTTTAAAATGCAGCAACATTTTTGTAAGTAACGGATAAATTTTATTAGACAGACGAACAACACAAGGAGGACTTTTTTCTTTTTTTAATAACTAATATAAGTTAGCAATATATATATATTTTTTTTATTTATTATTTTTTTAAAATAACTAATATAAGTTAGCAAAACATTTATACGGAACAAAACTTAGGTTTAGTATATGGAACGTTTATGTTTTTGTCTTTTAAGGGAAGTGGGGTCTGATCAACTCTGCTGGGAAGCCATGAAATTAAATACTGTCTTGTTTTTAAATTCCTCAGATAGTTTTTCATGGTAAACACCTGATGATCCCTTAAATAATGTTAGAAGCAAACTAATATAATAACTGAAAAAGTTAAGTTGACTTACATGAGTGATTTTCCACTGAACGACTTGGGACTTAAGGTTTTTTGTTTTTTTTATATAGTTTTAATGGTTGAGAAACTTCCAAGACTATATATATATATATATATATATATATATATATATATATATATATATATATATATATATATATATATATATATATATATAGAGAGAGAGAGAGAGAGAGAGAGAGAGAGAGAGATAGAGATAGAGATAGAAGAAAAAAGACGTATATGTTTCATCCTTTCGGAATCATCAGTGTAGATATAATATATGTATTTATATATATCGCAAAAATCACTTCATTGATTCGTCTTCTTGATGAAATGCGACTCGTTGTAATTGTGCAATCGATGAATGAATTAAATCACAGAGTCACGATTGATTCGCCTAAATTCGAATTATGATTTATTAATAACGCTATTATTGATTATAAACTCCGATACAAATCGATAACCCACACAACTCAATTTCCGCAGACAGTGAAAACCTCAAGTGTGCGAAATTATCGGATGTCCGTGTATAATTGTCTCATTGGTCAAGGGGCAACAGAGTTTAATCCAGAAGGAAACGGTTTTTTGTAGAATGACTCCATTGCGCTATATTAAATGTTTTTTAAAAACGTCTTCTTAATAAATTCACCAATCTTCTATATATGTATATATATATATGTTTATACATTTATTTATATATATATATATATATATATATATATATATATATATTTAAATCGAGGGTGAAGAATTATTATTATTAAAACCACTAATCTTATTATTACAAATAATTCTTCACCCTCGATTAGAGTCTTGGATAGGACGGGCCTAGTATACGAGTTTAAACGTCCATTGGGAGACTGTGTCTCCGACAACCAAGGAAAACACGTATATATTGGCTCGACCACCACGACTCTGTCCAGGAGGTTAACCATGCATCTATCCGATAATAGTGCTATAGCTAGACAGCTTACTAATGAACATTCCTGTCCCCGCTCGCAAATCCGAAAACTTCTCGTAGACAATACTAAAATCTTAGAACATAATATTAATACACAAAAACTCCACATACTAGAAGCTTTACTCATTAAAACAAAAAAACCTGCTATTAACAAGATTAATTTTAACACTAGTACTAATATACTTGCATTCTTATAATACCTAATAAATATAGTTTCATATTTAAATTTTCCCGCCATAATTAATGATAAATCTCACTCCAGGTCTTGCTTGTCATTATTCCACTGACGATGTCAGAAAGTACTCTGGACCAACATGTACATTACGGCAGTTTCATCAGCCAATTTCCTTCCGAGATTAAGATTTTAATCCGGAAAATTGAAGGGATCAACACTAAAATAAACCAGACAAAAATTGTCGGTTATTTTTAGTAATACGTGTCGTAAGGAAAAAATGCTGCCTCGATATATATATATATATATATATATATATATATATATATATATATATATATATATATATATATATATATATATATATATATATATATATATATATATATATATATATATATAGTGTGTCAGGTTGTATATGAAAAGAAATAAATAAAGTGCTCGATCATATAAGAGAGCTAATATAATTTATTTAGATACTGTATATTACATAATTCACCAATGTACCGCGGTTTCATACAAAAGGGCAGATGTCTAAATCTGCCCTTTTGGATGAAACCGCGGTACATTGGTGAATTATGTAATATACAGTATTTTTCATCTCCGGGGGGAATCTTCAGGCTAAAATGCATGGAGTAAGATTTGCCCGGTGTTTTTATATACACGGTTAGCTAGTTAACCAATCAGATTCTTTGTTGTTCTCTCGGCCAATCGTTGGGCTTCCCACGAATAAAGGTCTGGTTAGTTTTACTTCTTATATCCTGTTCTACTGTTTTCTATAGAGTGGCCTATATCTAGTTTCTTTGTTGTGTCAATATAATGGGTGAACTTATTTTAACACGTGGTTCCTTGTATTTCTATTTTAGGTTTTAGTTTTTTTAATTGTTAGGTTATAGTTTAGTTTAGTTATTTTTATTTATTTATTTTTATTTACTTATTTATTTGTTTATTCATTTATTTATATATTGTTAGCCTAAGGTAAATTTATTTCTGTGTATGCAACTGTTTGCTATCACACTTCTACAGTTTAATAGATTTTGGGGGTCTTTAAAGTTTAAGATTTTAAATTTCTCATTCAGACGTAATCTACACGGGTCGTCTAAATTTCTACATGTACTGGCCTGTCGTATTATTTTCCATTCAATTATTGGTGAGCGTCCATTTTCTTTGAGCTCCCAATAGTGGTTTGCTAGTGCTGTTTTAATTCGACGTTCTCTGTTTTTAAATGTGCTTTTGTGGTCATAATATCTGGTTTTAAAATCTAGGGAGGTCATACCCATGTAGTACTTCTTGTTATTCTGTCTTTCCCTGGCAAATATTGTGGCTTGGTATACAATACTTTTGGTTAAGCATTTATTTTGTAGTGGACAAAATGTTCGATTTATGCAGTTACATCTTTTTTCCTTCGTTAATTTTTCATTTCCATTTGGGTGATTACTATTAGGGTTCTGTTTATTTCTATTTGTAGTGCTTATATTTTTGTTTTTCTTAGTGTTATTTTTGCTATATTTTCCACTTTTTAATGTAATTTGTTATTTTTTTTCCCCTCTCTGATGTTCTCTTTTAGTATTTTGTTATTGTGTGCCTTAATTATCATTTCTAGGTTTTCGCAGCAGCCATAAATATATTTTCATAGCCTACTACCTAGCTCTACTTACGTATCGAGCACTGTTGAAGTAAATACTAAAAATTGATACATAAAAAATTATATCTCCTTATAAAATTGTATGCGGATACATGAAATATATATATATATATATATATATATATATGTGTGTGTGTGTGTGTGTGTGTGTGTGTGTGTATATGTATATATATGTATATATATATATGTATGTATATATATATATATATATATATATATATATATATATATATATATATATATATATATATATATATATATATATATGCAAACATTGTTAAAAATAGCAGAATTCGTCTGTTTAATTATACCTTTTTTATTTTCTGATGGTCTTTTTTGTATTGAAATAAAAAAAAATCTTAATTCGCCAACGACTCCTGGAACAATACCGAAAACGTTCTTTGCGCGTTTCTCCGCCGTCTTTTTAAAATTCTCTTCTTTATCCAGCTTTTTTGTTCATTTGCTTTAGAAACCTGACGATGATTCGACGAAGAATCGAAAACGTCCGTGAAACCTGTGAAACCTGTGAAACTTATGGAACATTTATTATTATTTTTATTATTATTTTTATTATTATAATACAAAAAAGACCATCAGAAAAATTGAAAGATAAAAAAGTATAATTAAACAAACGAATTCCGTTATATATATATATATATATATATATATATATATATATATATATATATATATATATATATATGTGTGTGTGTGTGTGTGTGTGTGTGTGTGTGTGTGTGTGTGTGTGTGGTTTAAGAATGATTTGGTAAAAATGAAACTGTTGCGAAAACGCTTTTTAAAATTCCAGTTTTCTCGACAGTTTCAATTTTTCTTCATTTTCTTCATTTCGTATCATTCTTTGATAAAAAGCGGTGGACTGCTCGAAATATTAGAATTAAATATAATATTTACAAAAACAACAACAACATCGTCTTTATGCTTCATACATCACTAATCATCCTGAAAATATTTCTCTAGAAGCATACGTGGAATAACAAACAAATTATATATATATATATATATATATATATATATATATATATATATATATATATATATAACTTCTTTGTAATATAGCAGGAAAAATCCCAGCAGAGTGCTCAGTTAATTTAAAATTAAAGTTAAAAATTAAAAATTAAGAGCGTAATATTTATTTATTTTGGTACAGAAAAATTAGTACAACATTCCTACCGTCGGTTTCAAGCACAAAATGGCTTAGCCATCCGGTTCTCTTCAGCTTCTGTTGTCAACATCTAATTTTTCTGTACTAATATATATATATATATATATATATATATATATATATATATAGAATTCGTCTGTTATATATATATATATATATATATATATATATATATATATATATATATATATATATATATATATATATAACAGACGAATTCTGTTATTTTTACCAATGTAGTGTAGTAAAGCTATGGTAAGAGCCCATCAATACGAAGATTTGAAAACACTTCTAGAAGCATACATGGAATAACAAGCTTTTCTAAAACTATGACACTACCTAAACACCAAAAACACAGAGCCCAAAGAACACTACCAACCGCGACAACTTGTGGCATTTCTTAACATTTAAACTGATAGCGCGAAAAATGAATGTTAAATTTGATACCTAGTATTATTCACAAATTATATAATTTATTGAATAAATGTTGAAGATTCCATGAAGAGCAGATAATCTATTTTTTGTGATTAAAACAAATTCGTTCGGGGCCACGTATCATGGAAGGCGAGGGACAGGTGGCCGGTCCTGTTGCACGGGCATTCATGCGTATCTATGCGTGCGTGCGTGCGTACGTGCGTGCGTGCCTATGTGTGTGTATCGATATGTGCGCGTGAGGATTAACTCTCGTCGCAATTTTAAAACGTCTATCGGCGCTCGGATCGCATAAGGTTTCCCGCCTTTGGGCAAAAACCTACATCGTTAGTTAGAAACCATTTCTCAAAATGGCGAACAATCAAATAATGGAGGCGTAAGAAAGACACACTCAATCTCTTCTCTCTCTCTCTCTCTCTCTCTCTCTATATATATATATATATATATATATATATATATATATATATATATATATATATATATATATATGGGAAAATGAAAAAGGAAAAACCAAAAAGATGTATTTTTATGTATTCATCAACGTTTCGTCTTTATTTGTAAGACTTCCTCAGAATGATGATTTTAAGAAAAGTCTTACAAATAAAGACGAAACGTTGATGAATACATGTGATTTTATGAAGGCTTACCAAAAAATTCCTATATATATATAGTAAGCTATGAAAATATATTTATGGCAATTAAGCTACACAGAGGCTCCTGCGTTTCATCCCCGGGGGAAATCTTCAGGCTAAAATGCGGGGATGAAACGCGGGGATCCTCTGTGTAGCTTAATTGTCATATATATATATATATATATATATATATATATATATATATATATATATATATATATATATATATATATATAAATATATATATAAATATATATATATATATATATATATATATATATATATATATAATTTATTTGAAAACTATGTGTGGCATATTTCAGAAGCGTATAGCCGTTTCATCCAGATGAGCTGACATTTAAATTTTAAAAAAATCTCTATGCCCAGTGGAATCGCCGGCGATTCCACTGAACATAGAGATTTTTCATTTAATGTAAAAAGTCAACCCATCTGGATGAAACCCCGGTACGTTTCTGAAATATGTAACATATTGTTATAGTTATATTAGCTCTCACTTCTCTGCGATCGAGCACTTTATTGACTTCTTTTCAATATAACCTGACACGCACACACACACACACTATATATATATATATATATATATATATATATATATATATATATATATATATATATATATATATATATATATATATGATTCTTTTTATTCATACAGACATGTACAAAATCTGCGACACTGGCATGTCGATGTTATCGACCTACAGCTGTTAAAAACTGAGATCTCATCAGACAGAATTAGAATCCGATCTTTACCTAAGATAATATTTGGAAAGAAAAAAATGGGGGGAGGCGAGAAAAAGAATAGAAAAGAAAGGAAAAAGTAAATTTTAAATTAAAAGAGTCACGTGGTCGGAATGGAGACCGTTAAATACAAAAATAATATAATATAGAATAAAAATTATATATATATATATATATGATTATTTTTTATTTATCATATATATATATATATATATATATATATATATATATATATATAAGCGCTATTTGATATTGACCACTTTTTATGAGCCCGGTTGAAATTCTCTGGATTCATATCCTGTGAATATGTACTTTACCTGAATTACTATATATATATAGCAGAAAAGGTCAGCAAGTGGAATAGGTAATCCGATACTAATTCATAAGAAATACGAAATCCCAAAAAGAGTTATTTAGGAGAGAAAATTCTTCAAATCCATCCATTTCTCGAAAATTCTTTGTCTGATGAGGTTGACTTTCTGGGAAAAGTGCAACCTAAACATGTATGCACATATGTAACCAATAATGTTTGTATAAATAAAAATTTATATATATATATATATATATATATATATATATATATATATATATATATATATATATATATATATATATGTGTGTGTGTGTGTGTGTGTGATTTTTGGAAGGCTTACATATAAATGCTCTGTACCCTGTAATCGAGTATCATCGAGCTTATTTTTATTGGCCTAATCCCGGTCTTCACTGAAAGAAATTTATGACAATAATATTCCAACATGCTGGAAAATGAAAAAAAAAAAATAGTCGTCAGAATTTAACACGACATTCTCAAGAAAACTTTGTGCGTAACATCGATATTAGAAACAAAAAAATTTTTTAAATTAAAAACAAAAAACAAAAACAACGTTCATTCCATTTACATAAACGCATCACACATTTTGAATTCTAACGGCTATGGCTTGTTCGAAAAAGAACGATAACATTATTTTCACGTCGTAATCGCACCACATTTTTTGAATTCTAACGACCATGTCTTGTTGGGAAAAAATCTTTTCATGTTACAAACGTGTCTGTCTGTAGATATTTCGAAAAATTAAAACATTAGCGCTCTCCTGTCGCCAAATGTATGTATGTATGTGTATATGTATGTATGTGTATATATATGTATGTATGTATGTATGTATGTATGTATGTATGTATCAATGTATGTACGTACGTATGTATGTATGCACGTATGTATGTTTGTATGTATGTATGTATGTATGTATGTATGTATATATGTATATGTACGTGTTATGTATGTATGTATGTGTGTGTTTGTGTGTGTGTATGTAAGTATGTATGTATGTATGTATATATGTGTGTGTATTTGTATGTATGTGTATATGTATGTAAGTAAGTGTGTATGTATGTATGTATGTATGTGTATATGTATGTATGTTTATATGTATGTATGTATGCGTATATGTGTGTATGTGATTATATGTATTATGTAAGTATGTATGTATGCATGTATGTATGTATGTATATATTTATGTATGTAAGTATGTGTGTATGTATGTGTATATGTATGTGTGTATGTATGTAATTATGTATGTATGTATGTATGTATATATGTATGTTTGATTGGTTGGTTGTATGCTGTTTCTGTTTAAACTACTTGTCTGCTAATTTCATCGGTACAAGATAAGCCGAAGCTAATCCAGGTTTCCCCAGATAAAAAGTAAATAAACATAAGTAATAATGTTCTCTCAGATTTCTTGAGTGAAACGAAATCTTTGGCTCAGGTTTGATTCATTTTTTGTTGTCTCCAAACTTTTTTGTCTATGTTCGGGAGAAGCAGGAAGAAAAATGTGCCATTTTTAGACGAATCAACAAACAAGCCTTGTTATCTTTAACGTGTCAAGTTGTCTATCACGAAAACAAAACAAAAAACATGAAAACAACAAAATAAAAATAAAACTAATAAGAAAATTGTAGCACAGATGCCCATCCATAGAAAGTATATTGAATCGTTATATCGGGACAGACGTTATCTCGTTAACATTTTTTTTTACGCCGTTCCCGTTTTTCTCCCTCGATTATTTTTAGATTTTTCCGATTTCTACTTAAGGCAATTTCGTTTTTATTTCTTTTATTCTAAAGGGGGGGGGGGGGCAAATGATATTTTCTAATTTGGTTCATATATATTTGTACTTATAACGGCTATTCCCCTGGTCGGATTGAGCCGGCTTCCTCCCGAGAAAGTACAGCATCTCTAACCATCGCAACCCACTTTCGCCGATTCTGAGTTAGGCTAAGCTGCTTATCTATGTCCATTAGCTTAAGGACCAAACGTCCATCTGTCTCTGAAACCCACAGGAACCAAACTGACCTCACTTGCCTGCTCTGCTGAAATTATATATATATATATATATATATATATATATATATATATATATATATATATATATATATATATATATAATAATAATAAATATTTGTTATTGTTTATTATCTATGTACGTATATGTTTCGTCCTTTTTAAATCGGGACTCATCAGCATAGAGATATGACTATTCACTACTGGTCATGCGATTCGAAACCCTGGATCACAAGTATTTTTCAACTTAAATCCGACGTCTTTAACCACTCGGCCAATTTTAAATAGCGAATAAACGGTAATAATTTTAACACTTTATCGGCGGGCTTAACATCCAGAGTGTTCTACCCCTTTTTTAAGGGAATGAACAATGCATTTTAAAGCTAGTGACGTCATGCTGTGTTAATACTACACTTACAGTGCTCTACTTTTTCGAGGAGCGACAAATAATAATAAATATTTGTTATTGTTTATTATCTATGTACGTATACGTTTCGTCCTTTTTAAATCGAGACTCATCAGCATAGAGATATGACTATTCACTACTGGTCATACGATTCAAAAGTTTTTCAACCATTAAAACTATATGAAAAAAACAAAAAACATTTTAGTCCCAAGTCCTTCGGTGGAAAATCACTTTTCTTGTAAGTCAATTTACTTTTTACAGTCACTATATTAGTTTGCTTCCAATAATTTACGCTAGTCTTAACATATAATCTTAATCTTAATATATATAAGCTGCTTATCTATGGACATAAAAAAAACTTACTGCCCAGGGTTCCACGTATCTAGAGGGACATAAATTTATTTCTCTATTTATCTGGTACATTAAGCATTTTCTGATCACTATAAGTTCTAATATAAAGATACTTGTTTACTTGGTGTCTAATGACTGTTTTGCACCACTTTTATCTGTCATTACAAAGATTAAAATTCGGGCAATCTTGCTTAATTGGTGTCGAATGACTACGAGTCAACTTCAATGCAAATCTGAAATATTTGAACTCGTGCCTATATCCTGAAAGCCTTTAAAATACTCCAGAGAAACTGAAATTTTACGAATATTTATTAATTGAATGTCTAATTGCTATTGTTAAAATTTTACACCCTGTTTTTACCCCCTTTGCATGACTCAAATTAAACTAAATATAGCCCACGTTACCCACCCATATGCCTGACAGGTGCGTTCTAAAATTCATAATAATTGATTAATTGATTTTGGGGTGAGTCCTGTACATAGAAATATATAAACTATGCACATACATAATTATTTATGGTTTTAATATATATATATATATATATATATATATATATATATATATATATATATATATATATATATATATATATATATAATGTATATATATATATATATATATATATTAGATTTAGATTTTTCACTTAGAAGATAGTTTATTCAGTGAAGACCGGGATTAGGCCAATAAAAATAAGCTCGATGATACTCGATTACTGGGTACAGAGCATTTATATGTGATTTTTTGAAAGTTTACCAAAATCATTTAACACCACAAAATACTTTTTTCCTTTCAAAGTTTATTTATTTATTTATCAGATTTAAAGAGTTTTTTTCCTATCCTAGGTACAGCTTATCTTAGGGGCAATAATGTGTCTAAGAGTCACGATCACTTTTGTATCCAAGAAGACATTACTATTTCAAAGAAATACAAAAAAAGTACCAACAGTCAGATTTATCACAGATTGCTAAATTTTGGTTTAGTTTACGATTGGAATCGGAGTCGACAACGGCTGAATTTTGTGTTATAGACGAGAATAAGTAAGGGTTAGGGTTAAGGTTAGGGTTAAGGTTAGGGTTAGGGTTTAGGATCTCTTGTATTCTCACTCGCTCTATGTCTACTGTATATAAAACGCCAAATAAAAGATCTACTCTCCAGCGACGAATAATAATCCAGTTGTTGATTTTTTTAATTCTAAAGTAGGTTTTTTATTATTATTATTATTATTATTATTATTATTATTATTATTATTATTATTATTATTATTATTATTATTATTATTCAAATGATACTACTTTAATCTTCTACAGCAGTTCAGCCTACGCCTATTTCTCCAATGAACGATCGCAAGAACCGACACTCACGAACAAGAGGCGGATATGAAGCTATGACGTAGTCAATTGATAATAGCCACACCCATTATCAACAGTAGTACAAACTATGTTTACGTTGTTATGTGTATATGTCTATGTGTATGTAAGTATTTCAGAAACATAAGACCATTTCTTGGGTGGTCTCTTTTTACCAGCTAAATATTTCTCCCATGGCAGGTCTGTCGTTCGCATGCATCCCACTAAATATGCAGCCTTTCACATGTTTACATGAAGTAGAATTTTAGATATTTTTATTTTGGCACTTTTTCACTTTCACCCTTGATAAAGACCTCGTAACAGTTGATCGAAACGTTAATATGGACACTTGAGTTTTATATAGTCTATTTTCCATTCTATCTTATACTGTCGAATTTATTTTATCCTTTATTTGTTTATATATATATATATATATATATATATATATATATATATATATATATATATATATATATATATATATATATATATATAAAGATAGATGAAAGAAGAGTGATAAACATGTACGAATGTCCAGATTTATTTCAAACTTCAATTGTTCAATGCAAGGTATAATCTGAAATAAAATTATGTTTATTATTCTTATTATGTACGATGAAAAAACGAAAGCCAAAAACTTTGTGATTTATGTATTCATCAACGTTTCGTCTTTATTGAAAGACTTCTTCAGGATGAAGAAAGCATTGTAGAAAAATCATACAGAAGTATTAATTTCGATTTGTCAGAAAATGTCCAGACTTTACCACAGCCATGCTTGGCTATAACATATGTTGACCCCAGTTACCTTCTTAGCGAAAATAGTCATAAACTGACAAATCCAAGCCATCAATCCCATTTATCTCGCGTCCTTTTAAGGAGACAGGCCACTGCTGATAACGCTACAACCAAAATCATGTTTTTCATTCTCTGCTTGTTCACGTCAACAGCCATGTCGAAGTCTGGACACTTTCTGACAAATAAAAATTAATATTCTGTACGATTTTTCTACATTGCTTTCTTCATCCTGAGGAACTCTTTTAATAAAGACAAAACGTTGATGAATACATAAATCACAAATAAATAAATATATATATATATATATATATATATATATATTAGTATTTCATGCATCCACATAAAATTTTATAAGAAGATATAATTTTTTATGTATCAATTTTCAGTATTTACTTCAACAGTGCTCGATACGTAAGTAGAGCTAGGTATATATATATATATATATATATATATATATATATATATATATATATATATATATATATATATATATATATATATATATATAAGTCAGGTTCATTTTATATTCCAATATCCATGTTTTTATTTTTTTTTCATTCTTATTTTTTCACATTTCCAAAAAACATAACATTTACGCGAGATGTATCTTTTACAGTCCGTTTCATTTGCCGTGAGTCAAACGACATTTTTATGTCAATATCGTCTCTGCAACACTACAAAATCATCAGAAAAATCCACAAAGAATTTAAAAAGTTCTTGGATTGAAATGTCTTGAAAAACAAATACACTAAACAGTGGATCATTTTGGGGCGAAAACAATTTTTAAAAAAACAAAGAACAGAGCAACCATTCACACACACACACACACATATATATATATATATATATATATATATATATATATATATATATATATATATATATATATATATATATGGTGGGCAAAAATAAGGGTCTTATTTTTAAAAATTCATAACTTTTTTATTTATTGATTTTTTTTTTTTTTAGAATAAGTAAAGGACCCCTTCCGAAACAAGCATGAGCCGTATTAGCCCTAAGGAACGTACCCTCATTTAGAAAACATTATTTTTGCTTAAAAAACTCAAAACAGTGTAAAAAACAATACTTTAGTTTTTGTAAGTTTTAAGAAGTGTTTTTCGGCTAAAATTTGTTTTGTTTATTTCAAAAAATCTCGGAAGGGTCAGTCTACACACACATAAAGTTTGGTGAGTTTAACTTTTATTTTGTGGAAGTTATTCAAATTTAAAGATAGGACCCTTATTTTGGCCCACCCTGTACATACATATATATATATATATATATATATATATATATATATATATATATATATATATATATATATATATATATATATATATATATATATATATATAAAGCCTTCGGGAAACAAACGTTGGTGAAGTCCTCTTTAGTATAATATCAGAGATATTCATGTATACGTCTAGCCACTAAAAAAATATGATTATGTTAACAAAATAATTAAATTTATCACAAATCAATAATTTATTTATTTATTTATTTTTTTTTTTTTGTTTACAATTCTTCCACATTAATCTCGTGGGAAGCCGTACGTGAAAGAAATCTTCTTCTTTTTTAATTACTATTATCATTCTTGGACACAGTGCTGGAAGTTAATTAGTTCGTCTCGCTCCACTGACCCCCTCCACCCGTCCACCCCTACCCCACATCCGACAACTGATAACGATAGATTTCCTTGTTATCAGCTTAGTTTTATATTTTCTAGCATCCAAGTTTGAAATGCCTGAAAATAATAACTTCTTTCTCGACACGATTATTCGCGCCATTACATGTTCTATGGAAGAACATCGGTGATACAATTTACACATTTTTTTTTTCTATCTTTCTTTCTTTCGTTTTTTTTTTTTGTTATTAATAGACAACTAGACGCCCTCTAAAGATAATCACGGTTTTTTTGCTTCCTGATTGGTTAATACGGCAAACTGTGATTGACGTTTTGCACACACTCTTACCCACCCACCCCACACACACTCACCCCAAAAAAACACTGAAGATGATAAGTTGAGGGAAACTTCTTTTCACTGAAAACAAAAACGAAAACAAAATTAGAATGTTTCTTTTTTATCTCGAATAAAAGTTTATTTGCTCAGACTTATATAATATCAATGAAATTATTACTGAAGTACCCAACAATACAATTGTATATATATATATATATATATATATATATATATATATATATATATATATATATATATATATATATATATAGGACTTTAAGATACTTTGCTTGAACTTTGAATTCTAATAAAATTTGATTGACACCTTATTTTATTACTTCATTTTATAATATATATATATATATATATATATATATATATATATATATATATATATATATATATATAAGGTAATAAAACAAAAGATATAAGAGGCAACTAATATCTTTAATTAGTGAACATCCGGATAAAACTGAAGCTCAATATACTGGATAGAGCATTAATAGCACTTGATTAAGTGAAAGAATAAAATAAGGTGCAAATCAAATTTTATTAGAATTCAATGTTCAGGCAAAGTACTTTAAAGTCCTTAACTCATGAGTTTTCAAAGAAAATCTTCTCCTCGGTGGACCATTACTGCAATGACATTACTGCAGGCAATAAAATTAAACTTTGAAAATATATTAAAAAAATATATAAAAGTATATAAAACATCAAATATATCGGTCTGAAACATACTTTTTTGTTAAACTTATAAATTCATCCAAGTTTTAAACAGCTTCAAGAAAGATGTCAAAGGGGTTGATTAAAAGGAGAAGATTTTCTTTGAAAACTCATAACTTATAACTTTAAAGTACTTTGCTTGAACATTGAATTCTAATAAAATTTGATTTGCACCTTATTTTATTCTTTCATTTAATCCAGTGCTATATATATATATATATATATATATATATATATATATATATATATATATATATATATATATATATATATATAATAATAATGGTAACAATCCAGGTAAAAAATATCCACAGGGTGGTAATCCAGAGAATTTTAACCGGGTTTATAAAAAGTGCTCAATATCAAAATAGAGCTTTATATATGATAATTTTTTTTATTTACACAGACATGTACAAAATCTGCGACACTGGCATGTCGATATTATCGATCAACAGTTACTATAAACTGAGATCTCATCAGGCAGAGTTAGAATCCGATCTTAACGTCAGATCATATTTGGAGAGAAACAGAGTAAGAGTGTGCGTGTAAAAATATATGGGGTCTGTCCAGTTGGTGAATGTCCGGACACCTTATCAACGGACATTAACCGAGGATACCTTGCATTGAACAATCAAAGTTTAAATAGATGTGTCATTCGTACATGTTTATCTCTCTTCTTTCATCTATCTTTATAATTGCTCTATCTCGTATATTGAGCTTAAACTATTTCACTATAGGTTCTATCTACTAAAAGTATACTTTTAGTTTCATATTTTATATATATATATATATTTTATAGCCAGGTAATGTTTTATATATATATAAATATATATATATATATATATATATATATATATATAGAGAGAGAGAGAGAGAGAGAGAGAGAGAGAGAGAGAGAGAGAGAGAGAAAGATAGAGTAAGATAATACTTTAAAGATATAAATAATATCTTTAACCTGTAGACTATCAGGATAAAAAACAAAGCTCAATATAGTGTATAGAGCAATAATATTAATTGAATGACATAATAAAATGAGAAATTAATCAGATTTTATTAAAGGTAAAAAAAACAAAGAGTGATACTGCGTCTGTAACTCATGAGTTTTCAAAGAAAATCTTCTCCTCAGAGGACCATTATAGCAATGGCATTACTGCAGGTAATAAAATTGAGCTTTGAAGATATATAAAATATATATTTTTAAAAATAGATAAAGATATAAAACATCAAATATATCCACCAAACACGCACTTATAATTATACCGTTTTTTTATTTTTAAAATTTTTCTGATGGTCTTTTTTGTATTAAAATAATTTTTTAAAATGAATGTCACATAAGGATCACGAACGTTTTCGATTCTTCGTCGAATCATCCTCAGTGTGAAAAAGCAGATGAACAAAAAAGCTGGAGAAAAGAAGAGCATTTTTAAAAAGACGGCGGAGAAACGCGCAGAGAACGTTTTTCGCACTGTTCCAGGAAAGACGTAGACGACGAAAATTCAGCGACACCGGAGTTGCATCACAGAATGAAATCGCATTACGTTACGTTTTTTTGTGCATTTGCTTTTGACACCTGACGATGATTCGACGAAGAATCGAAAACGTTCGTGATACCTATGGGATATTTATTCATTTATTTGATTTTAATACAAAAAAAAAAGCCATCAGAAAAATTTTAAAAATAAAAAAGATAGAATCAAATAAACGAATTCTGTTATTTCTAACGATGTTTGATGCAAATGACTTTCAAAACTTTCAATCTTTTAATTAAATGGGGATTTGCTAAGAATTTTATAGCCAGTTTAAATGACATTCTATTCGATAGTTTAAAGGCTGCTAATTTCCTTTCCTATATTTAACTGGTTTTGCAAACTCACCTTTTCCTGATTCAGACAATCTAATCCGAGCTCTATGGCTGGCCCGACGGTTCACTATTTTGTTCGAGTTTCCTTACAAAATATATAATATTGGAGAATTCCTAAAATAATAATAATAATAATAATAATAATAATAATAATAATAATAATAATAATAAAAATAATAATAATAATAATAATAATAATAATAATAATAATAAATATATATATATATATATATATATATATATGAATTATTAATTTAACCGAACTGTTATGAGACTAATAGCTGTCAAGGTAATGTTTTAATCTTTATTTATAAAATTATTGGATGAAAATCGCTTCCAAAAATTTCAATTTTTATATACACGATTTGCTAAGAAGTTTAAAGCCAATTTAAGTGACTTTCTATATAAACCTCAATGTGTGTGTTTGGCTAAGATCAAAGTGTAGTATCTGTTCCGATGGATACTGCACCCCATAGACTGGTATTGTCTTGGCCTTAGGGGCTTGATTTACGCCGGTCTATGGGTCTGTCCTGTGCAGTTCTAGGAGGTCCACCCTCCCAGGATTTGCCTCCTCTCTTTGGGGAGGAGTAAGTTTATCGCTTACTGCCTGAGGCGCCCCTACCGGGGAATGCCGACGGGGCTGCCCAGGCAATGTTTTAAAGTCCCCTAAGTACTCTTCCTCTAGAGTGCTGACTTCTCAACTCCCACTTTCCGACCTTGTGTCACATTCTGCTCCGTGGGAAGTAGATAAATAGGGTGTGTGTCGGTCTTTTGGCTAAGATCAAAGTGTAGTATCTGTTCCGACGGATACTACACCACATAGACCGGTACCGTCTTGGCGTTCGGACCTTGATTCCGCCGGTCTCTGGGTTAGTCCTGTGCAGTTCTTAGGAGGTCCACCCTCCCAGGCTTTGCCTTCTCACCTTTTGAGAAGGGGTTAGTTTATTGCTAATCGCCTGAGGCGCCCCTACCAGATAATACCGACGGGGTTGCTAAGGCAATTTTTTGTAGGCCAGAGTGCACAACCTCTAGGGCGCTGGCTTTTTGATCCCACTTTCCGACCTTGTGTCACATCTTACCGCTGTGGGAGGGAGATACAAAAAAAAAATTATTGAAAATTATTTTAAATATAAAACAAAATCTCTTTATATATAAATGTTAATGTCTTTGTGTTCTGTTCCCTATAGAAGAAAAGGATAGAGAATTAACATAAAATCTAAAAGTGTATTCTTATGTAAAATTTACCGGGGAAGACAATGGAAGTGTTACCGAATTCATAAGTGCACCCCTAGAGGGGGGGGGGGCTATGATGGCATAACTTCAAATCTCATTCATTAACTGTGGAGGTCCCCAGATGCCGGAGAGCCTTCTGCTCAAATAGCTTCTTTCCTCGTGCTGCTGGCCTCTGGAACTCCCTTCCTGCCCCCTGTTTCCCCGACAGTACTGAGATGCAGAAATTTAAAACTAATGTAAACAAACATCTCGCTGCCCAGATCCCAATTTAGGCTGGCCCCCCAACCTTCTCCCCTTTTCGTTTTCTCAGTAGTCCCTTACGACTACAGTGGCGGCCTGCCTTGTTTGGGGTGAACCATGTTAAAAAAATAAAAAAATAAATAAAAATATCCTGTTTTTATAATATTTAAATCATATGTATAACATTTTCTGGGGAAGACAATAGAAGTGGTCCCTAGCCTTATGGAGCTATGGGGGCAGAACCTCTTTTAGAAGTTCAAACATATCTTATTTTGCTGAAATTTATATCATATGTATAAAATTGCCCGGGGAAGACAATGGAAGTGGTTTTGAATATCTACGTTAGCCTCTATATGCCGAATATTTACGTGGTCCCACCTTTAAGTGATCCATTGAGGACCGAACCCCCTTAAAACTTCAAATACGTACATCCGCTTTTAATGAAATTGAAACCATGTGTATAAAACAGAGATTCGGAGAGTTTTCCAACGTTTCAGCTTCTTCCGACTCTATTAGGGGTCGAAACGGGATGACGGGGGTCGGCGGCAATTCATTCATTCATTTCATATGCATCAGATGATTCGATTGTTGGCATCGGTTTCCCCGATATTTTTCTAGTTAGAATTCTTTCTAGGAAGACACCGGTGAAGGTTGCCAACATCCTAAGTGAAAGTGTATCTGTGGAACGAACTGGATTCGAACTCGTCACGCACGGTTTGTCAGTCCGTGTCGTTAACCACTTAGCCACCGCAGTGAAAAGGGGCATGGCAGTGATCCTCGCTCAATCCCGAGCAACGTCGGGTCACCCTGCTAGTAACTTTCTATTCGACACTTTAAAGGATTTCAACTTTCTTTCAAATTTAAAACGAACACGAAGTAATTCATTCTTTTCATTCTAACTGTTAACAAAAGATGCAAATGGTCGAATTATTTAGGAAAAACTGAAATGCATTCTGGTGGATCGTATATTTTTATAAGATTGGGAAAGTTTAATTTAATTATTACGGTTTCGCTTAGTCATTTACTTATATTGATTTACTCCTCTCCAGGAGTTAGGCACAAGGCCAGTTTTTTTTATCTTACTCCCACAAGTAAGATGTGACCCATGGTCGGGTCGGGAAAGTGGGATTTAAAAATTGCCTGGGCAGCCCCGTCGGCATTCCCCGGTAGGGGCGCCTCAGGCAGTAAGCAATAAACTTACTCCTCCCCAAAGAGGGGAGGCGAAGCCTGGGAGGGTGAACCTCCTAGAACTGCACAGGACATACCCATAGACCGGCGTAAATCAAGCCCCGAGGGCCAAGACAATGCCAGTCTATGGGGTGCAGTATCCATCGGAACAGATACTACACTTGTAGGCAGAACCAAATTGGTATAAACCCATAACTAATTGTTGCTTCCCTTATTTTGTCGTTTAGTCCTCACGTTTCATGAACGATCTTTCTGACAAAGGGGGAAGAATTGCTGTTTTCTGGGTCGGAATCTATCTATCTAACACTTATCGTTGGCTAATTTTTGACCTTGAATTAGTAAATTTTTTTTTAGCTCCTTAAAATAAAAAAATAAAAATAATAAAATAAAAACATGTATATTGGAATATAAAATGAACCTGACAATTGATAATTATATATATATATATATATATTAGTACTTCATGTATCCACATAAAATATTATAAGGAGATATAATTTTTTATGTATCAGTTTTCAGTATTTACTTCAACAGTGCTCGATACGTAAGTAGAGCTAGGTAGTAAGCAATGAAAATATATATGGCAATCAAGCTACACAGAGGCTCCCGTGTTTCATCCCCGGGGGCATTTAGCCTGACGATTCTTCCCGGGGATGAAATACGGGAGCCTCTGTGTAGCTTGATTGCCATATATATTTTCATTGCTTACTCTATATATATATATATATATATATATATATATATATATATATATATATATATATATATATATATATATATATATATATATAAACTTTTTTTTTTAAATGCAACTTTTATTCCTATATAATTTTATTGCAAGCTACCATATCGCAGAATGGTTCTTGGGTGTAGTGTTTAGATAGTATTATTATTATTATTATTATTATTATTATTATTATTATTATTATTATTATTATTATTATTATTACATCAAGTGGTTTCATGCCTTTTCTGGAGCAATTTCTAAATTATATAAAAAAAAAATAATAAAATCATGCGATGTAAAAAAAGGTTCCAAAAATTTCCCTTTGTTTAATTAAATGAGGATTTGCTACGAATTTTGAAGCCAATTTAAATAACTTTTCTATTCGACAGTTTAAAGGCTTTCGAATTCTTTTCAGATTTCGAATGGGAACGAAGCATTCACTCTTTTTTTTGTGGGGGGGGGATAAACTATTCACAAAAGATCAAAATGGCTGACTTGTTTACGGAGAAACCGCAAAGCATTCTGGTGAATTTAATTAGCATACGGAAAGTAAAATGCAATTATTATTGTATCGTTTGGTCATAAAATTATTAATTGAACGAAATTGTTATAAAACTATGAATTGTCGTTAAAGTTCAAATGTTTTTTTAATTTTTTCTATTTATAAAAAATGATTGAATGCAAAAAGCTCATAAAACTTTCAATATTTTTAATAAGGATTTTCTAAGCATTTTAAAGCCGAAAAAAAAACAAAAATGACTTTCAATTCGACAGTTTAAACGCTTCCAATTTTTTGTAAAATTTTGAGAGAACGCAAAGTAAGTCAATCTTTTTGTTTTTCTCGGCCTTTTAGTTGAGATCAAAGTGTAGTATCTGTTCCGATTGATACTACACCCTATAGACCGGTACCGTCATGGACTACGGCCTTGATTCCGCCGGTCTGTGGGTTTGTCCTGTGCAGTCCTAGGAGGTCCACCCTCCCAGGCTTTGCCTTCTCACCCTTTGAGAAGGGGTTAGTTTATTACTAATCGCCTAAGGCGTTCCTACCGGGGAATGCCGACGGGGCTGCCCAGGCATTTTTTGCCAACCAGAGTGCTCTTCTTCCTCTAGGGCGCTGACTTATCAAATGCCACTTCACCGACCTTGTGTCACATCTTATAGCTGTGGTGGAGGGAGACTAAAAAAAAAAAAAATTAACAAAAATTAACAAAAGTTTAAAATGGATGGCTTATTTACGAAGAAATCGTGATGCATTCTGGTGGATTTAATTTCGTAATTAAATTATTTTAAATGGCATTAGTAAATAAGAAATAACTCAATGTGAAATTATCAAAGTTACAATGACGCGAGAAACACACACACACACACTTGGAGTTGTCTCATAATGTTATTAACATAGAGAGTTTCGTTGAAGTTTCGTTTCTTTTCATCGATTCTATTTTTTAGAGAAACCTTTTTTGTTATTTTCTTCATTCGATTTTCGTTCCGTCAAAAATGGCGAAACAAAAATTATGCTTCGCCAATGTTCACACTCACTGTTTATCTAGATATACATATTACTAACATGTTCATATAAAATCATGGAATTACGTCATTAATTTAATTGGCACTCGTGCAGTTTAGTAAACAGGGACAGATAATTCGCAGGAAGTAACGATCAATGGATTAATACATTTTAATAAATCTATTTATTTTATAAAATATAGTTTCTGAAAGAAAAACATTGTAATAAAATAAAGTTCGGCACTTGTGCAGTTTAGTAAACAGCGGCAGATAATTCACAGGAAGTAACGACCAATAGATTAAAACATTTTAATAAATCTATTTATTTTATAAAATATAGTTTCTGAAAGAAAAACATTGTAATAAAATAAAGTTCGACACTTGTGCAGTTTAGTAAACAGGGACAGATAATTCACATGAAGTAACGACCAATAGATTAAAACATTTTAATAAATTTATTTATTCAATAAAATATTGTTTCTAAAAGAAAAACATTTTAATAAAATAAAGTTCGGCACTTGTGCAGTTTAGTAAACAGCGGCAGATAATTCACAGGAAGTAACGATCAATGGATTAAAACATTTTAATAAATCTATTTATTTTATGAAATATAGTTTCTGAAAGAAAAACATTGTAATAAAATAAAGTTCGGCACTTGTGCAGTTTAGTAAACAGCGGCAGATAATTCACAGGAAGTAACGACCAATATATTAAAACATTTTAATAAATTTATTTATTTAATAAAATATAGTTTCTTAAAGAAAACATTGTAATAAAATAAAGTTTATTTTCAATAAAGTAACATTTTGGTCAAAACATTGCCATAAAATATAGTTTCTGAAATTGACGGCGATTTTTTTTATATAATTTAAAATATTCTAAAACGAACACAATAATCATAAAACTATATTTTATCATAATGTTTTGTAAATAAAAAAAAATATAAAAGCTCTATTTGATATTGAGAACTTTTGATAAGCCCGGTTGAAATTCTTTGTATTCCTATCCTGTGGATGTTTACTTTACCGGGATTACTATATATATATTTATAAATATATATATATATATAGCACTAGATAAAGTGAAACAATAAAATAAGGTGCGAATCAAATTTAATTAGAAGTAAATGTTCAGGCAAAGTACTTTAAAGTCCTTAACTCATGAGTTTTCAAAGAAAATCTTCTCCTCAGAGGACCATTACCGCAATGACATTACTGCAGGTAATAAAGTTAAACTTTGAAAATATATTAAAAAAATTTACATAAAAATACATAAAATTATATAAAACATCAAATATATCGACCCAAAACATACTTTTTTGTTAAACTTATACAGTTCATCCAAGTCATAAAGTTTAAAACAGCTTCAAAAAAGATATCAAAGAGGTTGATTAAAAACAATCCAGGTGGTGAATGGTGGTCGAAAAACGAAAAAGTTATCCAGCCGGGAAATTTGTTTGCTATCGATGCAGTAGATGACAGAGAAAAATGTATCCAAGGTGTATGCAAATTAATAAAACGATAGAAAAAAACAAATCATATGAAAAGTTCAGAAAACTCACTTGGTGTTGAATATTATAATGTCCAAAATTCAGGGTTCTTAAAGGCTGATATAATTCAAATAAAATTTAATTCGCACCTTATTTTATTCTTTCACTTCATCTATTGCTATTAATGCTCTATCCAGTATATTGAGCTTCAGTTTTATTCGGATTTTCATTAATTAAAGATATTAGTTGCCTCTTATATCTTTTGTTGGATTAACCTTATATATATATATATATATATATATATATATATATATATATATATATATATATATATATATATATATATATTGAAATATATATATATATATATATATATATATATTGAAATATATATATATATATATATATATTGAAATATATATATATATATATATATATATTGAAATATATATATATATATATATATATATATATATATATATATATATATTGAAATATATATATATATATATTGAAATATATATATATATATATATATATTGAAATATATATATATATATTGAAATATATATATATTGAAATATATATATATATATTGAAATATATATATATTGAAATATATATATATATATATTGAAATATATATATATATATATATATACTGAAATATATATATATATATATATATATATATACTAAAATATATACATATATATATATATATATATATATATATATATATATATATATAGATATATATATATATAGAAAAGAGGGTAGTGCAGTATTAGTGCAGTTCCAACGAGAGAAAAGTATATATGTAAAGGAGTAAGGTTACCAACATTTGTAGAATGTTTTTTTCAACATTTATTTATTATTTTGTTGTTTTACCATTTTATAAAATTATAAAATGGTAAAACAACAAAATAATAAATAAATGTTGAAAAAAAGATTCTACAAATGTTGGTAGCCTTACTCCTTTACATATATATGTATATATATATATATATATATATATATATATATATATATATATGCATGTATATCGATGCATGTTTGATTAAACAATAGGGACAATTCCTGTTTGTTTCTTTTTTTATCCATCTTTTCATGTTGACGGACTAATGATCTAATGTTGATGTATACCTTTAAAGTAGAACCCATCATGAAAAATTGGTGTTCGATATACGAGATAGAGTAATTATAAATTGTACGATAAGATATTATTCTTTGAAAAGCAATGGCTTAAGGAAGAAATTTAAAAAAATGTTTTTATTTGAAACCCCGTTTTGTAATAGCTAGATATTATATTTTATACAATTTTTAGTCGCATCCTTTACTTGTATATATATATATATATATATATATATATATATATATATATATATATATATATATATATATATATATATATATATGTATATACATATATATATGTATATATATATGTATATATACA
This sequence comes from Sepiola atlantica, assembly GCA_963556195.1. NCBI lineage: Eukaryota > Metazoa > Mollusca > Cephalopoda > Sepiida > Sepiolidae > Sepiola > Sepiola atlantica. The sequence goes on along the minus strand of OY744553.1, from coordinate 48,553,501 downwards.
TATATATATGTATGTATATATATATATATGTATGTATATATACATATATGTATGTATATATACATATATATATGTATGTATATATATATATATATGTATGTATATATATATATGTATGTATATATATATATGTATGTATATATACATATATATATATGTATGTATATATATATATATATATATATATGTATGTATATATATATATATATATATATATATGTATGTATATATATATATATATATTGTTCGCTCTTGACAAAAAAAGCCCATATAACATTATAATATAAAATGAAATAATAAAATAAGGTGTCAATCAAATTTTATTAAAATTCAAAGTCTAAACAAAGTATCTTAACGTCCTTAGCTCATGAGTTTTCAAAGATATATATATATATATATATATATATATATATATATATATATATATATATATATGCATACATACATACACACATATATATATATATACATGGAAAATGGAAAAAGGGAACAAAGGATGATTGTTTTCAAAAAATAGTCGTTAAAATATAAAAAGATTTGGGTAATTTCTTTTTTCGAAGTTTTTCACTACGTTCTTTCAGAATCTGTAGTCCACATTTTCTAGACAAAGAATTCACAAATTCACTGAAAACACATGAATCTGCCATCAGTAATCACCTGGTTGATACAAATATTTGTTCAACCCAATATATACGAGTTATAACGATTTAAAGAGTGTATACATTATTTTAGGACATCCTTTAACGATTTTCAGGGAAGATTCGTTTCTTTTCATAAATTATACTTTTTGGAATAACCTTTTAGTTATTTTCTTTTCGTGATTTTCGTTTCGTTTTCATTTATTCAAGATTAATATGGATTAGTGATTTTATTGATGTTCTGAGGTTAATTAAAATATTTTTAGGTGGAATAAAAAAAAAATTTGTAGAATATAAAAACAAATTATAATTAATAAAATATTCCTGTTTTTATTTTAAAATTAAAATTCTTCATTTATTTTTTCCATTTTCGTTTTTTCTTCTTTCTGTCTTCGTTTTTCGTTCGCTATTTTTATGCCCGGTATTTCAAATAGAAAATAAAAAGAAGAAAAAAAAGCATTAATAGCGTTTGGATATGAATTGGTCTCTCAAAAGCATTTTTCAGTGAAAAGGAAACCCCAGAAATCATTTTTGGAATTAATTTGATTGCCGAAACGAATAAAGCGAACGCGTTTGATCCGTCCGCAATCTTTATTTTTTGCGACATGTTAAAAAGGGGAGACAAATATGAAAACCTAAAAAAAATTTTTTAATTTAAAATAAAAAAAAATATGTTAAAAATTAGAATTTAATATATATATATATATATATATATATATATATATATATATATATATATATATATATATATATATATATATGGGAAGAGAAGGATGAAGGTATCCGACGTGATGGGAAAATGAAAAAAGAAAACCAAAAAAATGGAGGTTTTTTTATGTGTACATCAACGTTTCGTCTTTATTTATAAGACTTCATCAGGATGATAATATAGAGAAAAATGTCATGCAAGTACAAACACATGTAGGGTTGACATATTGGGAAAAAAGGTAGAAAATAATGGCCACCGTTTGGTGCGGACTTTGAGTCGTTTTTTTCTGGTTTTCCTCACATCACTAATACCTACACACATACATACATATATTTTTGCTTTATATATAGAGAGATGTGTTATGTGGTGTGAGTATTAAAAATAGATGGAGGGGCTGTATACGGGAAAGTACAAAATTCCTATATTGCCGTATGTTATGGTGTTAGGCTTGCTTTGTATGTATATTATGCGTATTGTTTTGTGTTGTCTATCCAACATGTCCGACCGCGCATGCGTACAAAACCATTCAATATATAAAACATCTATTGTACGAACTTATTGGGTTTCCACAAAGATTAAGGGCAACACCCAACAAAACAACAACAAAAAATAATCCGCTGCTTCTGTTGTGACTGATGGAACGAATTAAACAAAACCTCCAAAGGAGACATCAAAAACGAGGCGACATTTTTATTGTAAAGAAAACAAAGGATAAAACGAGGGAAGAAGAAAAAAAGTTTAATTTCGAAATAGCAAAATGGGAAGAATAATAATAGTAATACAAAAAAACGTTTACGACAGTCGTAAATAGAAACCTTATGTTTGTACTTCAACCATTTTCATATTTCGCTGACGGTAAATAGAAGAAATTGTTTTGTTTTTCTTCTCTCTTTTTTTCTTTTTTTTTTACTCCAAGAAATGCGGCGGTGTTATTCTTGTTTGTCTTTCGTGCAAGATTCAAACGGGTTTTAGTTATTAAGAGATCGATGTTGGAATAACGACCGCAAAAAATTTAAGACCAGCAAAATACATCCGCCATTTTTATTTCTTTATTTCATTTTTATTATTATTTTATTTATTTATTCATTTATTTTATTGTAGATTCAATAATTCTACGGTTACTTTAAGAAATAGGCGTCAGAATTGCTTGTAGATAGAAAATTTCCACTCTGTCATGGCCGCCATATCTGAAATTGGGGATTTCCACCGGTGTTAATCTCCCAAAAGTCCCCCAGTTTATTTTGTTCCGCTTCGACAATTTTTACGGATATATTCCGTATTGGATACGTCATTACTATGATGCTTTATTTGTTCGGCAATATAAAAACTTGAATTTGTAATATATTTAAATTCTCTAAAAGAAAACTTCTATTTCTAAAAAAAAACAGTTTTAATTTATTATTTGTTAATAATTGTTTATTATTTGTAATATAATTATATTCGGTTAATAATTAAACTAAATGAATAGTTACTCATGAACAATACGAACCAAATTGCTTTTTAAATAAAGAATGTATCAGTAATAATATTCTGTACTTATAGAAAAATTAGCTGCCGATAAAAAAATTGCTTCCGTCTGTAATGTACATTTGCTGCAGAAAAGAATGATGGCTTCTATAGAAATATTCCGAGTAGGATAAATTGTGTTTACAAAGAAATTAAATTGAATTAAGCTTAATTTTAAGCTTAGTCACGGCCGTCTTAATATTGTAAACCAAACATTTACGAAGAGGCTTCAGCAGTGCATAACAGTGACCCTCATAATATAGTAAACTAAGGCCGGTGCACTAAGTCGAGATTTTCTGGTGACGTCATTGATAGTGGGAGTAAAAACCACTATCAATCAGGACCGGAAGTTAGCCGTATGCATCCATCTGTAATCAGAAACTCAACTCCATCTGATTACTTATTCACTTGGAAATCATATTGATACAACTCGGTAAGTAGTTATAAATAACAAAATAACCCAGAGTGTAAAGGTCTTAAAATAGTACGGTTTATTCCAACGTATATATCTTGTACAAGTGGTATAACTTGGTAAATAGTTATAAATAACAAAATAACCAGAGTGTAAAAGTCTTAAAATAGTATGGTTCATTCCAACGTATATATCTTGTACAAGTGATATAACTTGGTAAGTAGTTATAAATAACAAAATAACCCAGAGTGTAAAGGTCTTAAAATAGTACGGTTTATTCCAACGTATATATCTTGTACAAGTGGTATAACTTGGTAAGTAGTTATAAATAACAGAATAACCCAGAGTGTAAAGGTCTTAAAATAATACGGTTTATTCCAACGTACATATTTTGTACAAGTGATATAACTTGGTAAGTAGTTATAAAAACAAAATAACCCAGAGTGTAAAGGTCTTAAAATAGTACGGTTTATTCCAACGTATATATCTTGTACAAACAATATTAACTACAGGTAATCCAATAGGATTTAACAGAATACAATCGAATGGCAATACGACTGTTCGTAGTCATATTTATTGTCCAGACTAGTTCACTTATTTAGTGACTGAGGGGAGTCCAGTATCCCATCACAAGTTATGAAAGTATATTTATGGCAATTAAGCTACACAAAGGCTCTTTGTAGCTTAATTGTCATAAATATATTTTCATAACTTATATATATATATATATATATATATATATATATATATATATATATATATATATATATATATAGTAACCAATGAAAATATATTCATGGCAATTAAGATACACAGAGGCTCCCGCGTTTCATCCCCGGGGTAATCTCTAGGCTAAAAGTTTAGGCTTAATTGCGATAAATATATTTTCATAGCTTACTACCTAGCTCTACTTACGTATCGATCACTGTTGAAGTTTAGTCACGGCCACGGTAATATAATATACTAAGGCCGGTACACTAAGTCGAGATTTTCTGGTGATGTCATTGATAGTGGGAGTAAGAAGCACTATCAATTAGGACCGGAAGTGAACCGTAACTTAACGCTCATGCGTCATTCTGTAATCAGTGTGAATAACAAAATAACCCAGAGTGTAAAGGTCTTAAAATAGTACGGTTCATTCCAACGTATATATCTTGTACAACCAATAGTAACTACACGTAATCGAATGCCCCATACTACTGTTCATAGTTATATTTATTGTCCAGACTAGTTCACTTATTTAGTGATAGAGGGGAGGCCGGGTTCCCATCACAACACATATTTAACCTGTTCCTGCTATTGTGACTTTATTCCCCTGCCAAGAACACGGCTACCCTCCTAAAGATTATTTATTCACTTCAAAATCATTGTTAACTGTTTTAATTTATCACAATTTTTTACTATATTACTTCGTTTCGTAAAAAAAAAACACATTTTGATTTATTTAAAAAAAAAGTTCTATTAATTATTTTTGAATTATTGATTTTGTGTTACTTTAATGAATTCGTAATCTTTCGTGTTTGATTTATTTTTGAGTTAAAAAAATCAAAAAAACATAATTTATTATTTTTGTACATCAGAGCAAATCATTCAAAAGAAAAAAAGAAAAAAAAAACACATTTAAAATTATTTCAATAAATGTTCTATTAATTAATTATTTTAAATTATTTCAATAAATGTTCTATTAATTAATTATTTTAATTATTTCAATAAATGTTCTATTAATTAATTATTTTAATTATTTCAATAAATGTTCTATTAATTAATTAGTTTGAAATATTGATATTATTAGATATGCGTAAATATTATATAACCGCGTCGTATTATTTCTGCAATGTTATCATTTAATTCGAGAATTTAAATTTTCTTCGAGTTATATTGATTTTATTAAAGCAAAAATTAGGGTCTTTTTTTCGTAATATATGAGAAATATATTTTAAAATATTTTTTATTGTTAACATACACGATGCTTTATTTTCATTTAAAAATACATTTTAGTAAAGGTGTTTGTTTTTTTACACGAAATAATACATTTGCATAAGTAATAAGTTAATCATATTCAGTGATCGTTAATTACTAAATACTGAAAATTTCATTAAAATTGGTTGATTTCCTGAATTTTGATGATTTTTTAAGTGAAGGGAGGGGTTAAAATGCCCATAGTCTGACTGTTCGACAAATCTCGTTTGTAACTTTATAGCATGACGTCATTTTCCAGCGTTCTGGCCTCCTTTAACGTAGGTCGTGGTACAGGTTAGACAGCTTTAGAACAATCTTTTAAAAGATTTGTTTAATGATTGACATCTACGATGCTTTATTTTCATTAAAAACAAACACATCCATGCGTTTTTTTAATTTTTAGTACCCTGTGATATAACTTTAGTAAAGGTGTTTTTTTGTTTACACGAAATAATACATTTGCACTCAGCTTTTTAATAAAGTAATAAGTTAATTATATTCAGGGATAGTTAATTAATAAATACTGAAAATTTCATTAAAATTGGTTGATTTCCTGAATGTTGATGATTTTTTTTAAGTGAAGGGAGGGGTCAAGATATCCATAGTCTGACTGTTCGACAGATCTCGTTTATTACTTTATAGCATGACGTCATTTTCCAGTTAACAGGCCTTAGTTTACTATGGCCACGGTTTAGTACGGCAAACGTCGGTGCAGTTTGGTTCGTATTGTGTAGAAACACAACAAAAAATATTTTTTTAAAAAGGTTCCAATTATAAAAACGGTTTAATTTTTTTTTTTTTTTTTTTCATATTTAGAAATAAATTGTTGAAAAAAAAATTATTATTTTTGAAAAAAAAAAAAATAAATAAAACGAGCAAAAATGTGATGGGAATTTTGGGGGTAGGTAAGTGTTTGATTAACGCTTGTCGAAATCTTCGACTGAAGATATGGCCGCCATGAATGAGTGGGAATTTTCTATTTAGCCGCTCGTAATGAATGGGTATCCAGAGAATTTCAGTAGTTTGACGGCGAATCTCGAGTCAGTCCCGAAAATGGCCGAAACAGTTTACGATTTAAAAGCCACCTTTTCTTTTTCTTTTTATTTTTCTTTTTCTTTTTCTTTTTTTTTTAAGGAGATTTTTCAACTTGATTTGATTTATTTTTTGTGGGGTTTAATTTTTTTAACCCAAACCCTAAACCCTAACCCTAACCCTAACCCAAACCCTAAACCCTAACCCTAACCTTAACCTTAACCTTAACCTTAAACTTAAACCCTAACCTTAAACCCTATCCCTAATCCTAACCCCAACCCTAACCTTAAACCCTAACCCTAAACCTAACCCTAACCATAAAGCCTAACCCTAACCTTAAACCCTAACCCTAACCTTTCGCATGCTTAGTGTCGTCTGCCTTTCATTACTTTTAATATGAGTATTGTAGCAGCGCCGACTGTCAGCTCGACGGTTGCGTTTCGATCCTGGCTTGAGGCACTAACTGGTCTAGCCGCACTGATGAGCGGTGAAACAGCGAAACAGTCTGTATGTGGATGACTATATAAAGCTCCCCCCGGGTAGAGCTTAATTTGTAAGGGTATCGCCAACTGTCATTTAGCTTTAAGGCAATGCTCATTAGGTAAAACTAATTTCGAGCTCCGGCATTTGCAATGTTTACTAACATTGAGATATTTCTTACATTCAGTCAGTGTCGCATGATAGCGTAGGGGTTAGCAGCGCCGACTGTCAGCTCGACGGTTGGCACTAACTGGTCTAGCCGCACTGATGAGCTGTGAAATAGCGAAACAGTCTGTATGTGGATAACTATATATATATATATATATATATATATATATATATATATATATATATATATATATATATATATATATATATATCTCGTTGAGAATTAACTTCCTGCGTAAACATGAAATATCGATGTCTGTAAGTAATAAATAATTAATATTTATTTATAAATATTATTAAAAATCCTCCTTTAGTAAGGCCGGGCACTCTGAGAGAGTTTAATAACAAGCAGTACCACTAGCTTCATTGCGAGATCCAACACGATGTGTTGTTGTTGATCACTATTGACTGCTCGTTGTAAATACCCGTCGACCTGGCATTTACAAAGTTAAATTCCTCCTAAAATTCCAAGCTAATTTCTGGTGGTCAACTGGTAAGTCTCTTGACTGCGAATCAGTGGCGATTCGTGATCGGAGTTCGCGCCCGCCGATTATCGGAAATTAGCTTCCTGCACTGAAGATTGCGTAAGCATGAAACATCGATGTCTGTAGGTAATAAATAATTAATATTCATTTTTAAAATATTATATATATATATATATATATATATATATATATATATATATATCCTAGGTATTTGTAATGAATGGGTATCCAGAGGATTTCTCAAGTCAGCCCCGTAAATTGCCGACGCAGTTTACAATTTGAAAGTCACCTTTTTTTTTCTGTTTTCTTGTTTTAGGAAAAGTTTCAACTTCACTTTTATTTTATTTATTTTTTTGGAGGTGGGGGGGGGGGGGGCTAAAAGATTAAAAAAACCTAACCTAACCTAAAACTAACACTTTGCATGCTTAGTGTCGTCTGCCTTTTGACATTTTTTTCGCGGCTTGTGAATCGTAAACAGTTTGGGCCATTTTGTGTACTTACTCTGGATTCTCCGTCAATACTCGGTTCTGACTCCGTAAGTACTGAAATCTTCTGGATACCTATTCAGTACAAGTACCCTGTATTTCAAAAAAAAAATTATATGGACTAACTGGGATTCTTAATAGTTGAACATTTATATCGAACACGAAAACCTGGACAAAATTTGAAACTAAATCCTTTATTTAACCCCCCCCCCCCCTCCTCCCCAATCTTCTTAAAGTGCATATTTTCGAACTGGACCCTTTATTTAATTAAAGAAGGTGGCCTCCCTCTACCGAGCTAGAAAACTTCTCACACCTGGCATTATCCTGTATCTCTACAAAACCACTCTCCGCCCATGCATAGGGGTAATGCTGCATCATCCACTAGTCTTTTTCTTCATCCTGAGGAAGTCTCACAATAAAGACGAAACGTTTCTCCCTCTTAGACTAGGTCCCAAAAAAGAGTCACTAATCTGATAGGTCTCGCGTTATCCACCGAGACCCAGCCCCTGTCCCATTGTCGCATCCTTCTGCTTGTTTTACAAGTACTTCAATGGATTGTGCTCCGATGAACTTACGGCTCTGGTGGCCCCTCGACGTAAATACACTCGACCAACCCAACAATCAGCTAAATCCCATCCATTCACTGTGGAGGTCCCCAGATGCCCGAAAGCCTTCTACTCCAATTGCTTCTTTCTGTCGGCCTTTGGAACTCCCTCCCTGCTCCCTGTTTCCCCGACTCTACCGACATGCAGAAATTTAAAACTATTGTGAACAAGCATCTAGCTGCACAGCCCCCAATTTAGGATGACCTACTAAACTTTCACCCTAACTCCTTGTAGCCCCTCGAGGATAAGGGTGAATGAGTTTGTGAGAGGTGGGGGGGGGGAGACAAACCCCTTGAGGATTTGGAGACGCTGGTTTAAACTTGGAAGAATTTGATTCTTTAAGACAACGGTTCAACAAGAATTTGTTAACATTGGACTTGAGAACGATCATGTTGTAGTCAGTTGGGATGCAGCTTCGTGGTATTGTGTTCCACGGGCGGGTAGTTCTTGGAAATAAACGTTTAGCTTCAGGTGCACAGGGGGAAGAAAGGAAAATTAATTACAATGGTCGTAGCTAGACGAGTTGGAAAAAGAAGAACGCACACGTGAGGTTGATATTTCCGGAGGATTGTTTCTAATATTTATTTTTTATTTTTTTTCTATTTATATGTTTTGCTAAATATACAGGGTGGGCCAAAATAAGGGTCCTATCTTTAAATTTGAATAACTTGAATTTGAATAACTTCCACAAAATAAAAGTTAAACTCACCAAACTTTATGTGTGTGTAGACTGACCCTTCCGAGATTTTTTGAAATAAACAAAACAAATTTTAGCCGAAAAACACTTCTTAAAACTTACAAAAACTAAAGTATTGTTTTTTACACTGTTTTGAGTTTTTTAAGCAAAAATAATGTTTTCTAAATGAGGGTACGTTCCTTAGGGCTAATACGGCTCATGCTTGCTTCGGAAGGGGTCCTTTACTTATTCTAAAAAAAAAATTTTAAAAAAATCAATAAATAAAAAAGTTATGAATTTTTAAAAATAGGACCCTTATTTTTGCCCACCCTATATTACTAAACTCTTAAATAATATATATTTTTGAATTACTGTCAAATTTTTAGAAAGTTTTATTTTTGCAGGGGTTCAGAACCCTCCCAATATTAGATTCGTACGACCGCCTACTTTTACTGTTAAAAAAGGGGCGGAGTTTTTTTTTTATAGTTATGACCAACAACTAGCTACCAGCATACGCCCCAAGCAATTTTACTGCATAAAGGGGGCGTTTTTTTTCCTTGTTTTTTTTTAAGATATGATGAACAGCTAGCTACACCACGCCTCTTACATTGTTAAGGGGGGGGGTAAATATGACTTCTTCTTTCGTGTGAATCAGATGATTCTGGTGTTGGCATTAGTTTCCCCGATGTTTTTCTAGTCAGAAATCTTTCTGGAAAGACATCGGGAAGGACCACGAGAAGGTTGCCAACATCCCTAAGTGAAAGTACTGTGGAACCGACTAGATTCGAACTTGGAACACCCAGGTCTTCAGTCCGTGTCGTTATCCACTTAACCACCGTCACCTCCCGATAAATATGACGAATAGCTAGCTACCAGCATGTGCCACGCGCCGCCCCTTTTACTGTTAAAAGGTCGAGGGTTTATATAACGAAAGGCTAGCTACTAGATTACGCCCCGCCCCTTTCATAGGTAAAACAAAGAAGGACGGGGTTTGTTTCTTTTAGATATGACGAACAGCTAGCTACGCCCGCCCCTTTTTACTGTTAAAAGGAGGGGGCAGTTATGACGACAGCTAGCTACTAGATTACGCCCCGCCTCTTTCACTGGTAAAAAAAAGGGGCGGAGCTTGTTTTTTTTTTGTTTTTTTTATATATATAACGCACAGCCAGCTACCAGCATACGCTTCACCCCTTTTCACTGTTAAGTTTTTTTTTTTAGATATGATGACAACTAGCTACCAGCATACGGCCCGCCTACTTTGAAATAAAATTAACGATAGAGTAGAGAAAGACTAACAGCGCCTTTTCCTGTTTTAGAGAATAAAAGAAAGAATTAATCCCCACTAAATTGCGAAGTCGCTTTTGTGTTCTGTAAAGACAAGAAAGAGTGCTTTAACCGGCACCTCCCCAGATGTGGCAGCATTAATCTATCTTAGGGATTAACTAATTCTTACATAGATTGACACTGGGACGTCATACCCTAACCTTAACCCTAACCCTAACGTAACCTAACCTAACCTAACTCTAACCCTACCTCTAACTCTAACCTAACCCTAAACCCTAACCCTACCTCTAACCCTAACCTAACCCTAAACCCTAACCCTAAACACTAACATTAACCCTACCATAAACCCTAACCCTAACCCTACCCCCAACTCTAACCTAACCCTAACCTTAACCACTAGCCCTACCCTAAACCCTAACTCTAAACCTAACCTAACCTAACCCTACCATAAACCCTAACCCTAACCTAACCCTAACCTAACCTAACCCTAACCCTAACTCTACCCCAACCCTAACCCTAACCCTACCCTAAACCCTAACCCTAACCTTAATCCTACCATAAACCCTAACCCTACCCCTAACCCTAACCCTACCATAAACCCTAACCCTAACCTAACCCTAACCCTACCCTAAACCTTAACCCTAACCTTAACCCTACCATAAACCCTAACCCTAACCTAACCCTAACCCTACCCTAAACCCTAACCCTAACCTTAACCCTACCATAAACCCTAACCCTAACCCCTGGGACGTAATACAGCTAATAACTGTCACCAATCGGGCGAAAATTCTAGGTTCAACCGAACTGTGTATTTTTGTTTAATTTCCGATTTGGGGGCGATTCCATAGGCCTGGAGTGCTAACCTGCGCCATTTTGTTTTTATTCTAACGTGATGTCTTCGCACGTTACTTTTTTTATTAAAGTAAAAACGCTTTAAAATAAGTTAAAACACTAAATAAATTATCCACGTACGTAAAGAAGTAACTTATCTTGCCTTTGGTAACATTTATTTGTCGCATATTTGTTTTCGTTTTTTATTACCCCGTTATTTACCCCTTTATTTGTTCTGTTGATTTCAGTTAAAATACCCGAATTAGGGGCCCAACGAGCTCAAATTATAGTGTGTGTGTGTATATATATATAGGGACATCAGGCAGTTCTCTGTAACTGCCATTGATCAACAGCGCGAAAGGCGCGAAAGAACAAAAACATCTACAAGTATCCCAGCCGATTGTTCTCAAGATCTTCCTTCTTGCATCCATTGTGGGCTGGTTTGCAAATCTCTCGCAGGACTCAAATGCCATTTACGATTGAGTAAATGTAAGCATGCTACATCCATCGTAGACTAAACAAATTTTGAGTTGTTAAGA
>OY744553.1:48519192-48531692 GCA_963556195.1 Sepiola atlantica | reverse complement strand
AAAAAAAATGGATGAACTGTTCCTTGGAAGTCGCGTTCAAAAACACAGCCGAAACGAATAAAAAGCGCGCCTTTTAATTTTACGCGATAAGAATATATGTAAGAGGAGATTTTTTGGTGCTTCTGCAGTTTGACAATCACATGTTAGGCCTCTCTTTAAAACAATAGCTAAAGAAATGTATACACTTTGTTATGTACTTACGTGGTAGCTTAAAAGAAGATTGTACACCAAACATTATACAAATTCATCCAGTATTTATTAAATTAAAAATAAAAAACGATTTTATTTGTATGTCGCCATTTTTCTTATATTTTGACTTTTTCCGAAAAAAAAAAAATCGAGTTATCTCCCTTGTCTATTTAATAAAGTGAAATGTCTACAGATACGTAAGATCGTTTTTTTAATTTTTTTTATTTTTTATTATAATTTAATAAATATTGAATGAATGTGCGTAATTTTTTTCTGTACAATCTTATTTCCAGCTACCACGTAAGTACATAACAAAGTTTATACATTATTTTAAATATTTTAATGTCGTGGCGAAACTCCTTTTGCGATGAGAGATTTTCTTTGGTTGTTTTCGTTAATTTTCATTGAATTTTTATATCCGAAGGTTTTGTTTTGCGTATTCAAATATCAAAAGAAATGTATAAACTTTGTTATGTACTTAGGTGGTAGCTGAAAAGAAGACTGTACACCAAAAATTACCAATTATTTATTAAATCAAAAGAAAATTTAAAAAAAAAACGATTTTATCTTTCGATAGCCATTTTCTGTTAAACCCGTAAACAAAATTTGAGTCATCTCCCTTGTCTATATAATCTAGTGAAAATGTCTAACGAAACATAAGATCGTTTTTTTTTTCTTTTCTTATAATTCAATAAATACTGGATAAATTTGCGTAATTTTTTCTGTACAATTTATTTCTGTACTTACGTAGTAGCTGAAATTGAAAAAATAAAATTTGTTAAATTTTGACTTTTTCCGAAAAAAAAATCGAATTATCTCCCTTGTCTACTTAATATAGTGAAAATGTCTAACGAAACATAAGATCGTTTTTTTTTCTTTTCTTATAATTCAATAAATACTGGATAAATTTGCGTAATTTTTTCTGTACAATTTTATTTTCAGCTACCACGTAAGTACATAACAAAGTTTATGCATTTCTTTAAATATTTTAATGTCATTGTGAAACTGCAGAAGCATCGTTTTTTATAGGCTTTTAAAAAATCGTTTTTGTTTTTTTAATATTTTTTTTTTTAGATCTCAGTAAATATTCGATTATTAGTAAATAAAGAGATATTGATTTAATGTGTATTTATGAAAGTTACGTATAGGCGCGAAACACACATACAGAGACGAGATCTTATTTGTCTACCAAGCTTCAGCCCCTGTCCCATCGCCGCAATGTTGCATCCCTGTGCTTGTTTTACAACTACTTCAATGGAATGTGCTCCGATGAACTTGCTGCTCTGGTGCCTCCACGACGTAAATACACTAGACCAACCCGACAATCAGCTAAATCCCATCCATTCACTGTGGAGGTTCCACAGAATGTTCCCCGACAAACTTGCTGCACTCGTGCCGCCTCAATGTAAGCAGCAAAATCCCACCCCTTCAAAATCCCGTACACAGACCTCAAAAGAAGTATCAACGTATATATTCAAAATAAATGGCAAAATTATTGGAATAATTTCCCCAACAATAAACTTTATCAAATCGCACCAAAAATAACAAAGCAAAAAAAACAAAAAACATACAGCAGAAAACAAAATAGCATCATTACTAGACTAAGAATAGGCCATACACACTTAACACATGCCTACCTCCTTAAAGGAGAAATACAACCACAATGCTTTCCCTGCCAAACACCACTCACTGTAAAGCACATACTAACCAACTGTATAGACCTCGCAAAAATAAGAGAAAAACACTACAAAGAGAAAAATCTTAAAGAAATTTTCGATGAAAACAACACTGGAAAAATCCTATCCTACATCAAAGAAGTAGGTCTCTTCCAAAGAATATAACTGCCCCCCCCCCTAAGAATATAATATACAACTGCATAATAATAATCACAAATAACTGAATCGCTAAGTGCTACCACAACAAAATATAAACACCAAGTATCCAAACCACAAAAATAAAATACTAAAACTCTTCTAAAAGATGAAATTCACAATTTGAATAATACAAAAATAACCCATCAACACAATAAAAACAAAACTCCTAGAAATGAAAGATATAAAAATGTTATAAAAACCACTAAAACTACCCTAATATCTATATATCAATCCCAATGGAAAATCCTAAATAATCTTCAGCATGAAATGACCTAAAAGGTTGCATTGCTGTAAAACCAAACAAACAAACAAACAAACCACCCCTTCACTGTAAAGGTCCAACGATGCCGGAAAACTATCTACTCCAATAGCTTCTTTCTTCTAACAGCTTATATTTTTTTGGAATCCCCTCCCTGTTCCCTATTCCCTGTTCCCTGTTTCCACGACCGTACAAATATGCAGAAATTTAAATGTAATGTGAACAAACATCTTGCTGCCTAATTCTCCAATTGGATGCTCATTATAAACCTGACCCCTAATTCCACAGTAGCCCCTTACGTCTCAGTGACAATGTGCCCCTTATTTCGGGGCGAATCAAAGTAGGAAAAAAAAATAATAATAAATAATAATAAGAAAAAGAATAAACCCGCCATACGGAAGTTGCAACAGAAACATTGAAAGAAAACCACATGAAACCAAGAGAACTGAAACTGCAAGAAATCTGATAAACTGTCCCCGCCCCCCCCCCCCCAAAGGATCAGCCTCGACTAAGATCACACAAAACGATTGTGAAAGGTCAAAGAGGATGGAGAAACCGAGGAAGGGGGACACAAACCAGAGTACTGGGACCTTAGGGAGGCTTATTATTACCTCTTAAATCCCAGTGAAGACCAATGGCCGTGAAGGGTCAAGGAGGATGGAAGGACCGAGGAGGGAGAGCACTGACCAGACCTCCACTGGAAGAGTGCGGAGAGTACTTGCACCTTGTGGAGGCTTATTACCACCCAAACCCCAGAGGAGGCCAATGGTCGTTGCCAGCGATAAATCAATGGTAAGCGGCTTTTGCGATAACGCAAAGTCATTTGCATTGGTTATCAAAAGAGGGAGAGAGTACTGGAAATCTGGGAAAGACTTGTTGTCAATCAGACTCCAGGGAAAACCACTGGTTATTGTCAGTGAGCAATTTCTTATGAAGACCTGTGTCCTAGTCACGAGCAGACTTGCTGCAGAAAAGCATCTGCGTTGTGCTCTTGCAAAGATTCTCCGAAGATTTCAGATCTGGCCAGAAAGAAGCAAGTGCAGCCTTCTTCACTGACGCTTTTTTGGTTTTCGCAATTCAGACTTTTTTTGTAGTTAAAATATTTTTTTTTTTCAATGGAAATCGCTCCAGACAAGGCATTGTGCCACTTGATGTAAGGAGCTAACAAGAACGAAATATGATTATCGCAAAGACAGGAGATGTCTATTGGCCTTAGTCTTTTCAAGACTAAGGTTATAGGTAGGAGGAAAACAGTCAGCAGGAAGAGAGTTCCACAAGCCTGCGGTTTTTGAAAAGAAGCTACTTGAATAGGAAGATGTATTATAGCGAGGTATCAAAACAGCGAATTGATGAAGACCACTAGACCAACGAGTCAAACGAGCAGGAACAAAAGAAGCAGGGAATAGATCACATCATTCTGAAGAACACGTGACATAATAGTATTTATCGAAAAGACTGAGACTAGCAACATCACGTCTGTGAGAGAGAGGGTGTAGAGAAGAAGAAAGGGGAGGGTCAGTCAAATTACAGATACGTTTCTGCACCTTATAAAGAACCCTCAAATTGGACAGAGATTGACCAGTCCAAATATGACAACAGTACTCCATACATGGTCTGATTGTGGATTTGTAGAGATAGAGAATAGCCTCAGGTGTGAGAAAGTGTTTGGAGCGATAGAGAGAACCGACTTTACGAGAAGCAGAAAGAGCAATTGGATCTCATGTGTGAACTCCAAGAAAGATTTGATGAGAGATAAAGATACATATATATATATATATATATATATATATATATATATATATATATATATATATATATATATATATATATATATATATATATATATAATTGTTCTATCTAGATAGTATACGTTTCATCCTTTCGGGAATCGTCAGGGTAGAAATAATTATTCATATTGATTCGTAAATTTAAAAAAACAAAACAAACAAGATAGGACAACGTATATACCTGAATAATGGCGAATATTCCTTGTAGGGTTTGAACGCTTGACTCCCAGCTTCGGAAGAGATGACAAATTTTCCGACCGGACTGCCGGCGAGTCCGGAGAAAGACACCTTTGGACTCTCCGACTCCCAACAGGAGCTGTCCATAGTGTAGGTTTGTAATCCGAGGCTGGAGCAATGTGATATAGGTACCGGAAGGTGGAGAAGGTGAACAAAAACAAACGAGAAGAGAAAGCAAGAATTTATTGAACTAAATTGTTCGTGGTACAACATTTAATTACAGAAAGGAATACAGACGTATGTGACATTTTTAGGGGTGGAATGAAATTGAAAAAGTATAAAAGCGAGAGGAAATAATTTTTTTTAATTCATGAATATACTGAGCCGGCTTTTGTCCACGTAGATGAGTGTGGACAAAAGCCGGCTTAGTTTATTCATGAATTTTATTTTAATTATTTCCTCTTGTTTTGATACTTTTTCAATTTCATTCCACCCCAAAAATGTCACATACGTCTGTACTACTTGCTGTAATATATATATATATATATATATATATATATATATATATATATATATATATATGGTACATGTATTAGTTTCTGTAGATGCAAATCCGTTGAAACTCCAGTGTTTATAAAAAGTGCTCAATAACAAGCAGAGCTGTTCTTTAGTATAAATTTTTATTTATACAAACATTTTTGGTTACATATGTGCATACATAAATATAAGATTAATGTAAAAAATATATATATATAAATTAATCTCGCATTGTTAATGGCTTACATTTTCAATTTTATTAATATATATATATATATATATATATATATATATATATATATATATATATATATATATATATATTAAGGTGAAATATTTTGAAAATCAAACAATCGTGCAATTGTAAATGAAAAATTCAATTATTTAATTTTTTTTTTCGCGAATTTTCGTTGTAAAAACAACCTTGTCAAGCGAAACTGTCTTATAGTGTTTTTTTTTCTTCTTTTCTACCTCCTCATATTGGTGGTATTAACTCTGAGGGGTCGAAAAATACGTCAGGTTCTTACGACGTTATGTTTTTAGTCCTGCCGATGTTTATACGCTGATTGGCGCTTTTTTTAAGTAAGGAAAGGAAGTCAACATCTTAGAAGCACGGATTAGCAAATTGTTAGGGAGGTGACGGTGGTTCAGTGGATAACGACACGGACCGACGACCTAGGGGTGCCAAGTTCGATTCCTTAAGACCATTTTCACTTATGGATGTTTGCAACCATTACGTGGTCCCTCCTGATTCATACCCTAACCCGAACCCTAACCCTAACCTCCTGATTCATACAGATGTAGTTAAACAAATTGTTGTGTTGATAAAATCATTATGATTCAATTATTTAAAATTTGTAAATAAAACAAAAAAATATAAATATAAATGTTCAGATATTTAGAAGTCAAATTCAATATATAGCCTAGTACGAGTTATCTCCTAAAATGCAGTGAAGGCGGACCACCCCAACTAATTTCATCCTTGGGGGTCACCGCAACTTGGCAAATGTTATCAAAGGGGGTCGCGTCACCAGAAAGGTTGGGAACCGCTGTCCTAGTGAGTAAATAATAAGAATATGTTTATAGTATACGCGGAAACAAGAAGAAAACAATCATTGAATTAACGTTGCAATTTTCGAGAGTTTCAAAATTAAATTATAATTTCATTTTAGGGTTAAAACTACAATTATGGAATTTTTTTTTTTTTTTGACAATTTTTTGCAGAATCGATGCGATGTTTCAACGGTCCGTATTTTCCGATCTTTCTGGTCAAAACGACTGAAATTGTTGTTAAATAGAACAAAAGGGTTGATATGGCGTAAAACAAAACAATCAACACCATGCCCCATCTCTCTATCTCTCTTTCCCCCTCTCTCTCTCTCTCTTTCCCCACCACTCCCTCTCTTTTTCTCTCTCGCTCTCTCTCTCTCTCTCTCTCTTATGTCTTTCTATTATTTTTATTGACTTGATAAGGGTTTTCTAATAAAAAAACCCTGATTTCAGCAGGAAACAAACAATAAATGGGTTGATATGACGTAATAGAAAACAATTGAACATCTCTCTCTCTCTCTCTCTTTCTCTCTTTCTCTCTCTTTATCCCTCTCTCTCTCTCTTTCTCCCTCTCTCTCTCTCTTTCTCTCTCTCTCTCTTTCAGTTGATCTTGTTCGTTTTTCTCGTTCTCTCATTGACTGGATTCGACATTAAATAAACTAAAAGGGTTGATACGCCGCAAATCATAACAAACAACCTACATCGGTCGGTTTGTCTCTCTCTCTCTCTCTCTCTCTCTCTCTCTCTATCTCTATCTCTTCATCCACTCCCCCTCCCCTCTCTCTCTCCTTCTCTCTCTCTCTCTCTCTCGCTCTATCTCTTCATCCACTCCCCCCACTCCTTCTCCCTCTTTCTTGTTCGCTCAGCCTCATTCGCTTGACTCGAAAGAAAAGGCTTTCTACTAAAACAACTAAATTTAATAAACAAAGCAAAGAGGGTTGATATGCCGTAAAACAAAACAACCAACGACCCCCCTCTCCCTCTCTCTCTCTCTCTCTCTCTCTCTCTCTCTCTCTCTCTCTCTCTCTCTCTCTCCCCATCTCTCTCTCTCTTCCTGATTGGCTTATGTTTCCCGCCAGATCGCCCAGCCTCCCGCCCTTCCGACGACAAATGTGAAGCCGTGGTTGGGTAGCGCGCTCAACGGCAACACGGTTGGCTACCATTCTCCATAGGAAGGGGGTGAAAGGAAAAAAAAAAAAAGTGGGGGGACCCGACCACCATATTCCCAGATACAAAATGATCCGTCGGTGATGGACACTTTTTAAAGGGGGAAGAATTGTTTGTTTTTTGAAGGTTTCTAAACTCCCCAGTTGACGTGGATACGAACACTACAACAGTCGCCGAACGAAGAACGGATTATTCGGAACATACGTCCACTCAATCTACGCGCTTCGCGATAAAAATGATATTTCAAACTTGACCGTGACGGACCGACGAAAATGTTATTTTTTGGACAACTAAAAAATTCTTGAGGCAATCGAACCTAAATTTTAACCACATTTTCAATAATATTGTCACGATAAACCCACAGGTTTATCTTGTCATATTTTAAATGCTATTTTATGAAAAACGAAAAAATTCTTGAGGCAATCGAACCTAAATTTTAACCACATTTTCAATAATATTGTTACGATCGACCCACCCGTTTTTTTTTTTGTTTTTTTTTTTCATACTAATTTATCTTGTCATATTTTAAATATTAATATTTATTTCTGTATCTATGTAAAAAGGGGTACAGACATACGAAATCGCCATTTTAAAACAATTCAAAGATTCTTGAGTCAATCGAACCTAAATTTTAACCACATTTTTATTGATATTGTCACGATTAATGATTTTTAAATATTAATATCTATTTAATTTTTATATATAAACGTGACATTGTGACACACGTACGAAAGAAAATCGGATTTAAACATGATAATTTTTGAGTCAATCGAACCCTAATTGTAAGTCTATTTGCAATATTATTGTCGCAATCGACATTATAGTTTTTAATTTTTGATTTACATTTACTGTATATATATATATATATATATATATATATATATATATATATATATATATATATATATATATTACTTTTAAGTATATAATATTAAATTATTTATTTTATTTTTTTAATTTTTACCTACGGAAGAAAATCGCATAAAAAAAAATAATTAAAATTTTTTTGAGTCAGTTGAACCCCAATTGTAAGCCTATTTTCAGTGCTTTTAAATTTTAAATTCTATATTTTATTGGACAAATATAAGAATCAGATTAGAATGGTTTATAGAAATATAAAAAAAATTTTAAAGGAAAGCCACTGAGATCGATTAAAAATCGTCCCTGATTTTGTTTCCGTTCAAACCGCTAACAATTTCTGATACCGCTAATGTTGTAAGCGGCCATTATTTTATCTGTGCCCGGGAAGAAAAAAAAAATTCGCTTTAAAAACAAGATATGTGTCGTTGCCTCTCTCGACTAAAATATCGACCAAAAATCCGTCGGTTATTTTCCGCTAAAACCGCTAATAATCTCTGATATCTGTCGTCTTTCTCGACTGAAATCGGCCAAAAAATTGTCGGTATTTTTTTTTTTTCGCTAAAACCGATAATAATCTCTGATACCGCTAATATTGTAGGCGGACATTATTGTCTGTGACGGGGGAAAAAATTATGCTTCGAAAAAAGAAAGAAAAAAAAAGGTCCAACAAGATATCTGTCGTCTTTCTCGACTGAAATCGGCCAAAAAATTGTCGGTATTTTTTTTTTCGCTAAAACCGATAATAATCTCTGATACCGCTAATGTTGTAGGCGGACATTATTGTTTGTGGCGGGAAAAAAACTACGCTTCAAATACAAAAAAAAAAAAAAAACGCTATATAAACGTAATCACGTCAGTAGACGTTGGCTTTCAACACGTGATATTTTCAGCCTCCTTAAATTTTTTTTTCACGGCCGATCAGTTCTCCAGCCTACCATGATTACTAAAAGGAAGTGGAAATCTTATATATCGATTCCTATATGCAGCACTGTTGACTTCGTCTTGTTCCATTTGGATTGTTTTTGTTTTATCATTTGTTCCCATATCATTCGCTTATACATACATACATACATACATACATACATACATGCATACATAACGTATAATATATAATATATATTAAAAAAGTAATATATATACGAACAAACGTGCACACATATACAAACAGAAATACGAAATATATTTGACAGATTATTTCTATAATAATAATAATAATAATAATATTAATAATAATAATAATAAATATTATTATTAATAATATTAATAATAATAATAATAAATATTATTATTAATAATATTAATAATAATAATAATAATAATAATAAATATTATTATTAATAATATTAATAATAATAATAATAAATATTATTATTAATAATAATAATAATAATAATAATAATAATAATAATAATAATAATAATAATATAAATGATATTGGAAATATGCTAATTTATGCGTAATAGTAAAAAATAAATACTATTCTTTCATCGCATAAATTATAATTTGAATTTGATTTTAATTATCAAATATTTTTATCAAATTTGATTCTCAGACAGTTATATTAAATCGTCCAGCAAAATTGCAATACACACGTGAATAATACGAATAAAATGACACCTTTTTCAATACGAAAAGACATCAATAACATTAATTTTCAATCTTATAATAAGCAAATACATATATGTAAACTTACTTATACAATTACATCTTTTCCAAATCGCAATAAAAAACAATAATATTGATTTTTACCTTATAAAAAAAACAACAAATACATATGTAAAAATACTTATATAATTACATCTTTTCCAAATCGCAATAAAAAACAATAATATTGATTTTTACCTTATAAAAAAAAAACAAATACATATGTAAAACTACTTATAAAGTATACATTTTTCAAATTGAAAAAGAGATCAATATAATATTATTAAAAACACATATAGATGTCAGGGTTAGGGTTAGGGTTATATAGATGTCATACAGCAAGCCGAAAAACAAATACATGTGTAAAAAGTACTTATAAAAATCACACCCCTTTTTACAAATCGAGAAAATATCAATACAAATTTTTAATAATATAATAACAAATATAGATGTCATACAGTAAATATAAATACAAATATATATGTAAAAAAATACTTATATGATTACACCTGTTTAAATTGAAAAAATATCAATAAAATTAGTTTTTAATATATATGTAAAAAATAGTTATTATTTCATAAAGAACAAATATATATGTAAAAAAAATACTTATAAGATTACACCTTTTTAAATTGAAAAAAAAATATCAATAATATTGATTTAAATTTCATAAAGAACAAATACATATATAAAAATTGAAGAATATCAATAAAATTAGTTTTTAATATACAAAATATATATGTAAAAAATACTTATAAAATTAGTTTTTAATATACAAAATATATATGTAAAATACTAGTTACTATGTTACAGCTGAAAATTGAAAATTGAAACAATATCAATAATATTGATTTTAATTTTATAAAAAACAAATACATATGTAAAAAAATACTTATAAAATTGCACTCTTTTTCAAATTGGAAAGAAACAAACATCAATAATATTCTGAAATCTTTTTAAATGAAAGAAAATGTAATTGAAGGTTAGGGTTAGGGTTAGTTGAAGGTGTTCCGTTTTTATGGAAAACACTAAAAATTATTGAATTACACCTTCTAAAATTTAATTTTTTACACAAAAATTTAAACCAAATTTATTTTAGAATTAAATAATAACAGAAGAAAATATAATTGCTGGGTTAGCTTTTAAAAACATATATAAAAACACACATATAACAAAACATAAAAAACACATATAAAAACATATTAAAAACACATCTAAAACAGCATACGATTAAACACATATGAAAAAGACATATAAACAAACACCTATAAAAAATACATATAAAAACATATATAAAAAACATATATAAGAAAACACATATGAATAAAACACATATAAAACAAACACATACAAAAACACATATAAGAAAAAACAAAAACACTTATAAAACAAACACATATACAAAAACACATAAAATAAAAACACATATATAAAAAACACCTATAAAAATACATATAAAAACATATATAAAAAAAACATATATAAGAAAACACATGAATAAACCACACATAAAACAAATACATACAAAAACATATAAGAAAAAAAACACATATAAAACAAACACATATACAAAAACACATAAAATAAAAACACATAAAACGAAAACACATAAAATAAAAACACATATAAAACAAACACATATAAAACAAACACATACAAAAACACATAAAATAAAAACACATAAAATAAAAACACATAAAACGAAAACACATAAAATAAACACACATATAAAACAAACACATATACAAAAACACATAAAATAAAAACACATAAAATAAAAACTGAGTAAATTACGCCATTACAAAGAAATACCTTTTTAAAATAATATTTTATACAAAAAAATCTTTGATTTTAAAATTAAGGAAAAAGTTTAAAAAAAAAAAGATGTAACCATCCCGTAAAATACACACAAACAACAAAAATATCATAAACAAAGAAAAAGTTTAGATATACCTATATTTATGTATCTTTATATATAGGATTCTATGTATATAGACGTAATATAGTTTTCTTTTTTTGAAATACCAATCATGAAATTGGCCGACAACTTTGATATGGACAGCTCCTGTTGGGAGTCGGAGAGTCCAAAGGTGTCTTTCTCCGGACTCGCCGACAGTCCGGTCGGAAAATTTGTCATCTCTTCCGAAGCTGGGAGTCAAGCGTTCAAACCCTACAAGGAATATTCGCCATTATTCAGGTATATACGTTGTCCTATCTTGTTTGTTTTGTTTTTTTTAATTTACGAATCAATATGAATAATTATCTCTACCCTGACGATTCCCGAAAGGATGAAACGTATACTATCTAGATAGAACATATATATATATATATATATATATATATATATATATATATATATATATATATATATATATATATATATATATATATATATAACCACACATTTTAACGTAATGCGATTTTGCTCTAAGATGTCATCCAATGTTGCTGAATTATAATAGTCAACGACTCCCTGGAACAATGCGAAAAACGTTTTATGACCGTTTCTCCGCCGTCTTTTAAAAAATTCTCTTCTTTCTCCAGCTTTTTTGATCATTTGCTTTTGACACCTGAGGATGATTCGACGAAGAATTGAAAACGTTCGTGAAACCTGTGAGACCTATGGAACATTTTATTAATTTTTTGATTTTAATACAAAAAAAAACATCAGAAAAATTGGAAAAATAAAAAAAGGTATAAGTAAACAGACGAATTCTGTTATTATTAACAATGTTTGCATAACTGAGAAAATGCTGCCTAAATACACACAATATATATATATATATATATATATATATATATATATATATATATATTTTTATACATATATATATATACATATATGTATATCTAGGCAGCATTTTCTCTTGCAAGCAAGTATTGTTGAATATAAGAGACAACTCGTGTCTAGATATCTTTTGATAGATCCTTTAAATAGTCCGAATTAGGATCTTA
>OY744553.1:48509192-48516692 GCA_963556195.1 Sepiola atlantica | reverse complement strand
ATATATATATATATATATATATATACATATATATATGCAGACATATATATCTGTATATATATACATATATATTTATACATATATACACATGCATATATATATATACATATATATATGTGGGAAAGGAAGGATGATGGTAATCCGACGTAATGGGAAATGAAAAAGGAAAACCAAAAGATGTTTTTTTTCATGTATTCATCAACGTTTCGTCTTTATTTGTAAGACTTCCTCAGGATGATAACTTTAAGAAAAATGTCATG
This sequence comes from Sepiola atlantica, assembly GCA_963556195.1. Lineage (NCBI taxonomy): Eukaryota > Metazoa > Mollusca > Cephalopoda > Sepiida > Sepiolidae > Sepiola > Sepiola atlantica. Next base: position 48,516,432 of record OY744553.1, on the reverse strand, counting down.
CAAGTACATGGAAATATTGGCTTGACATGATGGGTTAATGAGAAGAAAGTAGTAGCTATGTCTCATTAGTAAAAACCAAAAACAAAATTAGCAATTAATTTTATTAATTAAATTTTTTTCTTTAATATATTTTTAGTTCAATCAAAATTTTTAATGTTTTTGTGACTTGCTGTTTTATCTCGAAACAAATACTGCGTCACGTGACGTACGGATGACCAAAAATTAAAAATAAAACGTTTTTGTCATCATTTCTTGTTTTGCGAATTTTTATTATTATTATTGTTCCTTCGAATTATAGTTTAATAATAATAATACATTTGTTTAATTATTTTTTAGTTTACTGTAGCAAATAATATTTACATTTTATTATTAATGTAAGTGTTCGAAATCAATAAAAAAACCATATGCTGTAACAATAAGACATTTTATTGAATTAATGTTAATAAACAACTTATCAACCGTTAAGTTATTTTTTTTTACATTGAAAAAATTGAATTTTATTTAATTAATTTTAAATAAATTATCAACCGAAATTTCTTTTTTCTTTCTTAATAACGTTACATTTTATTACATTTCATAACATTTTCTGATCCTATAATAAAGTGTCAATGTAAAAAAAATACTTTCGGTTGATAATTTGATTATTATAATTAATTCAATAAAATGTCTTATTAGCTTAACGTTATCAACAAAAAAAGAACTTTCGGTTGATAATTTGTTTGTTAAAATTAATTCAATAAAATGTCTTATTAGCGTAACGTTATCAACAAAAAAAAGAACTTTCGGTTGATAATTTGTTTGTTAACATTAATTCAATAAAATGTCTTATTAGCGTAACGTTATCAACAAAAAAAAAGAAGTTTCGGTTGATAATTTGTTTGTTAACATTAATTCAATAAAATTTCTTATTAGCGTAACGTTATCAACAAAAAAAAGAACTTTCGGTTGATAATTTGTTTGTTAACATTAATTCAATAAAATTTCTTATTAGCGTAACGTTATCAACAACAAAAAAGAACTTTCGGTTGATAATTTGTTTGTTAAAATTAATTCAATAAAATGTCTTATTAGCGTAACGTTATCAAAAAAAGGAACTTTCGGTTGATAATTTGTTTGTTAAAATTAATTCAATAAAATGTCTTATAAGCGTAACGTTATCAACAAAAAAAAAGAAGTTTCGGTTGATAATTTGTTTGTTAAAATTTATTCAATAAAATGTCTTATTAGCGTAACGTTATCAACAAAAGGAACTTTCGGTTGATAATTTGTTTGTTAAAATTAATTCAATAAAATGTCTTATTAGCGTAACGTTATCAACAACAAAGAAAAAACTTTCGGTTGATAATTTGTTTGTTAAAATTAATTCAAAAAAATGTCTTATTAGCGTAACGATATCAACAAAAAAAGAACTTTCGGTTGATAATTTGTTTGTTAAAATTAATTCAATAAAATGTCTTATTAGCGTAACGTTATCAACAACAAAAAAGAACTTTCGGTTGATAATTTGTTTGTTAAAATTAATTCAAAAAAATGTCTTATTAGCGTAACGATATCAACAAAAAAAGAACTTTCGGTTGATAATTTGTTTGTTAAAATTAATTCAATAAAATGTCTTATAAGCGTAACGTTATCAACAACAAAAAAAGAACTTTCAGTTGATAATTTGTTTGTTAAAATTAATTCAATAAAATGTCTTATTAGCGTAACGTTATCAACAACAAAGAAAAAACTTTCGGTTGATAATTTGTTTGTTAAAATTAATTCAATAAAATGTCTTATTAGCGTAACGTTATCAACAACAAAAAAATACTTTCGGTTGATAATTTGTTTGTTAAAATTAATTCAATAAAATGTCTTATAAGCGTAACGTTATCAACAAAAAAAAGTATTTTCGGTTTATAATTTGTTTGTTAAAATTAATTAAATAAAATGTCTTATTAGCGTAACGTTATCAACAAAAAAGAACTTTCGGTTGATAATTTGTTTGTTAAAATTAATTCAATAAAATGTCTTATTAGCGTAACGTTATCAACAAAAAAAGAACTTTCGGTTGATAATTTGTTTGTTAACATTAATTCAATAAAATGTCTTATTAGCGTAACGTTATCAACAAAAAAAAGAACTTTCGGTTGATAATTTGTTAGTTATAATTAATTCAATAAAATGTCTTATAAGCGTAACGTTTTCAACAACAAAAGAACTTTCGGTTGATAATTTGTTTGTTAACATTAATTCAATAAAATGTCTTATAAGCGTAACGTATTCAACAAAAAAAAGAACTTTCGGTTGATAATTTGTTTGTCAAAATTAATTGAATAAAATGTCTTATTAGCGTAACGTTATCAACAACAAAAAAAGAACTTTCGGTTGATAATTTGTTTTTTAAAATTAATTCAATAAAATGTCTTATTAGCCTAACGTTATCAACAAAAAAAGAACTTTCGGTTGATATTTTGTTTGTCAAAATTAATTCAATAAAATGTCTTATTAGCGTAACGTTATCAACAAAAAAAAGAACTTTCGGTTGATAATTTGTTTGTTAAAATTAATTCAATAAAATGTCTTATAAGCGTAACGTTATCAACAAAAAAAATATTTTCGGTTTATAATTGGTTTGTTAAAATTAATTCAATAAAATGTCTTATTAGCGTAACGTTATCAACAAAATAAAGGAACTTTCGGTTGATAATTTGTTTGTTAAAATTAATTCAATAAAATGTCTTATTAGCGTAACGTTATCAACAACAAAAAAGAACTTTCGGTTGATAATTTGTTTGTTAAAATTAATTCAATAAAATGTCTTATTAGCGTAACGTTATCAAAAAAAGGAACTTTCGGTTGATAATTTGTTTGTTAAAATTAATTCAATAAAATGTCTTATAAGCGTAACGTTATCAACAAAAAAAAGACCTTTCGGTTGATAATTTGTTTGTTAAAATTAATTCAAAAAAATGTCTTATTAGCGTAACGATATCAACAAAAAAAGAACTTTCGGTTGATAATTTGTTTGTTAAAATTAATTCAATAAAATGTCTTATTAGCGTAACGTTATCAACAACAAAGAAAAAAACTTTCGGTTGATAATTTATTTGTTAAAATTAATTCAATAAAATGTCTTATTAGCGTAACGTTATCAACAACAAAAAAAAACTTTTGGTTGATAATTTTTTTGTTAAAATTAATTCAATAAAATGTCTTATAAGCGTAACGTTATCAACAAAAAAAGAACTTTCGGTTGATAATTTGTTTGTTAAAATTAATTCAATAAAATGTCTTATTAGCGTAACGTTATCAACAAAAAAAAAGAACTTTCGGTTGATAATTTGTTTGTTAAAATTAATTCAATAAAATGTCTTATTAGCGTAACGTTATCAACAACAAAAAAGAAGTTTCGGTTGATAATTTGTTTGTTAAAATTAATTCAATAAAATGTCTTATTAGCGTAACGTTATAAACAAAAAAAAGAACTTTCGGTTGATAATTTGGTTGTTAAAATTAATTCAATAAAATGTCTTGTTAGCGTAACTTTATAAACAAAAAAAAAGAACTTTCGGTTGATAATTTGGTTGTTAATTTAATTCAATAAAATGTCTTGTTAGCGTAACTTTATAAACAAAAAAAAGAACTTTCGGTTGATAATTTGTTTGTTAAAATTAATTCAATAAAATGTCTTATTAGCGTAACGTTATCAACAACAAAAAAGAAGTTTCGGTTGATAATTTGTTTGTTAAAATTAATTCAATAAAATGTCTTATTAGCGTAACGTTATAAACAAAAAAAAGAACTTTCGGTTGATAATTTGGTTGTTAAAATTAATTCAATAAAATGTCTTGTTAGCGTAACTTTATAAACAAAAAAAAAGATCTTTCGGTTGATAATTTGGTTGTTAATTTAATTCAATAAAATGTCTTGTTAGCGTAACTTTATAAACAAAAAAAAGAACTTTCGGTTGATAATTTGTTTGTTAAAATTAATTCAATAAAATGTCTTATTAGCGTAACGTTATCAACAAAAAAAAAGAACTTTCGGTTGATAATTTGTTGGTTAAAATTAATTCAATAAAAAGTCTTATTAGCGTAACGTTATCAACAAAAAAAAGAACTTTCGGTTGATAATTTGTTTGTTAAAATTAATTCAATAAAATGTCTTATTAGCGTAACGTTATCAAAACAAAAGAACTTTCGGTTGATAATTTATTTGTTAAAATTAATTCAATAAAATGTCTTATTAGCGTAACGTTATCAACAAAAAAAAGAATTTTCGGTTGATAATTTGTTTGTTAAAATTAATTCAATAAAATGTATTATAAGCGTAACGTTATCAACAAAAAAAAGAACTTTCGATTGATAATTTGTTTGTTTAAATTAATTCAATAAAATGTATTATTATTATAGCGTATTCATTTTTTTTCAAATACTTACATTAATAACAAAATATGTTTTTTCAATGTTAACCCGAAATGCCATCAAAAAATGTTTTATTTTTCATTTCTGATCATCCGTACGCCACGTGACGTATTTGTTTCACAATTAAACAGGAAGTCAGAAAAACATAAAAAATCTTGGATTGAACCAATAATTTTTTTTTTTACAAAAACAAGGGAATTTTTAAAATTTGAAATAATTTTTTTTATATAAAAATAAATATTCACATATGTTGATTTTTTATTTAAAATATTGAAATCATTACTTCAGTTGTACTTTTTGTTCTAAACATTGAAATTATAATAGTGTCGAATCGCAGCGATTAAGTACTTTGCTTTGACTCGACGATGCCAGAGAAACTCGTGCGGGTAACTGTTGAGGTTTTCCCGACTAATACCTCGCATCCGTCTAAATTTTCCTGGGCATAGTTTATTATTATTTTTCTAACATTTCAGTATTGAGAAAACGAAATTTATACTATATATATATATATATATATATATATATATATATATATATATATATATATATATATATATATATATATATATATATATATATGTAAAGGAGTAAGACTACCAACATTTGTAAAAAGTTTATTTCAACATTTATTTATTATTTTGTCATTTTATCATTTTATAATTTATATAACGCGTTTCAAGCGGTGGTCCGCTCTCATCAGATATGTAAATCAATTTTGAAGAATATATATATATATATATATAAGATGAATGAAGGAAGAGAGATAAAGATGTGCGAAGGACAAATCCATTTCATATGTGATAGTTCAATGCAAGGTGTACTCGATAAAAACATGTTTATTTTTTCTTTCAAGGCTTTTCAAAGATTAAAATCTTATCAGAGGAATTACATAGATGGATAAGTTGGCAGGGGAATAGCCAAAATTAAAAAAAAATTAAAGAAACAAAAATTAAAGAAACAGAGGAATTACATAGTTGGCAGGGGAATAGCCAAAATTCCTTAGATTCGATCGAAGTAACTACTACCACTTTCCACTGACTGCTTGAAATTTTAAACTCAACTCCTTAAAAATAATTTTCATTCGCGGTCCACGGAAGTATTTTAAAATGACCTTAATTCTCAAACTTACATCCTAATAAGCTCTTTTTATCTACAGTTGAACTGAACATCATTCTGTTTGATTTACAACATTTTGACCATTTCTAACGCAATCTCCACGAAATTTCCATCTTTATATATATATATATATATATATATATATATATATATATATATATATATATATATATATATCTTTCGTCACCGGACACTTTGTCAACGGACATTCACCAACTGGACAGACTTTATATTTTGATAACCTTTTTATGCAAACACTTTTACTTTCCATTATTTTATATTGTTTCTTAATATTTTCAAATTTTGAATTATTGCTATTCCCTTGTCAACTTATTAATCTATGTAATTCCTCTCATGATAAGATTTTAATCTTTGAAAAGGCTGGCTTAAGGAAAGAAAAATAAACAAGTTTATATCGAGTACACCTTGCATTGAACAATCGAAGATGAAATAGATTTGTCATTCGCGCATCTTTATCTCTCTTCCTTCATTTATCTTTATAATTACTTTATCTCGTATATGGAGAAAATATCTTTTCACTATAGGTTCAATTCTCTAAAAATATACTTTTAGTCTCATATTTTACACACACACACACACACACATATATATATATATATATATATATATATATATATATATATATATATATAAGTATAAATTTTTATTTATACAAACATTATTGGTTACATATGTGCATACATGTTTCGGTTGCACTTTTCCCAGAAAGTCAACCTCATCAGACCAAGAATTTCTCGAAATACTTATAAACAGCTCTACTTGTTATTGAGCACTTTTTATAAACACTTGAGTTTCTACGGATTTACATTTACAGAAACTAATACAATACATGCACTATATATATATATATATATATATATATATATATATATATATATATATATATATATATATATATATATATAACGGCGAGGAATACGGACGTTTGGGACATTTTTTTTGGGGGGGGGGTAGAATGAAATTGAACAAGTATAAAAACGAAAGGAAATAATTAAATCAATGTTTTAATTATTTCCTTTCGTTTTTATAATTGTTCAATTTCATTCTACCCCCCCCCCCCCCAAAAAAAAAATGTCCCAAACGTCCGTATTCCTCGCCGTTATTAAATTTTGTACCACGAAAAATTTATTTAAATATATATATATATATAGAAAAGAGGTTAGTGCAGTTCCAACGAGAGAAAAGTATATATGTAAAGGAGTAAGGCTACCAACATTTATAAAATGTTTTTTTTCAACATTTATTTATTATTTTGTTGTTTTATCATTTTATAATTTTATATAACGCGTTTCAAGCGGTGGTCCGCTCTCATCAGATATGTAAATCCATTTAAATGGATCCAAAATGGATTTACATATCTGATGAGAGCGAACCACCTCTTGAAACGCGTTATATAAAATTATAAAATGATAAAACAACAAAATAATAAATAAATGTTGAAAAAAACATTCTACAAATGTTGGTAGCCTTACTCCTTTACACACACACACACACACACACACACACACACACACACACACACACATATATATATATATATATATATATATATATATATATATATATAATATATATACTATAAATGACGTCCTTTGGAATATAAAGTGAACCTGAGTTTTACTATTATGGCATGTATACTTCAGAATGATGTGATCTATTCCCCGCTTCTTTTGTCCCCTGTTTTTGCATTAATCATA
>OY744553.1:48494192-48501692 GCA_963556195.1 Sepiola atlantica | reverse complement strand
TTACAAAATATTTTAATATAGAAATATGTTACAAATTCTTTTAATATAGAAATACGTTACAAATTCTTTTAATATTAAAATACATTAGAAACTATTTTAATATAGAAATATGTTACAAATTATTTTAATATAGAAATACGTTACAAATTATTTTAATATAGAAATACGTTATAAATTATTTTAATATCAAAATACATTACAAATTATTTAAATATAGAAATATGTTACAAATTATTTTGATATAGAAATATGTAACAAATATCTAAATATAGAAATATGTTACAAATTATGTTAATATAGAAATATGTTACAAATTATTTAAATATAGAAATATGTTACAAATTATGTTAATATAGAAATATGTTACAAATTATTTAAATATAGAAATACGTTACAAATTATTTTAATATAAAAAATATGTTACAAATTATTTTAATATAAAAATACGTTAAAAATTATTTTAATATAAAAATACGTTACAAATTATTTTAATATAGAAATATGTTACAAATCATTTAAATATAGAAATACGTTACAAATTATTTTAATATGAAAATATGTAACAAATTATTTTAATATAAAAATATGTAACAAATTATTTTAATATAGAAATATGTTACAAATTATTTTAATATAGAAATACATTATAAACTATTTTAATATAGAAATATGTTACAAATTATTTTAATATAGAAATACGTTACAAATTATTTTAATATAGAAATACGTTATAAATTATTTTAATATCGAAATACGTTACAAATTATTTTAATATAGAAATATGTTACAAATTATTTTAATATAGAAATACATTATAAACTATTTTAATATAGAAATATGTTACAAATTATTTTAATATAGAAATACGTTACAAATTATTTTAATATAAAAATATGTTACAAATTATTTTTATATAGAAATATGTTATAAATTATTTTAATATGAAAATATGTAACAAATTAGTTTAATATAAAAATTCGTTACAAATTATTTTAATATGAAAATATGTAACAAATTAGTTTAATATAAAAATTCGTTACAAATTATTTTAATATGAAAATATGTAACAAATTAGTTTAATATAAAAATTCGTTACAAATTATTTTAATATAGAAGTACTTTTGAAATTATTTTAATAAAGAAATACATCGCAAATTATTTAAAGTATAAAAATACATTGCATTATATGTTAATATAAAAATACGTTGAAAATTATTGTAATACAGAAATAAGTTTAACATTATTTTAATATAGTAATATTTCGCAAATTATGTAAAGTATAAAATATATAAAAAATATGTCAATATAAAAATACATTGAAAATTATTTTAAAATATAGAAATACATCGCCAATGATTTAATGTGAAAATATATATTGCAAACTATGTTATAGAAATACGTTGGAAACCATGTTAATATAGAAATACATCGCAAATTATTTAAAGTATAAAAATACATTAAAAAATATTGTTATGTGTAAATACGTTAAACATTATTTTAATATAAAAATACATCGCGAATTATTTCATGTGAAAAAATATATTAAAAACTATGTTATTATAGAAATACGTTGAAAAATATGTCAATATAGAAATACATCGCAAATTATTTAAAGTATAAAAATACATTTAAAAATATGTTAATGTTGAAATACGTTAAACATTATTTTAATATAAATATACATCGCGAATTATTTAATGTGAAAAAATATATTGAAAACTATGTTAATACAGAAATACGTTGAAAACTATGTTTATAAAGAAATACATCGTAAATTATTAAAAGTATAAAAATACATAAAAATATGTTTGTATACAAATACGTTGAAAATTATTTTAATATAAAAATACATCGCGAATAATTTAATGTGAAAAAATATATTGAAAACTATGTAAAAAGTATAAAAATACAAGGTATAAAAATACTATAAAATATGTTAATATAAAAAATACATTAAAAAATATGTTGATATAAAAATACGTAGAAAATTATTTTAATATAGAAATAGGTTAAAAATTATTTTAATATAGAAATATTTCGGAAATTATTTAAATTATAAATATAAATTAAAAACTATGTCAATATTAAAATACGTTGAAAATTATTTTAATAAAAAAAAGACATCGCTAATTATGTAAAGTCAAAAATATATATTTTAAACTATGTTAATATACAAGTACGTTACAAATTATTTTAGTATGAAAATGCATCGTAATTCATTCAGAGTATAAAAATACATTTAAAAATATGTTACAAATTATTTTGATATAGAAATATCTTATAAATTATTTTAATATAGAAATATGTAACAAATATCTAAATATAGAAATATGTTACAAATTATGTTAATATAGAAATATGTTACAAATTATTTTCATATAAAAATACGTTACAAATTATTTAAATATAGAAATATGTTACAAATTATTTAAATATAGAAATACGTTACAAATTATTTTAATATAAAAAATATGTTACAAATTATGTTAATATTAAAATACGTTAAAAATTATTTTTATAAAAATACATTAAAAAATATTGTTATGTTGAAATACGTTAAACATTATTTTAATTCAATTCAAAGTATAAAAATACATTAAAAATATGTTAATAGAGAAATATGTTTAATATTATTTTAATATAGAAATACATCGCAATTTATAAGTTTAGTAAAAACATTTTAAAATTTGATTATATAGGAATACATCGCAAATTAGTTTAATATGGAAATTAACCGCAAATTATATAAAGTATAAAAGTGCATTTTAAAATATACCGATATAGAAATAAGTTGAGAATTATTTTAATATAGAAATACATGGTAAATTATTTTACGTATAAAATACATGAAAAAATATGTTTATATTGAAATTTGTTGAAAATAATTTTAATACAAAAATGCATCGCTATCTATTTTAAGTATAAAAATACATTTCCAAATATTTTAATGTAGAGATACGTTAGACATTTTTTTAAATTAAAATATGTTAATATAGAAAAATGATGCAAATTTTTCTAATATAGCAATACATCGACAATTATTTAAAGAATAAAATAGATTAAAATATGTTATATAGAAATACGTTGTAAAATAATCGAATATAGAAATACATCGCAATTAATAAGTATAAAAATACATCTAAAATATGTTTATATAGAAATACGTTGTAAAATATTCCAATGATGAAATGCATCGCAATTTATGAGTATAAAAATACATTTAAAATATGTTATATAGAAATACGTTCAAGACTATTTTAATATAGAAATACATCGCAATTTATGAATATAAAAATATATTTAAACTATGTTATATAGAAATACGGTATAAATTATTTCTAATATAGAAATACATCACAATTAATATGTAAACATTTACATTTAAAATATGTTAATATAGAAATACGTTGTAAAAACTTCCAATATAGAAATATATCGCAATTAAAAAGTATAAAATACATTTAAAATATGTTTATATAGAAATACGTTGTAAATTATTGAGATATAGAAATACATCGCAAATTAATGAATACAAAAATACATTTACAAAATGTTTGTATCGAAATATGTTGTAAAATATCCCAATGTAGAAATACATCGCAATTTATGAGTACAAAAATAAATTTTAAATATGTTTTTATAGAAATACGTTGTAAACTATTCCTATAAAGAAAATACATCGCAATTAATCAGTAAAAAAATACATTTAAAAATGTTTTATAAAATACGTTGTCAAATATTCCAATATAAAAATGAATCGCAATTTATGAATACAAAAAATACATTCAAAAAATGTTTATGTAGAAATACGTTGTAAAATATTCCAATAAAGATATATATCGCAATTTATGAGTACAAAAATACATTTTAAATATTTTTATATAGAAATACGTTGTAAAATATTCTAATTATGAAATACATCGCAATTTATAAGTATAAAAATACATTTAAAAATATGTTTATATAGAAATACGTTGTAAAATATTCTAATATAGAAATCCATCGCAATTTATTAGAACAAAAAATAGATTTAAAATATGTTTATATAGAAATATGTTGTAAAATATTCCAATATAGAAATACATCGCAGTTTATAAATACAAAAATACATTAAAAATATGTTTATATAGAAATACGTTGTAAAATATTTCAATATAGAAATACATCGCAGTTTATGAGTATAAAAATACATTTAAAATATGTTTATGTAGATATACGTTGTAAAATATTCCAATATAGACATACATCGCAATTTATTAGAACAGAAATACATTAAAAATATGTTTATATAGAAATACGTTGTAAAATATTCCAATATAGAAATCCATCGCAGTTTATAGTATAAAAATACATTTAAAATATGTTTATATAGAAATACGTTGTAAAATATTCCAATATAGACATACATCGCAATTTATTAGAACAGAAATACATTAAAAATATGTTTATATAGAAATACGTTGTAAAATATTCCAATATAGAAATACATCGTCGTTTATAGTATAAAAATACATTTAAAATATGTTTATATAGAAATACGTTGTAAAATATTCCAATAAAGACATACATCGCAATTTATGAATACAAAAATACATTTAAAATATGTTTATATAGAAATACGTTGTAAAATATTACAATATAGAAATCCATTGGAGTTTATAGTATAAAAATACATTTAAAATATGTTTATATAGAAATACGTTGTAAAATATTCCAATATAGAAATCCATCGCAGTTTATGAGTATAAAAATACATTTAAAATATGTTTATGTAGAAATACGTTGTAAAATATTCCAATATAGAAATCCATCGGAGTTTATAGCATAAAAATACATTAAAATATGTTTATATAGAAATACGTTGTAAAATATTCCAATAAAGACATACATCGCAATTTATGAATACAAAAATACATTTAAAATATGTTTATATAGAAATACGTTGTAAAATATTACAATATAGAAATCCATTGGAGTTTATAGTATAAAAATACATTTAAAATATGTTTATATAGAAATACGTTGTAAAATATTCCAATATAGAAATCCATCGCAGTTTATGAGTATAAAAATACATTTAAAATATGTTTATGTAGAAATACGTTGTAAAATATTCCAATATAGAAATCCATCGCAATTTATAGTATAAAAATACATTTAAAATATGTTTATATAGAAATACGTTGTAAAATATTCCAATTATTAAATACATCGCAATTTATGAGTGAAGAAATACATTAAATATATGTTTATATAGAAATACGTTGTAAAATATTCCAATATAGAAATCCATCGCAGTTTATAGCATAAAAATACATTAAAATATGTTTATATAGAAATACGTTGTAAAATATTCCAATATAGACATACATCGCTATTTATGAATACAAAAATACATTTAAAATATGTTTATATAGAAATACGTTGTAAAATATTTCAAATTATTAAATACATCGCAATTTATGAGTGAGGAAATACATTAAAATATGTTTATATAGAAATACGTTGTAAAATATTCCAATATAGAAATCCATCGCAGTTTATAGTATAAAAATACATTTAAAATATGTTTATATAGAAATACGTTGCAAAATATTCCCATAAAGACATACATCGCAATTTATGAATACAAAAATACATTTAAAATATGTTTATATAGAAATACGTTGTAAAATATTTCAAATTATTAAATACATCGCAATTTATGAGTGAGGAAATACATTAAAATATGTTTATATAGAAATACGTTGTAAAATATTCCAATATAGAAATCCATCGCAGTTTATAGTATAAAAATACATTTAAAATATGTTTATATAGAAATACGTTGCAAAATATTCCCATAAAGACATACATCGCAATTTATGAATACAAAAATATATTTAAAATATGTTTATATAGAAATACGTTGTAAAATATTCCAATATAGAAATCCATCGGAGTTTATAGTGTAAAAATACATTTAAAATATGTTTATATAGATATACGTTGTAAAATATTCCAATATAGACATACATCGCAATTTATGAATACAAAAATACATTTAAAATATGTTTATATAGAAATACGTTGTAAAATATTCCAATATAGAAATACATCCAATTCATAAGTATAAAAATACATTTAAAATATGTTTATATAGAAATACGTTGTAAAATATTCCAATTATTAAATACATCGCAATTTATGAGTGAAGAAATACATTAAATATATGTTTATATAGAAATATGTTGTGAAATATTCCCAATATAGAAATACACCGCAATTTATAAGTACAAAAATACATTTAAAATATGTTGATATAGAAATACGTTGTAAAATATTCTAATATAGAAATTCATCGCAATTTATAAGTATAAAAATTAAATTAAAAATATGTTATAAAGAAATACGTTGTAAATATATTTAAAGATAGAAATACATCGGAAATTGTTTTCTTTTAAATACATCAAAAACTATGTTAATGTTGAAATACGTTGAAAATTATTTCAATTAAGAAATAGTTTGAAATTTTTTAAGAAAAAAAATTCATTTAAATGTATATTAATATACAAATGCGTTGATAAGTATTTTAATCGGAAAGTATTTAAAGTGTAAAATACATTAAAACATATGTTGATATCGAAATACCTTTAAAATTATTTTTATAAAGAAATATATATATATATATATATATATATATATATATATATATATATATATATATATACATACATATATATATAGTGAGAGAGAGAGTAAGAGAGAGAGGGAGAGAGAAAGAAAGAGAGAGAGAGACAGACAGACAGACAGACAGAAAGTGATTATGTGATTCCGTGTTACTTTATTTTATTTTATTCTGTTTATTACATTGAGCTCTCATACCCGGATTTCCTTCTGGAATTTATTTCACACTAATAAACGAACACATTATATATATATATATATATATATATATATATATATATATATATATATATATATATATATATATATAAATGATAATCTAAACTAATGAACAAATCATTATGATATTTTAATTATATAAATATATAAATATATATATATATATATATATATATATATATATAAATAAATGATAATCTCCTAAACTAATGAACAAATCATTATGATATTTTAATTATATATATATATAAATATATATATATATATATATATATATATATATATATATATGATAATCTCCTAAACTAATGAACAAATCATTATGATATTTTAATAATATATATATATATATATAAATATATATATATAAATATATATAATTATAATATAAAATGAAGTAATAAAATAAGGTGTCAATCAAATTTTATTAGAATTCAAAGTTCATGCAAAGTATCCTTAAGTTCTTAGCTCATGAGTTTTCAAAGATAATTCTTCTCTTCAGAGGACCATTACCGCAGTTATAACACTACAGGTAATAAAATTACGCTTTGAAAATATATAAAATTATATACACAAATACATAAAAATACATAACATCAAACATATCAATCCAAA
>OY744553.1:48456692-48489192 GCA_963556195.1 Sepiola atlantica | reverse complement strand
TTGCGAAACATTTTAATGAAGAATTACATTGCGAATTATTTGAAGTATAAAAACATTGAAAATTATAGCAATATAAAAACACATCTCAAATTATTTTAATGTAGAAATTCATTGCGAAACATTTTAATGAAGAATTACATTGCGAATTATTTGAAGTATAAAAAACATTGAAAATTATAGTAATATAAAAACAAGTCTCAAATTATTTTAATGTAGAAATTCATTGCGAAACATTTTAATGAAGAATTACATTGCGAATTATTTGAAGTATAAAAAACATTGAAATTATAGTAATATAAAAACACATCTCAAATTAGTTTAATGTAGAAATTCATTGCGAAACATTTTAATGAAGAATTACATTGCGAATTATTTGAAGTATAAAAAACATTGAAAATTATAGTAATATAAAAACAAGTCTCAAATTATTTTAATGTAGGAATTCATTGCGAAACATTTTAATGAAGAATTACATTGCGAATTATTTGAAGTATAAAAAACATTGAAAATTATAGTAATATAAAAACAAGTCTCAAATTATTTTAATGTAGAAATTCATTGCGAAACATTTTAATGAAGAATTACATTGCGAATTATTTGAAGTATAAAAAACATTGAAATTATAGTAATATTGAAACAAATCTCAAATTATTTTAATGTAGAAATTCATTGCGAAACATTTTAATGAAGAATTACATTGCGAATTATTTGAAGTATAAAAAACATTGAAAATTATAGTAATATAAAAACACATCTCAAATTAGTTTAATGTAGAAATTCATTGCGAAACATTTTAATGAAGAATTACATTGCGAATTATTTGAAGTATAAAAACATTGAAAATTATAGCAATATAAAAACACATCTCAAATTATTTTAATGTAGAAATTCATTGCGAAACATTTTAATGAAGAATTACATTGCGAATTATTTGAAGTATAAAAAACATTGAAAATTATAGTAATATAAAAACAAGTCTCAAATTATTTTAATGTAGAAATTCATTGCGAAACATTTTAATGAAGAATTACATTGCGAATTATTTGAAGTATAAAAAACATTGAAATTATAGTAATATAAAAACACATCTCAAATTAGTTTAATGTAGAAATTCATTGCGAAACATTTTAATGAAGAATTACATTGCGAATTATTTGAAGTATAAAAAACATTGAAATTATAGTAATATAAAAACACATCTCAAATTAGTTTAATGTAGAAATTCATTGCGAAACATTTTAATGAAGAATTACATTGCGAATTATTTGAAGTATAAAAAACATTGAAAATTATAGTAATATTGAAACACATCTCAAATTATTTTAATGTAGAAATTCATTGCGAAACATTTTAATGAAGAATTACATTGCGAATTATTTGAAGTATAAAAAACATTGAAAATTATAGTAATATAAAAACAAGTCTCAAATTATTTTAATGTAGAAATTCATTGCGAAACATTTTAATGAAGAATTACATTGCGAATTATTTGAAGTATAAAAAACATTGAAATTATAGTAATATAAAAACACATCTCAAATTAGTTTAATGTAGAAATTCATTGCGAAACATTTTAATGAAGAATTACATTGCGAATTATTTGAAGTATAAAAACATTGAAAATTATAGCAATATAAAAACACATCTCAAATTATTTTAATGTAGAAATTCATTGCGAAACATTTTAATGAAGAATTACATTGCGAATTATTTGAAGTATAAAAAACATTGAAAATTATAGTAATATAAAAACAAGTCTCAAATTATTTTAATGTAGAAATTCATTGCGAAACATTTTAATGAAGAATTACATTGCGAATTATTTGAAGTATAAAAAACATTGAAATTATAGTAATATAAAAACACATCTCAAATTAGTTTAATGTAGAAATTCATTGCGAAACATTTTAATGAAGAATTACATTGCGAATTATTTGAAGTATAAAAAACATTGAAATTATAGTAATATAAAAACACATCTCAAATTAGTTTAATGTAGAAATTCATTGCGAAACATTTTAATGAAGAATTACATTGCGAATTATTTGAAGTATAAAAACATTGAAAATTATAGCAATATAAAAACACATCTCAAATTATTTTAATGTAGAAATTCATTGCGAAACATTTTAATGAAGAATTACATTGCGAATTATTTGAAGTATAAAAAACATTGAAAATTATAGTAATATAAAAACAAGTCTCAAATTATTTTAATGTAGGAATTAATTGCGAAACATTTTAATGAAGAATTACATTGCGAATTATTTGAAGTATAAAAACATTGAAAATTATAGTAATATAAAAACACATCTCAAATTATTTTAATGTAGAAATTCATTGCGAAACATTTTAATGAAGAATTACATTGCGAATTATTTGAAGTATAAAAAACATTGAAAATTATAGTAATATAAAAACAAGTCTCAAATTATTTTAATGTAGGAATTAATTGCGAAACATTTTAATGAAGAATTACATTGCGAATTATTTGAAGTATAAAAACATTGAAAATTATAGTAATATAAAAACACATCTCAAATTATTTTAATGTAGAAATTCATTGCGAAACATTTTAATGAAGAATTACATTGCGAATTATTTGAAGTATAAAAAACATTGAAAATTATTTTAATGTAGAAATTCATTGCGAAACATTTTAATGAAGAATTACATTGCGAATTATTTGAAGTATAAAAACATTGAAAATTATAGTAATATAAAAACACATCTCAAATTAGTTTAATGTAGAAATTCATTGCGAAACATTTTAATGAAGAATTACATTGCGAATCATTTGAAGTATAAAACACATTGAAAATTATTTTAATGTAGAAATTCATTGCGAAACATTTTAATGGAGAATTACATTGCGAATTATTTGAAGTATAAAAACATTGAAAATTATAGTAATATAAAAACACATCTCAATTTATTTTAATGTAGAAATTCATTGCGAAACATTTTAATGGAGAATTACATTGCGAATTATTTGAAGTATAAAAACATTGAAAATTATTTTAATGTAGAAATTCATTGCGAAACATTTTAATGGAGAATTACATTGCGAATTATTTGAAGTATAAAAACATTGAAAATTATAGTAATATAAAAACACATCTCAATTTATTTTAATGTAGAAATTCATTGCGAAACATTTTAATGGAGAATTACATTGCGAATTATTTGAAGTATAAAAACATTGAAAATTATTTTAATGTAGAAATTCATTGCGAAACATTTTAATGGAGAATTACATTGCGAATTATTTGAAGTATAAAAACATTGAAAATTATAGTAATATAAAAACACATCTCAATTTATTTTAATGTAGAAATTCATTGCGAAACATTTTAATGGAGAATTACATTGCGAATTATTTGAAGTATAAAAACATTGAAAATTATTTTAATGTAGAAATTCATTGCGAAACATTTTAATGGAGAATTACATTGCGAATTATTTGAAGTATAAAAACATTGAAAATTATAGTAATATAAAAACACATCTCAATTTATTTTAATGTAGAAATTCATTGCGAAACATTTTAATGGAGAATTACATTGCGAATTATTTGAAGTATAAAAACATTGAAAATTATTTTAATGTAGAAATTCATTGCGAAACATTTTAATGAAGAATTACATTGCGAATTATTTGAAGTATAAAAAACATTGAAAATTATAGTAATATAAAAACACATCTCAATTTATTTTAATGTAGAAATTCATTGCGAAACATTTTAATGGAGAATTACATTGCGAATTATTTGAAGTATAAAAACATTGAAATTATAGTAATATAAATACAAGTCTCAAGTTATTTTAATGTAGGAATTCATTGCGAAACATTTTAATGAAGAATTACATTGCGAATTATTTGAAGTATAAAAAACATTGAAATTATAGTAATATAAAAACAAGTCTCAAATTATTTTAATGTAGAAATTCATTGCGAAACATTTTAATGAAGAATTACATTGCGAATTATTTGAAGTATAAAAACATTGAAAATTATAGTAATATAAAAACACATCTCAAATTATTTTAATGTAAAAATTCATTGCGAAACATTTTAATGGAGAATTACATTGCGAATTATTTGAAGTATAAAAACATTGAAAATTATAGTAATATAAAAACACATCTCAATTTATTTTAATGTAGAAATTCATTGCGAAACATTTTAATGGAGAATTACATTGCGAATTATTTGAAGTATAAAAACATTGAAATTATAGTAATATAAATACAAGTCTCAAGTTATTTTAATGTAGGAATTCATTGCGAAACATTTTAATGAAGAATTACATTGCGAATTATTTGAAGTATAAAAAACATTGAAATTATAGTAATATAAAAACAAGTCTCAAATTATTTTAATGTAGAAATTCATTGCGAAACATTTTAATGAAGAATTACATTGCGAATTATTTAAAGTATAAAAACATTGAAATTATAGTAATATAAAAACAAGTCTCAAGTTATTTTAATGTAGGAATTCATTGCGAAACATTTTAATGAAGAATTACATTGCGAAGTATTTGAAGTATAAAAACATTGAAAATTATAGTCATATAAAAACACATCTCAAATTATTTTAATGTAGAAATTCATTGCGAAACATTTTAATGAAGAATTACATTGCGAATTATTTGAAGTATAAAAAACATTGAAAATTATTTTAATGTAGAAATTCATTGCGAAACATTTTAATGAAGAAGTAAACTGCTATATTTAAAGTATAAAATACATAGAAAATTCAATTTATATAAACCAACAATTGCAAATTATTTTAATAGAAAAATACATTGCTAATTATTATATGAAGAATTTACATTGATAATTATTTTTAAAAATAAAATGTAATTCCAATTACATCAATATAATAAACAAATATAAAATTATTTTAATATAAAAACAAATTGCGGACCATTTGAAATATAATATATATATAATTATTGACAATTCTATTTGTATAAAATAAATTTCAAATTATTTTAACTGAGAAATACATTGAGAATTATTTAAAGTATAAAATGTATTGCAAATTATATCAATATAAAAACAAATTGCAAATTATTTTTATATAGAATACATTGCGTATTATTTGAAATATAATATATATATAATTATTGACAATTCTATTTGTATAAAATAAATTTCAAATTATTTTAATATAAAAATACATTGCGCATTATTTAAAGTATAAAATATATTGCAAATTATATTAATATAAAAACAAATTGCGAATTATTTTTTTAAATAAAATGCAATTCCAATTACATCAATATAAAAACAAATATCAAATTATTTTAATATAAAAATACATTGCGTATTATTTGAAATATATTATATATATAATTATTGACAATTCTATCTGTATAAAATAAATTTCAAATTATTTTAACAGAGAAATACATTGCGAATTATTTAAAGTATAATATATTGAAAATTATATTAATATAAAAACAAATTGCGAATTATTTTTATATAGAAATACATGGCGTATTATTTCAATAAAGATTCAAATGGCGAATTATTTTAAATATATAATATATTGAAAATTATATTTATATAAAATTAATGGCAAATTATTTTTAAAAGAAATACATTGCAAATCATTTCAATATAAAAACATATTGCAAAGTATTTCAAAATAAAAACATATTGCAAATTGTTTCAATATAAAAATATATTGCAAATTATTTCAATATAAAAACATATTGCAAATTATTTCAATATAAAATACCTTGTAAATAATTTTAAAGAGAATTACACTGCGAATTATTTGAAGTATAAAACACATTGAAAATTATAGTAATATAAAAACACATCTCAAATTAGTTAAATGTAGAAATTCATTGCGAAACATTTTAATGAAGAATTACATTGCGAATTATTTGAAGTATAAAAAACATTGAAATTATAGTAATATAAAAACACATCTCAAATTAGTTTAATGTAGAAATTCATTGCGAAACATTTTAATGAAGAATTACATTGCGAATTATTTGAAGTATAAAAACATTGAAATTATAGTAATATAAAAACACATCTCAAATTAGTTTAATGTAGAAATTCATTGCGAAACATTTTAATGAAGAATTACATTGCGAATTATTTGAAGTATAAAAACATTGAAATTATAGTAATATAAAAACACATCTCAAATTAGTTTAATGTAGAAATTCATTGCGAAACATTTTAATGAAGAATTACATTGCGAATTATTTGAAGTATAAAAATATGTTGGAAATTCGGTTCAGATAGAAATATGTTGAAAATTGTTTTAAATTGTTGGGTATTTTTTGGCAAATTATGTGGAAGTACCAAAATTAAATCATTATAGGGTTAGGGTTAGGGTTATGGTTAGGGTTAGAGTGTTAGGGTTATGGTGTAGTTATTTTTGATAATATAGATTACTTAAGTGCAAAAATATAAAAACACCAAAATTTAAAAACACAAAAATTTAATTTAAATTTTTAAAAATAAATAAATAAATAGCAGAAATAAAGATAGAAATAAAAATAAAAATAAAACACAAAATAAATAAATAAATAAAAAATGACATAAAATTGAGTAGACCTAATATGAACAATGAAGTAAATATCAATAAAGTCAAAATAATGATTAGATTACAATGTGACGTAATAGTAGTTATTCGTAATCTAAAGTCTGCTTAGTGTGTGTTCCTTGAAATGTTTGCAATTTAAACTCGTTTCTTGTCTGACGTTGAGTAATTTTTCCCTGTCTTTAAATCTTACAATTTCAAGTTTCTCACCTAGCCATGTTTTAGCTTTTCTTATTATTTATTTCTAAAAGATAGTGTGTGCATGTAATACCTATCCTTAACACCCCTTGACGTGCTTCCTATATAAAACTTATTTTCATCTGGATTTCCAGCAGTGTAGATTTTACACAATATATTACTGATGCGGTGACGCAATTTTTTGTAGGGGGACATTCATCCTGTCTCTTACAGTTACAATTGTTCGTGGTTTGATCACCTTCAATGTCATTAGTTGTATCATTCCTTATAAGTATTTCTTGTGTTTTTAATTATTTTTTCTATGTTATCTGTGCAACAATAACTTAGTTTTAATGTATTCTTATTAAATAGCGTATGCAGAGAGATAATTTATTTATATATATATATATATATATATATATATATATATATATATATATATATATATATATGTGTGTGTGTGTGTGTGTAATTAGGCAGCATTCCTTCTCTTATGCATGTTTGGTTAAACAGTAGCGACAGCTTCTGTTTGATTTATTTTTCGATTCGTCGCACGACCGATTTGGTATTGTCGTCCATGTTGTATAAAAAATCGCCATATGTTGTTGAAGTGGTATTGAAATGTTTTTCAAAAACGTCTTCTTAATAAATTCACCAATCTTTTATTTTGCATACTCATTCATCCGCCTGAAGATGACCGACGTCGGTCGAAAACGTTCTCGAAAATATGGCGATTTTTTATACAACATGGACGACAATACCAAATCGGTCGTGCGACGAATCGAAAAAACGAATCAAAAAATAAATAAACAGAAGCTGTCGCTACTGTTTAACCAAACATGCATATATATATATATATATATATATATATATATATATATATATATATATATATATATATATATATATATATATATATATATATATATACATATATATATATATATATATATACATATATATATATATATATATATATATATATATATATATATTGTTATTAGTCTCATTATTCTTTATATATTCACGCAAACAATTTCGAGCAAATATAATTCTATTTTTGTAAAAGCGAGATTTAATTTTCACTTGTGATTTACGTTGAATTGTGCTCGGGTCTTCGGCGAATATCAATGTTGCTAAAAGCAATCTAGTCCTTCTGTCCTTGGCTTGTAGTGTGGATTGGCTTCAATGAATGAATCACAAAAGAAGTTAGTTTGAAATGTTTGCAGTTTAAACACGTTTCGTGTCTAACGTTGAGTAATTTTTCCCTGTCTTTAAATTTTACAATTTCAAGTTTCTCACCTAGGCATAAGAAACAGGGTGAGGTGAGTGATCTACATGTTTTAGCTTTTCTTATCATGCTCAATCTAATTATTGGGGTTTTTTCTCATCTATTAATTTCCAGAAATATCGGGACAACAAAGTGTTACTGTATTTTTTATTTCTACAAGATAATTTGTAGATGT
The DNA here is from genome assembly GCA_963556195.1 of Sepiola atlantica. Classification (NCBI taxonomy): domain Eukaryota; kingdom Metazoa; phylum Mollusca; class Cephalopoda; order Sepiida; family Sepiolidae; genus Sepiola; species Sepiola atlantica. Next base: position 48,480,976 of record OY744553.1, on the reverse strand, counting down.
AATACCTAACCTTAAAACTCCTTGACGTCCTTCCTATATAAAGCTTCTTTTTATCTTGATTTCCAACGATGTTGATTTTAACGCAATATATGTTAATGTAGAAATGCGTTGCAAATTATTTAAATTATAAAAATGTTTTTCAAATTATTTAAATTATAAAAATACGTTGAACATTATGCAAATATTGAAATACGTTGCAAATTATATTAATATAAAAATGTTTTGCAAATTATTTAAATTATAAAAATACGTTGAACATTATGCAAATATTGAAATACGTAGCTAATTATTTTAATATAAAAATGTTTTGCAAATAATGTTATTAGAACAATTCTTTTGCAAATTATTTCAAATAAAACAATAGATTGCAAATTATGTTAATATAAAAATATGTTGCAAATTATTTAAATTATAAAATTATGTTAAAAATTATGTAAATATCGCAATACGTTTCAAAGGATTTAAATTATAAAAATTATGTTAATATCGAAATTTACTACAAATTATTTAAATTATAAAAATGATGTTAATATCGAAATACGATACAAATTATTTAAATTATAAAAAAGATGTTAATATTGAAATTTTGCTGCAAAATATTTAACTTCTAAAAATAAATTATTAATTATGCTAATATCTAAATACGCTGCAAATTATTTTAATAAAAAAATACAGTGCATATTAAGTTAATACAAAAATGCGTTTAAAATTACTTGAATTAATACGAATAGAGTGTGTTAATATCGAAAAACGTTGCAAATTATTTAAATAAGAAAATATATTACAAATTATGTTCATATCAAAACACGTTGCAAATTATTTAAATGATAAAAATACATTAAAAAGTATGTTCATATCAAAACACGTTTCAAATTATTTAAATGATAAAAATACATTAAAAAGTATGTTCATATCAAAATACGTTGCAAATTATTTAAATGATAAAAATGCATTAAAAAGTATGTTCATATAAAAACACGTTTCAGATTATTTAAATGATAAAAATACATTAAAAAGTATGTTCATATCAAAATACGTTGCAAATTATTTAAATGATAAAAATACATTAAAAAGTATGTTCATATCAAAACACGTTGCAAATTATTTAAATGATATAAATACATTAAAAAGTATGTTCATATCAAAATACGTTGCAAATTATTTAAATGATAAAAATGCATTAAAAAGTATGTTCATATCAAAATACGTTGCAAATTATTTAAATGATAAAAATACATTAAAAAGTATGTTCATATCAAAACACGTTGCAAATTATTTAAATGATAAAAATACATTAAAAAGTATGTTCATATCAAAACACGTTGCAAATTATGTAACTTCTAAAAATAAATTATTAATTATGCTAATATCTAGATACGCTGCAAATTATTTTAATAATAAAAATACAGTGCATATTAAGTTAATACTAAAATGCGTTTAAAATTACTTGAATTAATACGAATAGAGTGTAAATTATGTTAATATAAAAATATGTTGTAAGTTATTTAAGTATGAAAATTTATTGCATATTATGTTAATATTGAAATATGTTGCAAGTTATTTAAATAATAAAAAATATATTAAAAATTATGTTAATATCAAAATACGGTACAAATTATTTAAATGATTAAAATGCATTGCAAATTATTTAAATATCGAAATACGTTGAAAATTATTTAAATTATCATAATATATTACAAATTATGTAAATATAGAATTATGTTGCAAATTATTTAAATAATAAAAATAAATTGCAAATTATTTAAATATATAAATACGTTGAAAATTATTTACTTATTAAAATAAATTTAAAATCATGTTAATATCAGATATATTTTGGTTATAAAAATATATTGCAAATTATGTTCATATTGGAATACCGTGTTAATTATTTAAAGTACATAAATATATTACAAATTGGGTAATTATCGAAATACACTGCAACTTATTATACTTATAAAAATAAAATACAAATTGTTTGATACTAAATACGTTGCAAATTATTTAAAGTATAAAAATATATCGCGCATTATGTTAATATTGAAATGTGTTGCAAGTTATTTAAAAAATATAAATATATTAAAAATTATGTTAATATCGAAATACGTTGCAAATTATTTCAATTATAAAAATACATTGCAAATTATGAAAATATCGAAATACGTTGAAAATTATTTTAATTATAAAAATATTTGTTGATATTTAAATACGTTACAAATTATTTAAATGATAAAAATACATTGCAAAGTATTTAAATATCGAAATACGTTGAAAATTATTTAAATTATCATAATTTATTACAATGTATGTAAGTATAACAATGTGCTGCAAATTATTTAATTATTAAAATAAATTAAAAATTATGTAAATATCGAATATTTAAATCATCAAAATAGATTGCAAATTATGGTACGTTGCAAAGTATGGTCATATCGAAATACAGTGTCAACTATTTAAAATACATAAATATATTATAAATTAGATAACTATCGAAATACGATGCAAATTATTTAAATTATAAAAATAAATTACTATTTTTTATACTAAATACGTTGCAAATTATTTAAAGTCTAAAAATACAAATCGTGTAAATATAAGAATACGTTGATAATAATTTAAATTATAAAAACACGTTGCAAATTATTTAAAGTCTAAAAATATATTACAAATCGTGTAAATATAAGAATACGTTTGTAATAATTTAAATTATAAAACAATATAAAAACACGTTGCAAATTATTTAAAGTCTAAAAATATATTACAAATCGTGTAAATATAAGAATACGTTTGTAATAATTTAAATTATAAAACAATATAAAAACACGTTGCAAATTATTTAAAGTCTAAAAATATATTACAAATCGTGTAAATATAAGAATACGTTTGTAATAATTTAAATTATAAAACAATATAAAAACACGTTGCAAATTATTTAAAGTCTAAAAATATATTACAAATCGTGTAAATATAAGAATACGTTTGTAATAATTTAAATTATAAAACAATATAAAAACACGTTGCAAATTATTTAAAGTCTAAAAATATATTACAAATCGTGTAAATATAAGAATACGTTTGTAATAATTTAAATTATAAAACAATATAAAAACACGTTGCAAATTATTTAAAGTCTAAAAATATATTACAAATCGTGTAAATATAAGAATACGTTTGTAATAATTTAAATTATAAAACAATATAAAAACACGTTGCAAATTATTTAAAGTCTAAAAATATATTACAAATCGTGTAAATATAAGAATACGTTTGTAATAATTTAAATTATAAAACAATATAAAAACACGTTGCAAATTATTTAAAGTCTAAAAATATATTACAAATCGTGTAAATATAAGAATACGTTTGTAATAATTTAAATTATAAAACAATATAAAAACACGTTGCAAATTATTTAAAGTCTAAAAATATATTACAAATCGTGTAAATATAAGAATACGTTTGTAATAATTTAAATTTTAAAACAATATAAAAACACGTTGCAAATTATTTAAAGTCTAAAAATATATTACAAATCGTGTAAATATAAGAATACGTTTGTAATAATTTAAATTATAAAACAATATAAAAACACGTTGCAAATTATTTAAAGTCTAAAAATATATTACAAATCGTGTAAATATAAGAATACGTTTGTAATAATTTAAATTATAAAACAATATAAAAACACGTTGCAAATTATTTAAAGTCTAAAAATATATTACAAATCGTGTAAATATAAGAATACGTTTGTAATAATTTAAATTATAAAACAATATAAAAACACGTTGCAAATTATTTAAAGTCTAAAAATATATTACAAATCGTGTAAATATAAGAATACGTTTGTAATAATTTAAATTATAAAACAATATAAAAACACGTTGCAAATTATTTAAAGTCTAAAAATATATTACAAATCGTGTAAATATAAGAATACGTTTGTAATAATTTAAATTATAAAACAATATAAAAACACGTTGCAAATTATTTAAAGTCTAAAAATATATTACAAATCGTGTAAATATAAGAATACGTTGGTAATAATTTAAATTATAAAACAATATCAAAACACGTTGCAAATTATTTAAATGATAAACATACTTAAGTTATTATGTTAATACGAAATACGTTTCAATTTATTTAAATTATAAAAATACATTAAAAAGTATGTCCATATCGAAAAACGTTGTAAATTATTTAAATACTAAAAATATATTACAAATTATGTTCATATCGAAATACGTTGCAAATTATTTTATTATCGAAATAACTGGTGATAATTTAAATTATGAAAATATATTAAAAAAAGAGTTAATATGAAACTGCATGGCATCTTATGTAAGTAGTGAAATACGTTACCAATTATTTTAATTATAAAATATTATTACAAATTATGTTCATATCGAAATACGTTGCAAATTATTTTATTATCAAAATAACTGGTGATAATTTAAATTATGAAAATATATTCAAAAAAGAGTTAATATGAAACTGCATGGCATCTTATGTAAGTAGTGAAATACGTTGCCAATTATTTTAATTATAAAATATTATTACAAATTATGTTCATATCGAAATGTGTTAGAAATTATTTAAATTATAAAATTATAAAATACATTACAAATTGAGTTCATATAGAAACACGTTGCAATTTTTTTAAATAATAAAAATCAATAAGTAACTATGTTAATATCTAAATACGCTTAAAATAATTTAAATTATAACAAAAATATTACCAATTATGTTGCAAATTATTTATCTATGAAAATATATTGTTCAAATTATGTTCATATCGAAATACGTTGCAAATTATTCAAAGTATAATTATATATTGCGAATTATGTTCATAAAGAAACACGTTGCAAATTATTCAAAGTATAATAATACATTACGAATTATGTTCATATCGAAATACGTTGAAAATTATTCAAAGTATAATGCTATATTGCAAATTATGTTCATATCGAAATACGTTGCAATTTATTCAAAGTATAAAAAATATATCGCGAATTATGTTCATATCGAAATACGTTGAAAATTATTCAAAATATAATAATATATTACGAATTATGTTCATATCGAAATACGTTGAAAATTATTCAAAATATAATAATATATTGCGAATTATGTTCATATCGAAATACGTTGAATATTATTCAAACTATAATAATATATTGGAATTATGTTCATATCGAAATACGTTACAAATTATTCAAAGTATAAATAATATATTGCGAATTATGGTCATATCGAATTACGTTGAAAATTATTCAAAATATAATAATATATTGCGAATTATGTTCATATCGAAATACGTTGAAAATTATTCAAAATATAATAATATATTACGAATTATGTTCATATCGAAACACGTTACAAATTATTCAAAGTATAAATAATATATTGCAAATTATCTTCATATGGAAATACGTTGCAAATTATTCAAAGTATAATAATATATTGCGAATTATGGTCATATCGAATTACGTTACAAATTATTTAAGCATGAAAATATATTTCAAATTATCTTAATGTTGAAACAATTTGAAAATGAATTGCACCAATATTTTATATGTCCATCAACGTTTCGTCTTCATTCTTGAGTCTAAGATTAAAGACGAAATGTCGATGAACACACACATACACACACACATATATATATATATATATATATATATATATATATATATATATATATATATATATATATATATATATATATATATATATATATATATATATATATATATATGATAAAGAATGTAAATAGTGTTCCGACGTAATGGAAATTGAAAAAAGGAAAACAAAAAAAGTTTATTTACGTTTCGTCTTTATTTCAAGACTTCCTCATGATGATTGTCTGAAGAAAAAAAAAACACAAGTACCAGATGTTTTAAACTTGTGTGTTGTTTTCTTCGGGCAATCATCTTGAGGAAGTCTTGAAATAAAGACGAAACGTCGATGAATACATAAATAATATTTTAGCCGATTTTTATGAAATTTAAATAATATGTGTACAATTATCTGGGGAAGACAATGGAAGTGGTCCTGAATCTCTAAATGCCCTCCTAAGGGAGCTATGGGCGGGGCGAACCTCTTTTAAAACATCGAATATATCGTATTTTAATGAAATTTATATCATGTGTATAACATTTTTACGGGGGAAGACAATGGAAGTGGTCCAAAATATCTACGTTACTCTCTATGTACCGAATATCTACATGCCCTCACCTCTAAGTGACCCATGGGGACAGAACCCCCTTAAAACTTCAAATATGTATATCTGATTTTAATGAAATTTAAATCGCATGTATAAGACCCTAATTCAGAGAGTTTTCCATAATTTGAGCTTCTTCCAAGTATTTTTAAGGGAGATATGGGAGGGGGCACTCAATGGGTATTACTCAATGTATGTGTGTGTGATGTATGTGTGTTACCTATAGAAAGAAAGGTTAAAGAATCTACATAAAATCTAACAGTGTATTCTTATGCAAAATTTACCGGGGAAGACAATGGAAGTGTTCCCGGATCTTTAAGCGAACTTCTAGGGGGCTATGAGTGCATAACCCCCGTTACTAACTTCAAATATATTCTATTTTTATGAAATTTATATAATTATGTGTAATATTCTCCGGGGAAGACAGTAGAAGTGGTTCCGAATCTCGACATTACCATTTATCTGTTGAATATCTAACCCTAACCCTAACCCTAACCCGATGGGTACAGAACCCCCTTAAAACTTCAAATACGTATATCAGATTTTTATGAAATGTAAATCATTTATATAAGACACTAATTCAAAATATTAGTTTCTTCTGACTATACGTTGCGAGGCTGCCGAAAGTAAGCCCAAGTTAGTCACTTTCTGCTCTCCTTATTAAGCGACGAAATGAGAGAGAAGTAAAAAAAAAAAAAGAAAGAAAGTAATATGGTTGTATGATTCTAGTGAAGAAAAACACTAGTAGTCTTCTTCATTCAATCCCGAGCAACGTCGGATCACCCTACTAGTGAATAAATAAATAAGGTTATAGACGTTACTTGTTATTATTTCCCACGTTATCTGGGAGCTATTCCGAAAAAGAAACATCAACGTTTTAATATATATATATTTGCTCTAATGGAAATCGCTCCAGACAAGGCATGAAGCCACTTGATGTAAGGAGCTAAAAAAAAAAGAAGACTACTTCAAGGTCAAAATAAGCCAGCGATAAGTGTTAGGTGGATAGAAACATCGCTCATGGAATGTGAGGACTGAATGACAAAATAAGAGGCCGCCGAAAGTAAACCCAACGTCCACTTTCTACTCTTTATTAAAAAATAAAAATAGCAAACGATAAATTCCGACCCAGAAAACAGCAATTCTTCCCCCTTTGTCAGAAACATCGCTCATTGAATGTGAGGACTAAAGGACAAAATAAAGAAAGCGAGAGTTACGAGGCTGCCGAAAGTAAACCCAAGTTAGTCACTTTCTACTCTCCTTTGTTATTTTCATGACACGGACAAAGCTGTGTAGCTTTTGTTGCGGTCAATCTGATAGGGGAAATCTCACTTTACTTTATATATAATATTTCATGGTTTTAAGTCCAATACTTCTAAACTATAAGGCAATTACAAACCGGACTACGTTAATTTGACGAACTTCAGGCTTTCACGGCGCGAGAAAATTAAATAGAAATTTATTTATTTATTTATTCATTCATTCAAATTTCGGCATCATATCTTTCAGACATCTTTAAGTGACTTTGACCATTTTAAGTGTTATTTTTTGTTTTTTTAATGCTGGTCTTTGTTGATTTGCTTCTGTCCGGCGCAAGTGTAAGTTCCGCGCAGGCGCAAATATAAACTTCCGGTATGAAAAAAAAACATGGTGGCACATTGTTATTTAAGCGCGGCTTCTTTCAACGCTTTATTTAAAAAAGAAGAAGCACTCACAAGTGCGCCACTTATAAGTGTCTGCTGTTAAGGGCGGCGGATTTATTAAAGGATCCGGGGGTTGAGGGACCGGAAGTGAATTACAGAAGCTTTCTAAAGACCTCCTTATTTTTTTTATAACCCTACTTAAAATGTTGTCAGAAAAATGATATAGTGTCGTTTTTAACAGTAAAAACATACAACAAACCAACAATCGATAATTTTTTTTTTGTTTTATTATATTTTTTTTAAAGAGCTGGATTAAAAAAAAATAGTTCGGGGTCACGCGTCAAATACATCGGCCAAAATAGTGCCATGCCTGATTCTATTTATCTTCCTCTCACAAGGTAAGATGTGACACAAGGTCGGGAAAGTGGGAAAGAACCAGCGCTCGAGAATTTGAGCACTCTGGCCATTTAAAAATTGCCTGGGCAGCCCCGTCAGCATTCCCCGGTAGGGGCGCCTCAGGCGATTAGCAATAAACTAACCCCTTCTCAAAGGTTGAGAAGGCAAAGCCTGAGAGGGTGCACCTCCTAGAACTGCACAGGACAGACAACCCTTAATAGACCGGCGTAAATCCAGACCCGAAGGCCCGGACAATACCGGTTTATTGGGCGAGGTAAAAAACCCTAGCACCCTTCTCGAGAGTCTAACGTTCAAACTCCTCGGTCTAGCATTGTAACGAATACATAGTAGATACTGCCAAGTCTCCTGCAAAGAACGTGGGCTCCCTCTACTGGGCTAGTAAACTAAGCAAAATCACACCCCTTCACTGTATATATCCCCTCAGATGGCCGAAAGGTTTCTACTCTAACAGCTTTTTTTACTCGGGCCGCTTGCCTTTGGAATTCCCTACCTGCTTCTTGTTTCCCTGACTGTACCAACATACTGAAATATAAATGTAATGTAAACAAACATCTTGCTGCACAAATCCCCACTTAGGATGGTCCCTATAAATCCGGCGCTTAATCACAACACCCTCCCCCCTTTACGTCTCAATAAATAAATAAAAAATTATTTATTTGCTATTCTTATTCGGCGTTGCTCGGGGACCCTTTTTACTTTCATCTTTGTTTCACTTTTTGCGGCAAAGTCAGCAGCAAACGATGTTCGGTCAGATTTAGTTCCTGATATAAAAGACTTCCTGTTTTGGAGTCGCTTACTCTTCTGGTTTGCCAGGTTTTGTACTAATGTTTATTTATTAATTTATTTATTAAATTACAGAATAGTTAACAAAAAATTAATAAAATAAAATTTTAAAAAAATTTAATAAAATCAAATTAAAAAAGTTAATTAAATCAAATAATAAAAAAATTAATAAAATCAAATAATAAAAAATATTCATAAAATCAAATAATAAAAAATATTCATAAAATCAAATTAAAAAAAAATTAATAAAATCAAATTAAAAAAAAAATAATAAAATCAAATAATAAAAAATATTCATAAAATCAAATTTAAAAAAAGTTAATAAAATCAAATAATAAAAAAAAGTTAATAAAATCAAATTAAAAAAATTAATAAAATAAAAATTAAAAAACGGCAAACCACACGAGTAGCCGACTCAAAGTCAGCAGCAAACGGTGTTCGGTCAGATTTAGTTCCTGATATTAAAGACTTCCTGTTTTGGAATCGCTCACTCTTCTGGTTTGCCAGGTTTTGTACTAATGTTTATTTATTAATTGATTTATTAAATTGTTAGGTGAAAGTACAGAATAGTTAACAAAAAGTCACCCCTTCTCCCCATGTAAAGAATAGCTTTCTAAATAATCTTCTGCAGTTTACGGACCGTGCTGAAATAATCACGTTATTATTTAGAAAGCCATTATTAACATATGGAGGGGGCTTTGTTAACTATTCTGTACTTTCACCTAACAATTTAATAACTGAATTAATAAATTTGGGAAACTGAAACTCACGCCGGGAGTTATATTATCCGATGAAGTTTAATATCAGGAACTAAATCTGACCGAACACCGTTTGCTGATTACTTGCAAAAATATACCAATCTTAAGGGGAGTGAGGGCTTACCTATAATGTACTCTTCTGTCCAACTCACACATTCAATATACGGGGCCTGTCTAAAAAGTATCCGACCTTAGGCCAGAAAAAATATTACAAATACGTGACGGGATTGGCCCCTTGTACTTGCACACACTTAGCCCACCGATCCATCCACTGCCGGAAACGCTTCTGAAAGTCTTCTTTTGGAATGGAGCTCATCTCCATTGGTAGCCTCACTTCTTAATATATATATATATATATATATATATATATATATATATATATATATATATATATATATATATAGAGAGAGAGAGAGAGAGAGAGAGAGAGATTTTAATAAATTTATTTAATTTAAAAAATCTATATATACAAAAATTGATGTCACGTCCGATTAAGGGCGAATTAAAATGCGGTCCTCTGCATATTCTTAAAATAAACAAACCGTTCAGGGTAGCGACAGATAATAATAACGCACCGGTAAACACCGGTTGACTATCTCCAAAAACAATAACAAAAAATAAGCGTATATATATATATATATATATATATATATATATATATATATATATATATATAAAGTCTGGTTCATTTTATATTCCAATAACCATGTTTTTATTTTTTCTGTGAGATGTATTTCTTACGGTCCGTTTCATTTGCCGCGAGCCAAACCATATTTTTATGTCAATTTCGTCTCTGCAACACTACAAAATCAACAGAAAAATCCACAAAGAGTTAAAAGTTCTGGGATTATATATATATATATATATATATATATATATATATATATATATATATATATATATATATATATATATATATATATATTACGTACGTAAAAGTAATCCATGGACACGTGTTTCTGGCTATCAGCCGTCATCAGCATGGCTAAGTTAGACTCAGATCGAACACGTGTCCATTGATTAGTATGTAAACTTTATATATATAAATGAACCTGGTTTATATATACTCTGTTGTTACTGATTGACAATCATCGAGCTGAATCTTTTAAGGAGACTGTAAAGTAAAAAGGACACTGATAGTATATGCTGATACATATATTGTCATAATTAATATATATATATATATATATATATATATATATATATATATATATATATATATATATAATTACCATGTGCACAAAATGTAAGGTAACTTTTGCACGCGTTTCTAATAAACCGTCACATCTCTATTGCATTTTTGTTATTTCGTATTTGGTTGACAAAGGTGATAGGGATAGCTGAAAATGTCCAATTCTCAATGAAAAAGTCAAAAAAGAAAAAGAACTATATATTTAACATATATATATATATATATATATCTTTTTTAAAATGTCTACAAATACAAGACGTATTTTATTTTTTTAAGCGTCACTTACGTTAATCTTACATTAATGTTTTCGTTATATATATATATATATATAAATTATGTCAGCTTGATTTTAAAAGTTGGACCTAAATAGCATTTAAGTTGGAAAATCAAACTTTGATTCTGACTAGCGATTCAATTGGTTATTGTTGTACCATGTTATTTGCAATAAACTAATGTTCTTCGCTGCGATTCCTTTCAATATTTAGTCCGTTTCGGCAGTTTGGTAATATGGAGACATTTCTAAATAATAATCTAAAAAGAATAATAAGCTAAGGGAAATAACTCTTATTTTCTTAGTAAGGGTTAGTGTTCCTTATTTTCTTTTATTTGTAGACATATTTACAAATCAAAGATGTATATATATATATATATATATATATATATATATTATTATTATTATTATTATTATTAGACTAAAGCTGAGTCAATCAACGTTTATTTCTCTAAAGCATTTCTTCTATATACTTTGATCACACAGAATATATGTTAAAATGTTCTTAAGTTTTTGGATTGAGTTATGTTTAAAAAAACACACGCATATTTTAATTGTTCTAATTGACCGTAATTTGCAATTAACTCTCCAAGTGACTAATCTCTTACTAAGTTTTTGTTCTATCAGTTCTACTGTAAGTTGTTTATTGGATACTCTTATTTTATGCAGTATCTATCACTCTTACTACTGTCTCTCTCTCTCTCTTTCTCTATCTCTCTCTGTTTATTAAAAGTCGAAGATAATAAAGAAAAGAAAGAATAAAACAACTGCACCTTGAGACTAAGAGAGAGGGGGGATTGTGTGTGTGTGTGTGCATGTATGTGTGCGTATGTATGTGTGTGTATGGGTGTGTATGTGTGTGTGTATGTATGTGTGTGGGTCTATGTATGTATATGTGGGTGTGTGGGTGTGTGCGCGCGTGTGTGTATGTATGTGTGTGAGGGTGTGTGCGTTATGTGGGTGTGCGTTCGAGCGCGGGCGTGTGTGTGTGTATGTGTGCGCGTACGTGTGTGTGTGGGGGTGGGGGGGTATGTGTGTGTATGCATGTGTGTGTATGCGTGTGCGTGTGTGTATGTGCGTGTGTGTGTATGTATGTGGGTATGTGTGTGCGTGTGTGTATGTGCGGGGGTGTGTATGTATGTGTGTGTGTATATGTCTGTATGTGTGTGTGTGTGTGCGTGTGTGTGCGCGCGCTGACCGAAGAATCCGGTTTCTGCCGAGATACGACGGGTGTCGGTCTGTCCATTCTTCTGCAGCTGCGTCGGTGAGGTGGGAGTGGGGTACAAACGATTCAACCGATATCCAACGACCCCCCCCACCACCACCACCACCTCCGGCCCTTGTGTGCGAGTGGGGGCGGGTGAGGGGGGGGAGGGTAAAGGGGGTGATGTGCGGTTAGCAGGTGATGGGCTCCGAGGCGACAACGACAGTGCCGGTCGCGTACAATCCGAGGAAAGAGGGAAATAAAACAATTTAATCAGTGTTTCAAAAGGACAAACTAGTCGGGCTGAGGATTGGGGGGGGGGGGGGTCAGGGAGGGGGTCAGGTATTAATTGGTGGGAAAGAAAGGGGGAAAGATGGAAAGGGGGAAAGATAGAAAGGTGGGGATTGAAGATACAGAAAGAAGAGAAATAAAGAAGGATAAAAATAAAGAAAGAAAAACAGAATGTCGAAGTGAACATTAAGAGAAGAAAGAAAAGAAAAAAAGAAAGAAAGAATAATCTAAATTCTCCAGGAAAGAAAAAGAAAGAAAATGTAAAAATTGGAAGGAATGAAACTGAAAGAAAAAAAGAAAAAAAGAAAGAAAGAAATTCTCCAGGAAAGAAAAAGAAAGAAAATGTAAAAATGGGAAGGAATGAAACTGAAAGAAAAAAAGAAAAAAAGAAAGAAAAGAAAGAAAGAAATTCTCCAGGAAAGAAAAAGAAAGAAAATGTAAAAATGGGAAGGAATGAAACTGAAAGAAAAAAAGAAAAAAAGAAAGAAAGAAATTCTCCAGGAAAGAAAAAGAAAGAAAATGTAAAAATGGGAAGGAATGAAACTGAAAGAAAAAAAGAAAAAAAGAAAGAAGAGAAAGAAAGAAATTCTCCAGGAAAGAAAAAGAAAGAAAATGTAAAAATGGGAAGGAATGAAACTGAAAGAAAAAAAGAAAAAAAGAAAGAAAAGAAAGAAAGAAATTCTCCAGGAAAGAAAAAGAAAGAAAATGTAAAAATGGGAAGGAATGAAACTGAAAGAAAAACAGAAAAAAAGAAAGAAGAGAAAGAAAGAAATTCTCCAGGAAAGAAAAAGAAAGAAAATGTAAAAATGGGAAGGAATGAAACTGAAAGAAAAAAGAAAAAAAGAAAGAAAGAAATTCTCCAGGAAAGAAAAAGAAAGAAAATGTAAAAATGGGAAGGAATGAAACTGAAAGAAAAAAAGAAAAAAAGAAAGAAAGAAATTCTCCAGGAAAGAAAAAGAAAGAAAATGTAAAAATGGGAAAGAAATGAAACTGAAAGAAAAACAGAAAAAAAGAAAGAAGAGAAAGAAAGAAATTCTCCAGGAAAGACAAAAAAATTGTTTTTTTTTTAAGGGAAGGAAGAAAACTGAAATAAGAAAATTAATAATAACGGAGAAAAAAAAAGAACGAAAAACAATTAAGAAAAATGTAAAGGGAAGAAAAAATGACGCAATTCTCTACCTAACCTTAACCCTAACTTTAAACCCTAACCATAACCTAACCCTAACTCCTGATACAATCCTCTACCTAACCCTAACCCTAACCCTAACTTTAAACCCTAACCATAACCTAACCCTAACTCCTGATACAATCCTCTACCTAATCCTAACCCTAACTTTAAACCCTAACCATAACCTTACCCTAACTCCTGATACAATCCTCTACCTAACCCTAACCCTAACCCTTAAACCCTAACCCTTAGACCCTAACCCTAACCCTAAGTCCTGACGCAACCCTCTACCTGTATAAGAGTCAAATACGTCCTAATATGGGGAGGTACTGACGTCGCGCGGAGAACATTTTAGCCTTGATAGAGTACAATTATTAAGAAGAGATGACCCGATGTTCTTCCGTAAAAATAATTGTCCTTGTCAGTTAAATACTCTCTCTATCTCTTCTATATTTATTTATTTATTCATTCATTCATTTATTTATTTATTATCCGGGATTAAACAATATAATATAAGGCAACTAACTTGACCGTGTGAAAATTCCACGGCGTCTCCTTCATCAATCTTTGCAATTAACCGTTAATAATAATATTCCTTTTAAATGTTTTCGTGGTGAACAATATTTTTTTTAAAATGACTCTTTCTTCATTTGTAAAAAAATAATTGTCCTTGTCGGCTAGATATTCTTTGAATAAACAAAAAACGGTACTTCTATCGATCCTGACCCAATTTCCGTGAGCTTCGCGCCGGAAGTGTTCGGCCATGCTACGTAAACGCCCGAGAGATAACGAGCCGAATGGTGGAGAGATACCGATCGATTAGTCAATCAGCGATCAGCACCCCCCCCCCTCCAAAAAACAAAAAAAAACTAGTCGTTAAAAAACAAGGTTAGGGTTAGGCTGTTTTTTACCGACTGCAGCCTCTTAACCTCTTAACTGTTTTCGTTTTCCGGAGATACGAATAAACATGTGAACCTTACAAAGGGTGTCGTTGTTTGTTGAAAGCTTCATTTTCAATTTGACAAACGTATACGGTCATAATCCAGATTAATATACAACGTGTATCGAATTCAGTTGTAATGTCCCCTATATCTTCTTTCTCACAGTTGCCAGTTTTTCTCTATTCTCCCGTTATTTTCGTGGTAGGTGCTCGACTGAGCTCCAATCTATAGTTCCCTCCTGTAAATGATTCACAACAAAAACTCGTCTAGCTACAACCACTGTAAATAACTTTCTTTTCTTCCTCTGTATCTTAGACTAAATATAACTTCCATGATTAAAGTTTCTTTCCAAGAACTACACGTCCATGGAACACCATATCAAGGGGCTGATTCCCAGCTGACTACAACATGGTCGTTTTTAAGTTCAATGTGAACAAATTCTGCCAAGTTTCAAATTCAACCATCGTTACCAATCATCAAGGTGTTGTCTCAGCATCCCCCGGGCAAACTCTTTAACCCTTATCCTCGAGTGGCTTTTGGGCCTTGATAAACGGTGACTCATAACTTAAGATGGTGAGAAAATACGTGAAATAAGGGAAGTTGATGGAAGAAAAAAATTAATAGCGAACCAAAATTTTAAAATGAAAAAAAATGACTAAAAAATAATTAATAAAGTAAAGAAAAGAGAAATAAATGGAAAGAAAGAAAGAAAGAAAGAAAGAAAGAAAACCACCGTTAGAAAAATAAAGAAGAAAAAAGGAAAGAAAGAAAAGAAACGGAAAGAAAAAAAGAAAAGAAAGAAAAAAAAGACAAAAAAATGAAAAGAGAGAAGGAAAGAATGAAAGAATGAATGAATGAAAAATGAAAGAAAAATCGTAAAAATAAAGAAAAGAAACAAAAAAGAAAAGAGAAAAAAGAAAGAGAGAGAGAAATAAATGGAAGGAAAGAAAGAAAGAAAGAAAGAAAGAAAACCACCGTTAGAAAAATAAAGAAGAAAAAGGAAAGAAAGAAAAGAAACGGAAAGAAAAAAAGAAAAGAAAGAAAAAAAAGACAAAAAAATGAAAAGAGAGAAGGAAAGAAAGAAAGAATGAATGAATGAAAAAAAAAAGAAAAATCGTAAAAATAAAGAAAAGAAACAAAAAAGAAAAGAGAAAAAAGAAAGAGAGAGAAATAAATGGAAGGAAAGAAAGAAAGAAAGAAAGAAAGAAAGAAAACCACCGTTAGAAAAATAAAGAAGAAGAAAAAGGAAAGAAAGAAAAGAAACGGAAAGAAAAAAGAAAAGAAAGAAAAAAAAGGACAAAAAAATGAAAGGAGAGACAGAAAGAAAGAAAGAATGAATGAATGAAAAAAAGAAAGAAAAATCGTAAAAATAAAGAAAAGAAACAAAAAAGAAAAGAGAAAAAAGAAAGAGAGAGAAAAAGAAAAAAGAATGAAGGAAAAGAAAAAAGAAGAAAAACAGTAAAAATAAAGAAAAGAAACAAAAAAAGAGAGAGAAAGAAAGAACGAAAAAAAAAGAAAGCCACCGTTATAATTTCGTATCGCACTGAAGAAAGAAAAGAAGAAAAGAAAGAAATGCGGAAAAAGAAAAGAAAGAAAAAAAAAGAGAGAAAACAGAAAGAAAGAAAAAAGGAAAAAAAAGAAAAAAAGAAAAAAAAGAGAGAAAACAGAAAGAAAAAATGAAAAAGGAAAAAAAGAAAGAAAAAAGAGAGAAAACAGAAAGAAAGAAAAAAGGAAAAAGAAAAAAAGAAAGAAAAAAGAGAGAAAACAGAAGAAAAAAAAGAAAAAAAAAAGAAAAAAAAGAAAGAAAAAAAACGCAAAAGAAAAAAAAGAAAAAAAAAGAGAGAAAACAGTAAGAAATAAAAAAGGAAAAAAGAAAAAAAGAAAAAAAGAAAGAAAAAAGAGAGAAAACAGAAAGAAAGAAAAAAGGAAAAAGAAAAAAAGAAAGAAAAAAGAGAGAAAACAGAAAGAAAGAAAAAAGGAAAAAGAAAAAAAGAAAAAAAAAGAGAGAAAACAGAAAGAAATAAAAAAGGAAAAAAGAAAAAAAGAAAAAAAGAAAGAAAAAAGAGAGAAAACAGAAAGAAAGAAAAAAGAAAAAAAAGAAAAAAAGAACGCAAAAGAAAAAAAAGCCATAGTTATTATAATTTCGTTGTCGCACTGTCTCCATTTTTCAGGCTTTCTCAATAATCCGTTTGGCGGCGCTGTCAGGCAAAAACAACAAAACAACAACAAAACAACAAAAAAAAGACACCTTGACTTTCCTGCAATGATTATAAATAATAATTAACAACAAAAGACAAACTGGTCGTAAACACGTGGGCCGGAAATAACAACAACGACAACAAAAAAAATGGCGGGAATGACACTGTCACGCCAAACAACATCGATAAAAAAAAAAGAGTTAGGTTAGGGGGAGGAGATAAAGTAGGGGATGAGGTGTGAGAAATGGAAGAAAGAGAGAGAGGGGGAAGGAGGAGTTACCAGTACAAGCAAAATATTGCCGAAACAATAACAAAAAATCCGGAGGGTGTGTCTTGGTGTAATTGATACCGCCGCGTAATGTATACAGCATTACATCCATTTACGGAAATTGTATGGAGCTCCACACGCTCCCACCGTACCTTACACCCCACCCCCACACACACCTCAAAAAAGGAAAGAAAACAAACAAAAAAAAGTCCATCAAACATTGACAGACTATTTATTGGACGTGATAAGTTGGCAATGTTTGTTGAAGGTTTTTTTTTATTATTAGAAGTTTTGATTTGTTTGTCGCCTTTTCAGATCTTATTATGAAGAAAAACATAAATGTCTAAATTAGTTTTACCTGTAAAAATATAAATTCTAGAAAATAAATTAGCTTATAAACAATTGCAAAAGACCTTGGTATTATATATATAAAAAAAAATTAGTCTCAAGTCGTTCGGTTGAAAATCACTTTTCTTGTAAGTCAATTTAGTATTTACAGTCACTATATTAGTTTGCTTCCAAGAGTTTACGCTAGTCTTAACATTATTTAAGGGATCATCAGTTTTTTTTTTACCATGAAAAACTGTTTCGGGAATTTAAAAACAAAACAGTATTTTATCTCATGGCTTCCCAACAGAGTTGATGAGACCCCACTTCCCTTAAAAGACAAGAACAAAAACGTTCCGTACATTTGATCTAAGTTTTGTTCCAGATTAATATTTTGCTAACTTATTTTGTTATTAAAAATGTCCTCCTTGCCTGTGTTGTTCGTCTGTGTCTAAGAAAATGTATCCGTTATTAACAAGATTTTGCTGTATTTTAAAGTGTTCGGACGAATCTATTACACGACTTTTTAGGTGATTTTTAGTTTTATGTATTTTTATGATTTTATTATATTTAGTTTCATATCAAAAATATATAAAAAAATTATATATATATATATATATATATATATATATATATATATATATATATATATACATGTATTTTTTTTTTTTTTTTTTTTATTATATGTGTTATATATATATATACGTTTATACATATTCTACATTATTTTTATTCAGATAGTTTTGGATTTGCTCTATCAATTTATTTTGATTAATTTGATATGACCTAAAAGCGTCAGGATGGCGAGTAATTGCCTTATTTAATTGTCTAAATATTTTATTATGATCGCCATCTTGTTTAATCATTCTTATTATTAAGGCAGAAATTAGGGGTATAAAATCTACTAATTTAAAGGTATATTTACCTTAAGGTATAATTTTAAGGTACATATATATATATATATATATATATATATATATATATATATATATATATATATATATATATATATAATACTTCATGTATCCACATAAAATATTATAAGGAGATATAATTTTTTATGTATCAGTTTTCAGTATTTATTTCAACAGTGTTCGATACGTAAGTAGAGCTAGGTGGTAAGCAATGAAAATATATAATTCAATCAAGCTACACAGAGGCTCCCGTGTTTCAGCCCCGGGGGGAATCGTCAGGCTAAATGCACGGAGCTATTTTTGTCAGGTGTTTTTATATACATGGCTTGCTAGTTAACCAATCAGATTCTTTGTTGTTCCCTCAGCCAATCGCTGGGCTTCCCGCGAACAAAGGCTTTGTTGGTGACGCTCCTATACCTATCCTATTTTTTGTTAACAATGGATTTTGTTATATCCTGTTTCCTTTGTTGTGTCGATACAGTGGGCGAATTTATTTTAACACGTGGTTTCTTGTATTTCTATTTTAGGTTTTAAATTTTAACTTGTTCAGTTTTTTATTTATTTATAAATAAATAAATAAATAAATAATTAAATTGTCTTTTTTTTTTAATAATAAATGTCCATTTTTGGTTCTTCGTCAAAAGCAAATAAACAAAAAAGCTGGATAGAGAAGAGAATTTTTTTGAAGACGGCGGAGAAACGCACCGAGAACGTTTTTCGCATTGTTCCAGGAAGTTATTGGCGATTTAAATTCAGCACTGCTTTATAGCCTGCTGAATTTAAATGCGAAAACGTTTCCTGAGGAAAGGGTCCGAATCAATATGAAGGCAATACCTTAATATTCCGTGATGGTAGCTTATCTGCTCGATGTTATCGGAGCGATGTTCAGACTTCGTCGCAGGGTGGTGAAATGGCAACTCTTTTTTGTTGAAATTTTGAACTTAAAAGCGCGTGGCCGCTTATGTTGGTAATAAAATAAAATAAAAGTTCTTGAAGCATCTTTAGAAATATAAGGTATTTAAAATAGACAAACAAATGCTCTGGAGACCACGTTTTGAGATGCAATATTTTATTACGTGTTCTCCAAAAGCATTTGTTTGTCTATTTTCAATTACTTACATTTCTACAGATGCTTCAAGAACTTTTATTTTCTTTTCTTACCCACATAAGTGGCCAAAATAATTTAAATGTATTTTTTTAACTTTTTTGTCTTATTAATTTCGAATGATAAAACATTCTTCTTCAAATCTAGCTTATCTACTCAATGTTCAGACTTCGTCGCAGGGTGCTGAAATGGCAACGTTCTGTTTTTTTACTTTAATTTCTAAAGATGCTTCAAGAATTTTGATTTTATATATATATATATATAAGCGTGTCTCATTTAGAGGGCAATAAAAGTCTGGCGCAAGGCTTCTAACTGTGGGAACTCTAGATCCCAGAAAAAGGTTCACTATCCTTGCCCTCCTCCACACATACACATACAAACACATGTATATATATATATATATATATATATATATATATATATATATATATATATATAAGAAAGGAAGGATGAGAGTAATCCGACGTAATGGGAAATGAAACAGGAAAAACAAAGAGGTATTTTTTATATATGATCAACGTTTCGTCTTTAGTGTAAGACTTATTCAGGATGATAATTTAAAGAAACATGTCATGCAAGTACATCCAAATATTGGGTTGACATGATGGGTTGATGAGGAAAAGTAGTGTGTCCCAAAAAGTTATGTGCATCCTTTGAATCGTAATAACTCGTTCAATTTACTGATTTTAACTTGCAAACAAGATTGATAAAAAAGTAAAAATACACATTTAAAAATACTGACAGTAAAATTAACAAAAAATGTAGAACATTAACTTTTAATAAACGTAAATGCTATTTTGGGTACTTTTAGAATGTTAATAAAATTAATCTTAACCCTAACCCTAACACGTTCTGCTCAATACATTTTTCATATCATGATACATTCAATCCACAAACGTCTTGCAATGTTTCTTCTACCATGTTCATAAATTAACCCAAACCTATACCCGGGTTAGGGTTAGGGTTAGGGTTAATTTATGAAAATTCAGAAATTATCCCAAGTAGCCTTTACATTATTATTAAATTAATAAATTAATATTAATAGTTAATTTTAAATGGTTTTTTTTTGTTAATTTTATTGTCATTATTTTTAAATGTGTATTCTTACTTTTCTATCAATCTTGTTTGCAAGTTAAAATCAGTAAATTGGACGAGTTATAACGATTAAAAGGGTGCATACATTTTTGGGGGGCATCCTGTATATAATGAGACTACATTTCAGGACCCGATTGGCATCCTGCGAAGGTTGGCCAATTTTTTTTTATTTCAGGCAATAGAATACAACAGACCAAATTCAGGTAAATAAATACGATCAGACCAAAGACCATGCAGAAGAAAAAATAGACCACAAAGGAAATTAGACAAGTAATGGAGATCTAGGATTCTTTTGATAATCAACATGGGAGACCTGGTCGGCATCCTGCGAATGTTGGCCCTTCTATTTCAGGTAACAAAATACAACAGACCAGATGTAGGTAAATAAATGTGATCAACATAAATCAAATTAGATCAGTAATTACAAAAGCAACCCGCCTACACAAAGAAGTTCGTTCACACATATAGAACATAATACCGAAGTTATATCATCAATTTTCCAAGCACTTGTCTATGTTTTACATACATTAACACCTCGATCCTTAAAACATAATACACGAACACCTACCGTCGTATGCATTGACCTTTGACCTTTGACCCCGTCACTAATATTGGAGTCTTTTTTTCTTCTTTCTTTGTCTCTCTGCAGTAGCGTCATGATGGAGACCTCTTATCTGCCGAACCAGCAGAATTACACAGACTTTTGGCGGACGAGCCCCGTCGGAAAACCCGGCGGTCCAAATTCGGACATGGGTCGGGGGACCCTTGACCTCAACATCAACTCATACTCGGTCTCCGCGCTAGACTTGGACTCGATGCCCAATATGCTGTCGTTTTCACCCTGCACACCCACATATAAGTAAGTATCGTAACAATATATATATATATATATATATATATATATAGGATCAAGTATAAACCAAAGTAAAAACTTTTAGTAGATGGAACCTATTGTGAAGAGGATTAGCTCAATATACGAGATAGAGCAATTGTAGAGATAGAAGAGATAAGAGTGATAAATATGCGACAATTGTCCAAATTTATTTCAAGTTTCAATTGTTCAATGCAAGGTGTATTCAGTAATAAACTAGTGTTTATTATTCTTTCCTTAACCTGGAACGAGATATCATCTGCCTTATTTGGTCCTGGAAGTATATAAAAAT
The DNA here is from genome assembly GCA_963556195.1 of Sepiola atlantica. NCBI lineage: Eukaryota > Metazoa > Mollusca > Cephalopoda > Sepiida > Sepiolidae > Sepiola > Sepiola atlantica. The sequence goes on along the minus strand of OY744553.1, from coordinate 48,459,021 downwards.
GGCCAATTTCTCCTTTTTCAATCCCCTTTAAGTGCGTCTGGACTCACCTATATTTTGAGCACTTTCTCCACACTGCTCCCACGCAAAGAGTTTTCTTCACATTCTACAATTCATATGACTTCTTTTCAACGGAAATTTACCACCCGGACAATCTGCATATATTTTTCACGGAATTTTTCTTTTCATTCACTGCGTTTTTTTAACAAAAAATCCTTTAATAATAATTTTCATATTTTTCAAATATTTGAACTTTGTTTTTTTCGAAAGCCAACTTATCCATCTGTATTTCTCCTCTGATGATAAGATTTCGATCTTTGAAAAGCCTTGGCTTAAGAAAGAATAATAACACTAGTTTATTACTGAATACACCTTGCATTGAACAATTGAAATTTGAAATAAATTTGGACAATCGTCGCATATTTATCACTCTTTTTTCTTCTATCTATCTATCTATCTATCTATCTATCTATATATATATATATATATATATATATATATATATTATATATATATATATATATATATATATATATTCAGTATTTTTATGTAGTTCAATACCACATCATTATCACGGAGGACAGACTCACGTCATTTTTTATAACTTATTTTTGTATTTGCAGACAATTGTTTCGGCTAACATCATCATCGGTGTTTGTATAATGCGGAAAATCAGGTACAGACCATGTGTTAGTATTATAGATGGTTTTGGCGGGAATTATGTAATAAGTATCTGATTATCCTCATACTCCTGAAGATGGACACGGATGGGTCTGAAAGTACTTGGGACACAAATCAAAAACTATGGCAGATTCATCGGCCAATTCCCCCCCCCCATCCGAACTAAGATTTTGATTCGGAGTATTGAAAGGATCTACCAAAGGATATCCAGACATAAGTTGTCTCTTATATTCAACAATATATATATATATATATATATATATATATATATATATATATATATATATATATATATATATATCGTACATGTATTGTATTAGTTTCTGTAAATGTAAATCCGTAGAAACTCAAGTGTTTATAAAAAGTGCTCATAACAAGTAGAGCTGTTTATAAGTATACATTTTTATTTATACAAACATTATTGGTTACATATGTGCATACATGTTTCGGTTGCACTTTTCCAAGAAAGTCAACCTCATCAGACCAAGAATTTTCGAGAAAATTCTTGGTCTGATGAGGTTGACTTTCTGGGTAAAGTGCAACCGAAACATGTATGCACATATGTAACCAATAATGTTTGTATAAATAAAAATGTATACTTATATATATATATATATATATATATATATGTGTGTGTGTGTGTGTGTGTGTGTGTGTGCGCGTTTTAATTCAGGAATATTTTAGATCAATAATTATAGATGATGATGAATTATTTGAAATACAAATAGATAAAAGGATAGGATACATATATGTTACCACCTGGATATAAAAGGACCATAATTCCATGTGAGGAATTTATATATATATATATATATATATATATATATATATATATATATATATATATATATATATATATATATATATATATATATATATATATATATATTTATATATATATGTATATTATATATATATAAATATATATATATATATATATATATATTTATGTTTTTATGCTTCATACGATTCTTTGCCATAGTTTTGATTTGTATCCCAAGTACTTTCAGACCCATCCGGGTCCATCTTCAGGGGAATGAGGATAATCAGGTACAGATCATGTGTTAGTATTATAGATAATCACAATTATAAAATAGATGAACAAGTTCTAAGAAATATTATTAACTAGCGGAACCCGTGCGCCCGGCGTTGTACGGGAGAAAGTACTACCTATTGCATGACGGCCTATTGTTTTTTCTCCCCCGTCTAGCGTGTTGGTGAATGTTTTAAATTTTAAAAAAATGACAAAAGTGGTAGAGTAGAATTGGATCGAACGCTAAAACTGGCGATCATGAAACCTGCCTTCTTAACGACTGCGCCACGGTTTCGGGTTGAAAATAACTGTGAAAACAGACCAATTAACCTAAGCTGAATGGTGAATGATTAAATGTTGCAGGAACTGTGTTCGTTAATTTCATTCGCTTAATTCCGGAATGAATATACATATAGAAGTCATAGGTAGAATTAGAAATAACGTAATCTGATATTCGCGGAAAATCATCGGAGTGAACGGGAGCGGTCATTAAGTCTTTGCGTATTGCTTTATATTATGTAGTAAATTAATACCAGGCAAATAATAAATAAGAACGGAGTCTTTTGTGAAAATTAAACTGTGGGTTATTAGTTCCCGGTGTCGATGAGTAGAGTGACA